>JACAXG010000014.1:7972212-8390306 GCA_018881555.1 Amblyornis subalaris | reverse complement strand
GGACCCGATCATCACCACCCTCCTCACCATCATGGACCACACTGTCCTCCTCCCCCTCCTCATGGACCCGATCATCACCACCCTCCTCACCATCATGGACCACACTGTCCTCCTCATGGACCAGATCACCCCCATCCTCCTCCTCCTCATGGACCAGATCACCCCCATCCTCCTCCTCATCATGGACCACACCGTCCTCCTCCTCCAGGACACCCTCCTCACCACTGTCATCACTATCACAGACATCACCACAACAAGACAAGCATATCAGGAAAGTATTTTCCATGCCATATAACAGGAGCTGTCTATCGCATCCCAGTTCTAAATCAGCAGGATTCTCTCACACCTCCCACTGCAAACTTTCCTGAGCTATCCCAATACAACTCTCACTCCTCCAGCACTGGTGAAGGTATTCCCTTCACTGGCTCAAGACCAAAGGAGATGCCAGAAGTTCCAGGCTTTCCAGATCACCCTACACAATCAAAATCATGCCCTGGAAAACCCAAACTTGATCTTCCAAAAATTTTACCTTTATTTCCACATAGTTTCGTAGCAGAAAATTCTCCTATATAACCTCAGAGAAAGATGTTCCTGGCTTGAGAGTTGCAGGACCAATGACAGTCCTACAGTTAATGAAAACAGCACATGGACAAGGGGGAAGAGCATTCAGTTTCTAGAGAGGAGAACCACTGAAAATAATCATTAAGTGTTTCAACCTACTTCTTCATCCTGGCTGTCTCAGACTCCACCATAACTGAAAAGCTCAAAATTCTGAGTCCCTCAGATAATGAGAATGGGTAAAAATCTCACCGGAAAACAATGTTCCTTCAGTTCTAACAAAAAGGAAAATTCTCCAACAGTGAAAACTACCATCTGAAATCTTTCATTTTCTAATCATTCATTATTACAATGTACTTCTCAGAGGAATCTGATCTAGACAAAATTTGACCACCTTCCATTAAAAGTAATCCATGACACTACATTCATGCTTTATTCAGATTTAAAGAAAATAAAAACATGCAAGCATTTTTTTCTTGACACAGTTGCCTAAGTTTTGTCTTTTTTATTTTTACTATAGATAATTAGCTATTAGATATTAAACTAATAAATTATAATTAACTATTTAGGTATTAAACATCCACGACACAAACTCCAGCATAAATTGACTAATGGTGTTTGGGTCACCACTGTAATCTCGAAAAGGTCTGAGAACAGTTAATGGCTTGCAGTCTCACACTGCAGGGTGGCCTGCACAGGTGCTTCCATTGCTACAGCTGGTGGTGGTGATATGCAGAAATATTGCAGTCAAGGACAGCCCTTTTCAAATAGTTCATAATTGCTCTCAGGGGAAGAGAAAAGCAGATGCATGTAATAACTCTTTCATGTAAATGTTTTCTTTATTGCTGAACCTTCCTTACTGGAAACTGAGTTGGGAGGAGCAGGAAGAAAGAATAGTGGTGCCTCTTTATGCTCCAGCCCCCATCAAGGTCGAGTTCTTTCAGACAGCCCTGCAACCAGCGAGCTGGTTCAGAACATCCATCTCATAAGCAAGAACACGGGAATAATCTCAAAATTAGTAATTTGGTCCTCAAAATAGCTTTTTAATGGCATAAAGTGAAATACAGTGCAAAGGTTATATTGAAGAGGACTCAGTGTAACTGAATGAAGGTTGACTAATTTTTAAAAGTCCGTTATCATGTATGAACAACCTTATTTCTGGTGTAGTTTATCCACAGTTTCTAAAGTGCATTTTCTTTAATCAAAATTTGTAGCAAGTGTGGTGAGTTGACCCTGGCTGGGTGTCAGGTGCCCACTAAAGCTGCTCTGTCACTGTCCTCGTCAGCCAGACAAGGGAGAGAAAATATAACAGAAGGCTCATGGATCAAGGCAAGGACAGAGAGGGATCACTCACCGAATACCGTCACAGGCAAAACAGACTGGGCTTGGGGAAATTGGTTTAATTTATTACCAAATCAGCGTAAGATTCTGAGTAATAAAGTCAAGTCTTTAAAACACCTTTCCCTCACCTCTCCCTTCTTCTCAGGCTTAAATTTATTCCTGATTTTCTCTACCTTCCTCACACCCAGGTGGTGCAGGGGGATGGGAGTTGCAGTCAGCTCATCACGTGTTGCTTCTGCCCCTCCTTTTTCCTCAGGAGGAGGACTCCTTACACTCTTCCCTTACTCCAGCTGGGATCCCTCCACCTGGAGACAGTCCTTCATGAACTGCTCCAGTGTAGGTCCTTCCATGATGTACAGTCCTTTAGGAACAAACTGCTCTAGTGTGGGTGCCCTGCAGGGTCACAAGTCCTGCCTGCAAACCTGCTCTGGCACAGGCTTCCCATGGGGTCATAGCCTCCACTGGGCATCCACCTGCTCTGGTGTGGGGTCCCCCATGAGCTGCAGGTGGATTCCTACTCCACCACTAATGTCCCTGGGCTGTAGGTGGACAGCTGCCTCACCACGGTGTGCTCCATAGGCTGCAGGAAAATCTTTGCTCCAGCACCCGCAGCACCTCCACCCACGCCTTCTTCACGGACCATGGCATCTGCATAGTTGTTTTTCTTACATATTTTCACTCTTCTCTCTGCTGTTGTTCTTCCCCACTTCTTTCTTTTTGCCCTTCACCACTATGTTATTCCAGAGGAAATACCACCAACACTGATGGGCTGTCTTGGCCAGAACTGGATCCATCTTGGAGCTGACTGGCATTCCCTATGTCAGATGTGGGAGAAGCTTCCAGCAGCTTCTCACAGAAGCCACCCCTGTAGTCCCTTGCTATCAAAACCTTGCCACACAAACCCAGTACAGCCAGACACAGCTGGAACACGGGAGCTGAGGCAATCCCAAGGTGTTCACAGATCCAAAGCAAAGCTATTTGGTGCTATTTACTAATCCTGGCTTGGCCAGACACAGGCAACAGTATTTAATCCTTTGTTCTTGGGCATGACATATCTGTAATGACAACAAAGCACTATGAAGACTGACTAATCTGTGGTTCAAAGGCAGTCTCCACATGGCAGCAGAGACGGACATTTCCAATAGTACCATGAAGGACAAGGTTTATCAAGTGTTATTGAAGAGTTACGTGACATTCAACCACATGCATCTGTCCAAAGACTTTTTTCAAACATGTTCTGAGTACTATAGTTCTCAGAACTATTGCAGCCTGAACAGTAAACAGATCTATAAAATTTATAAGGTTGTTGTCCAAAACTTCATTGCCATTGTGACCTTCTTGGGTGTTTTATTTAAGCCTTGTAAAATTTGTTCCCAGTAGTAGTTTAGGTGTTAAGAAGTCAGAAAGCTACAAACACTCTTCTTTTTTTTGCTTTGCTTTGCCTAAACTGGTTCCCAGCTGCAGCCATTTATCCTGTTATCTTGATGGCAGGTGGATAACCTTAGTGTCATTCTGGTGACCACACAAAGTTTATTTAGATAAACGCAGGAGTTTATTTGCAGTATAAACAGGGTATGATGAGAACCAACCAACCCCAGCAACCCACTCATTCTGTTTACTTAGCTGTTGCTCCTGAAAAACAGAAGAGGTGACTAAAATCCTCTCAGGCATTCCTTTTCCATTTGGTTTTTAAAGAGCCTTCTAATTCAGGGGACCTGTTTTATCCAATTATGAAGCCTTTCATTGTACTAGCACTCTGTTGTAGTTTTTTCTCTAGCAGAGCCATCCACCTTCCATTTGAATTTTCAGACTGTGATGACCCTGGTGTCTTTAAAGCTGTTGATGTGGCACTGAAGAAATACAACGAAGACAGAGTAACTGGTAATCAATTTGCTCTATACGTGGTGATGGAAGCCAAGAGAACTGTAAGTAGACTTTGCAAAAAAAAAAAAAATTGTTGATGCACTCTGAATTGTTTATGCATTCTGAATCAGCTTATCTCCATCTTGTTTGTAAGGAGGCAAGCATGACAGCACAGTGTCTTCCAAAAACGCTTTTAAAAATCAAAGTGACTTGCACAGTAAGATACTCRTTCCCATGACAAGCAGGGATGTATATTATGTTTTTATCAGCAGAACTATGTGTGCTGGTGAATCGCTTACTAATGCGAGGACTGAAGAATAGAAAATTTCTCTCACCAATACAATTTGTCTTACTAGTCCACTCTGTTCTCTTCTTTCTTTGGTGGGAGTTCTACCCCTTTCCATCATCTGTAAGTTTTTCAGATCAATGGCAAAACCACAATTATTAAAAAACATGAATATAATCTTGACTTGAGAAGAGCTGGTGCCACACATAGAAAAGAATGATGTGATAAAGTTTGGCAATACTCTGAATAGTTTGTGAATATAATTTGATTGACACCAGTCCTAAGTCACAGATCTATCCGAAAGCACTAGGTAGTATTTTAGTCAAATAGGGTGACAGCTAAAATTACAGAAGAAAAAAAGAATGCAACATGATCCTTTGCCTGGAGTCCTTCTGTATAGCTTTAACCTAACAAAAGAGTATTTACCTCTGAGAGGCATACAAAGATGGTATTACCATAATAATGACAAGCATTACTTTACTTGAAAATAACATTAGCATTTCTTTCTACTGGATTGGATTTTCAGATGTAAACCACAAGAAATCCAGTGTCAGAGAGAATATTTTGCACTCCAAAATCACAAGACACTTTTACCCAGATAGAAATTGACCTTGGAAAGGGGCCATGCATTGCTAAACACTTAGAGCAAACTACCCACATCTCCTGGCACCTGTCCTCATGTTCCTGTTTACACATTGGAGAGATTTTAGCATGTGGAGACAAAGACTAAAATAAGAAAACCCTTTATACAATTAATATTAAATAAATGGTCTCACTGTTTTCACTGAACTGCATACATCCTTAACAACAGCCAAAAGCAAACATCTCTATATCAGAGCTGTAAGACCACCTGACTTTTGCTGATGTTCCCAAAGGACAGATAGGAGCTTCAGTATTTTATCTTAAGCAATATTCTATTTTTAAGACTACATATTTATTGAAGTTATTATTCATCTTTCCTTCTCTAGATATGCATCTTTCCTTTTCTTAAAATATATGAAGTGGAAATCAATTATTACTTTGAATCATTGATCTGATTATGATGTTAAGTGAAAAACAGAGAAAAGAAATCTGCAATTGAAATTTCCTCGTATTTGAGATTCTTTTTTTAAAAAGAGTATAGATTTTACTCCTTGCTAGTCTCACAATGTTGAACGCATTAATTAAGTAGCTGGTTATTACATATTCATGTACATTCATTATTGATAGGGTAATAAAACATAAAAGCTGACTAGTGAAAGACTAAACCTGCCCCAGTTAAAGGCATAGCTGTTCATAATAATAATGAAATAAACTAATAGCAAATAATACAGAAACAATGTCTTTTCTTACTTTGTTTACTCACTGAGCTGATTTATTGCAGACTTAGAACACTGTAACAGAGAACAGAATTTGACTCTTTTTAAGTCCCAGACAGTATAATCTGATGTAGTTACGTAAGTCAATTTCTACCTGCTGAGGATTAAGTCTATTGTATTTTTAGAGCCCCTTTTATCCTTTTTTACAACCATTATATCAGATACCTCTAAACTTCTTCATACGTGTAGCAATGCACAACAGGAATTGAGAGAAGGCAGAATACAATTCTGTGTCTACATCAGTGTAAATCTGGTATATGTCACCCACACCAGCTCAGCTTCGTTTTCTTGGTAGCACTAAGGCACAAATCGTCATTTAATTCTCCCAGCAGAGACGGAGAATAACAACTGGTTCTTTTAGAATAACCAGTGCTAGAGTACAACAACTGCCTGTTTGTATTTGAAAAGTCACATTGGCAGATAATTTTCAGTGGCTGTAAAAGGTTAGTAACTTCTGACTTTATATCTTCTTTAAAGGGTGAACCACAAGCCTTACAGTGTTGTCACTGTCACCTGCACAGGCCCACTACTTGGTTTATGGCAAGGAGAAAATGCCCACTACTAATTTATCAACTTCTGCAATACTTTCACTGGCCAGGCCTAACTTTGCTAATATTTTTTATTTCATCTTATGGGATTCCTGAGGCTGCCCTGCCCTGCAGCTCAGCCTTCAATGCCTGTAGAAAACTGCAGGCACTGCCCAAGGCTGTCTCCAGAGCACACCCCTGCTCGCCCCTTCCTGCCCAGGTCGGGCAGCTGAAGTTCCCCGGTGGCACCGAGCAGAGGCTGTTCGGGCAGTGCCAGGCTGCCTGAGGGCTGCTGCCTGCTGGTTCTGGGCTGCCAGGGGAGGTGTGCAGAAGGAAAGTGGACAGATCTGGGAGGAGGCCAAGAGTGAGAGTGAGGGAGTCAGACAGGAACACAGTCCAAGCTGGTAATTATGCTAACTATCCAAGCAGCCACCCAAATTGGCTTTTTTGGAGTACATTTGAATGAGACTATAAAACCTAACTGCTTCTTTTGGTTCTAAACCCCTTGGTACTACAAGTTAAAATGAAGGTAGTTGACCATATTGTATCTAGTACATCAACATATTGTCATTGTAGGCAAGGGCTAAGTGATATAATTAGACAAGTTAATATTTCAACTACCAAGATCTGGCAGATCAGCAGTTAATATGAAATCATACTATAAAATATAAGGTAACCAATGAATAGTATTTACTTTTTGAAACTCTTTTCACTTGATTTACTACTATGCAAATGATGACATGTATATTTTAATCTAGGCAGGTCCTGACCCACAATTCTATGTGAAATACCAAATAGTTGAAACCACTTGTGCCACTGAAGAAAACAAATCCTGGCAACACTGTCATTACAAAGTACCTGCAGAGGCTGTAAGTATCTGTCCTCTTTACAAGTTCTCTGTGCAGAAACATCAGCATAATGACCAGAACTGCAACTGCCTGAGGAAAAACACAGTGGAAAAATTAACTTTTTTAGCTGTGTTGCTTTTGAGGGCTTACACTACTATGGTACAATTGTCCATTACAATCCTGAATATACGCAGAAAGACACATTTCAGTGCTGCAATATGAAGGTTCACTATAAACCCAACACAAGATATGCGCACTGTGAGAGTGTGAGGGCTATAAAACTTTCTGTTAATTATGTATAAAGAAAACTTGCACAACCAAATACTGACATGGAAGCCACTATGGCAGCAAATTTGGCAGGGGGCTTTCAGCAGTGTCAAGCATGTCTGGCTCATGCTACCAGAGAGCACCCAGAGGAGCTACAACAGGGGCACACACTGCAGGGACACTGCACACTCCCAGGGGAAGGCACTACTATTTCACACAGTGCACAGGAAGGGAGGATGGGGACAATGTAATTTGAATCTATGTGAAATGCCATGGGCATTGCTGCATATCTGGTACTTGCAGAGAGGAAAATGGATAAATACACAGTTTATACAGTCTTTATTCATGGGGATATATTAATTTCTTTTATTCTGACTGCAAATTCTTTAGTTAATCAATACACATACAAATACAAAGCAATCTTTCAAGTTATCTGCTGAGTTCATCCTCTACTTTCCTCACAATCAACAAAACTGATCCTTTTTCAGTAACAAAACAGCAAGTTAGACATTACTACAAATACACACATGAACCTCTTCCCCAAACTCAGTTTGCAACTGTCAGCTGTGTTCAACAGCTAAAGCACTGTATTTTTCTCTAGCAAGTTTAAGACAATTGTTGCCATATGTTTTTGCAGAAAACAGGAGAATGCACAGCTCGAGTTCATATGAATGATGCTGATAAAACAACTAATGTTTCACAAGACTGCAAAATTTTCTCAGGTATGTATCTATTTGGGACAGCATTCAACATATACATTGACAAGTAAGAATGGAATAAATATAACACTGAGACTTTCAGGTCATCTTAAAGGTAGAAGCTTCTTATCATTCTAGTCAGACATTTATAAATAATCTTTTGTAAGCAACTACATGTTAAAGGTAAAATTTTGCTTCACTGTTATACACATATAGACTAAGTCAGCGAAGCACAGGCCCTTTCTGCCTAAGGTAATAAAAACCAGCACACGTGTATATAGTAAGTTTCTTCCAGTTAGTTAATTAGGAATTAGTTAAAATTAGTTTGCTTAAGACCAACAGCATAGCAGCAATTTAAGAGACTAGATACAACTTGTCACATTTCAACTTTCTGTCCTTACTTATTTAAGTATAAAATGTTCCCAGGAATTATTAGAAAAAACTTTGTATGACAAAATTGCACCTTAATGTTCTCCAAGCCGAAAATTACTGAATTATTTCTGTTAAAACTTACCAAAACAAATATTCACCCCAATGAAGAAAAGAAAAAAAAATTCATTTACAAAATAAAAATGTCAGTGATGTAATTATGTAAGAGACTGATCTTTTAGACCTTAACAATAAGCAGTACTCCATTTTTCACCTATAATACATTCATATATGACTATTACATTCACAGAGTAATTTCCTTTTTTAAAAAGTGATCAAATTGTTTTAAAGCCTAACAACTGAGATCTCTATGCCTGGTGTTCTGAAAGACATACCCAAGCTAGCTTTAAAATATCCATCTAACTATTAACTACAGAAATATTCACCCTGATTTCTGAGATGTTTGGCAGCTTACATTTGTTGTTTGTTCCTAGCTATCTTATTTAAAGCTGAAATGGCTTTACCTACAGCCAGTGTCCTTCTAGGAACTGCAGTACACAAACTCCACATTCTGCTACTGAACAAATGCTGCATTCATAGAGCAATGGTGACATCTAGTTGCCAGCAAAAGTTGTGCGAATCCCACAGAGAATGCACGGGAAATTTGCATTTGAATCTTTGCTTAGAAAACAAAAAAACGCCACACATAATTTAAATGAGTCATGTATTCAGCCTAAGGAACTCATCTCTTCTTACCAAGTTATAGCAACTCTGACAAAAACATACACATTTGTTCAGCATTGTCCTTATGAAAGTGCTGAGACCACAGTTGGTCTAGAACAGGGTGTGCTGTTGGTTTATTATCTCCCTGGTGGCTACTTACTGAAAATGTGGTCACACTTTTCTGTAAGGTATCTATTTGTTATTACTGAGTCAAAATAAGTGATGCTAGAAATATGAAGGGTCAGACTTTGTTCACACCTGACAGGTGAGGGATTTCCCCACTGTATGAGGTACCACACTGTTCAGCCTCTTTGGTGGAACAATTTGATCTAACTGACCATGGACTGGCTTCCTGACTGGTGCAAGCTGGCATAACTCCATTTAAGCCAGTTTATGCCAGCTGAAGATCAGGCACACAAATTTTACTTCAATTCCACAGAGACCACATATTCTCCCACTTCCATTCTCAAGCTCACTGAATCATGAAATTAATTTATGTACTGAACTATAAAATTAATTTATGAAAATCCAATCCATGATTACTAGAAAGGAAAGAGAGTTAATAGGATTAGTAGTAGAAAACAGGAGTTTGAGCATCCCTGTCAAGCTTGTCTATCCACAGCCAATCCAGTTAAGCCTGAAGGTAACCCCAAGTGGTAAATGGCAGCCACAGTGACTAGCAGGGACAGCAGAATAGTCCAACTACAGTCCCCGGGGCACTTGAAGTCACAGCAGCTCACATGGGTGAGCCAAAACACTCCTGCTGAAGTCCCCATCCTGAAACGTGGTGAGGACAGCAAGCAGCCGCACACTGTGGGTGAGCTTTGAAGAATCTGAAAACCATCCCCTTAGTTGTCACCTCCACTGGCTCTTTCCTGGCTGCATGAGTAATGAGCCTTCCTTAAGGGTGTCAAAACGACACGCAAGGTTTTTCTGAGATTCAGTAATCACTGGMATGGAGTTCACTGCCAAAACCATGCCTTGACCCTAAGGTCATGGATGGCCCCCGCTAGCACAACCAGGGCATGTTTCTAAATACAAAAACATCTTTGCAGGCCTTGAAATTGGAATACAGGGTTTGCTCATCCCATCAGTTTAAAGCAGGAAAGTTTCTTGCTCACTCCCAGATAGGAAAAATGAAAACCYAAGGCTGTTTTGCATGAAGCCCTATGTTTTTTGGTTTGTTTCTTTTCCAGATGTGTCAAAGATAAAACTTACTAAGGCTCAATGTCTTGGATGCTTTCATCCTATATCAAGTGATGGTTCAGAAGTATCAGAAATTCTGACAAAAGCCATTCAAAAGTTTAACAAGCACAGTGATGAACCCGCCCTTTTTAAGCTTGTGGAAATAAAAGAAGCTAAGAGACAGGTTTGTGCACGATTTTTCTCTAAATTTTACCAAACTAACCCAACCCAAAGCAGGTACCTTGTTTGTTTTGTGTAAGTTTCTGATACTAAGGTGGCTTATATTTCATAATAAAGCATACAAAATGTGTATACAGTGTAGACCCTAAATACTTATCTTTGTTTATAAGGAATCATTAACAGTTACCTACTGGATTTTCAGAGTTGTCAACTGATAGTATACATGTTTTTTTTTTATGTGCAGGTACATCTAACCAGTGTTTAGCACCTTTATTTGCAGTTTATTTGCAGTTTATTTGCATTCAGTGCCGGCACATGCATCCTGTGTCATCTCAGATGCTCCTGGGTACTTCACTTGGCCTTGCCCTGAGGCTCCAGCAGGAGCAGAGGCCTCCTAGGGTCTGCGCCAAAGCTGCCAGCCTGCACAGATGTCTCACATACTCCCCAGCCTCTCAAACAGCAGCAGGCAGCCTCTTTTTGCAAGGCAATGGGCCCATTTGTCAGCAGCTGCTATGTGCTATAGGGCAGATAAACCCCACATAGGAAAAAGGGGTAAGAAATACAAAAAACCAACATGCCACTTGCTGCAAGATTTCTGCTCGCAGAAATATCTGCTTTGGAAGAAATGACTACTCAGGTTGCAGAAATTCTGTGTCATCTGGCATTCCATACAAGAATTCCTTCCCTCTGAAAGGCTCTGCTATGGACTGGTGTGACATTGCTAGAAAGTAAAGTTTCTTATTTGGTTTTTAACTAGTRTACAACCCAACACCAAGTACAGACCCTTTTCTTTGAACCTATATGTATTTACTTAGCCAAAAAGCATCTTCTGGTCTCATGTCAGTTTGACTCATGACTTAAATCAGACKGTCCTCTTTATATTTACTGATGGCAACAAACTTGCACAACATTAAGCCACATGACAAAATGTTACAGACAGACTGCACTCCAGCAGCTCGGAAGAGAACCATTGTGTCACCTCTGGCAAACAGAGAAAAGTCAATGCCCTCCATTTCAATTGATCTGAGAGAGAAAGTTCCTATATTTGATTATTTTTACTTTCTAATCCAATGTTACCTGGCCCAACACTACAATATGGAATGATTTCATGGGTAAGAAGCAGTAGCCACAGTGAGTAAAATGGAACAGCTTCCTGGAGAGAAAATTTTAAAAAAGGGTTATGAACCTGGAAAAAACAGTGTATATGGGAAGGTAAAGCCTAGGACARACACAATTATGGGTAGATGATAGATGCAGAACACTCAACAAAAAATGATGCCAGCAGTATAACGTTCCATCATTCAGATACTGTTTTACTGTGTCCCATGCTCAGGAATGCAGGATTTGCCAGGCTGTATTAGTGTAGTCATCTATCTAGACCAGCTTCCTGTCACGGGGAGTAATAAGTAACAGATCTTTGGAGGAAAGAGCAAGAAACCCAGCAGTATGAGGCTGCAGGCTTGCCAGAAGTGGACACCAACACAGAGTGCATTTCTAACATATGCAAGGCTTAGATTACATTTTGTAGTGCAAGGGCAAGATTTTTTTTGCTGTCCATGAACACTCTGTGCCTTAATGACCGCAAACTGATTTGATGGATGGATGGCACTAGATGAGTAGTTTGCTTTCTTTGCTAATCTCATTTAATAGTTTAACTTTCAAGTTTGTATTGTTTTACATAATGTATAACCTAAATATCTCTTCCAGGTGGTAGCTGGATGGAATTACAACATTAAATATGATATTGAGGAGACTAATTGCTCCAAAGACCAATTTCCAGATTTAACTCCAGAATGCAAAATCACTTCTAGAGGTGTAAGTAATCTTCAAACTCTGTTTATCAAGGAAATATCACATTAACAAATAATCATTGAGATCTGACTCAAGAAAATATTTATAGTCTTGCTTCACTTTGTGAACAAAGTTTAAATCCAGTCTTATACATAACTGTCTATTTATGCAATTAGGACATCCATGTCTTCTCCTGAATCAGTGACTAAGAGGACCACTGAAAGGTTTACAGATTACTATATAGAATCTAAAGTCTCACCCTAATAATAAATCCCTTGAGAAGTTTCTATCCAGATATTCAAGGAGTTACTCATGTACAACCCAAAAAGTGATTAAAATTAGAACAATTTTTCCAGCTTAAGACATATTTTCTAAGAAAAGTAAGTAGCTGAACTATTCCTCAACCTCTATCGCAGTCCAAATAAGAGAGCTTCAAAAGAAATTTATTAACAAATATACATAATTTACAATCCAGCTAAAGAGTGCTGCAAAACCAGGTACTCCCTCGTCTTCTCTGACCTGGAACTGAAGCAGCTGCACCAAAAATAGAGGCTTCCTCTCTCAACTGACCTCCCTGAACCAGCTCACGAGGGGATCAGAAAAACGATTCAGCAAACACCAGGCAGAGGGCAGGAATGCAGAGTCACTATGAAGAGTGGGGGTAAATGGGAGGGGACTGTTTCAGCTGTTGTGGAAATGCACCATTGAGTGTTACATTTAAGAGCCTCTCCTGYTCAAAAATTACTTCTTGCACATCTCAAGAATATTTCAGGAGTATTGATCAAAAAAGGAAAGAATTACAACATTGGTAAATAACAGAAGCATGAGAGTCAGACTAGCTGAAGCAAATCTCTCCATTACACATGTGCCCTTAAACCTTAAGCAAGTTACTTAATCTGCTTGAGTCTGAGTTTCTGCAACTGTCACCTAGAGGTGACGACTTCTGTCACCTCACCTACTGCAGGAGCACTGCCTCACTCACATACTGCTTTGGTCACCTAGGGCTTCTGGAATTAGATCATTAGCACTTATCCCCTGAACTGCTAAGCAGTCTTGTTAATAGATCATTGACAGATATTAGTAGAATACCATATTCCAAGMACATTCCATGCCTTGGAATGACCAAATTCCCAGGAAGTTTTCTCGTACCTTTATTTAGCTCTGTACTATTAATTTTTAAATGGGAGGACCAGAATTGCACCCTGTATTCAATATACATATGAAACACCGAGCTATACTGGGACATTATGTCAGTCCCTTTGACCTGGATAATAAGCCTTGACATTATTCTTCAGCATTTTTTCTAAACTACTACTAAGTAGGTTTTTTATAATTACATTTTCAAGTAACTATAAGAGCCCTAAGATCTTGATCCTGAATTTTAAGTCTTCCTTCTTATTCTACAGTTAATTGGGTTTTTTTAGTCTTTGATAAAGGRTTTCACCAAAACCTTTTTGAAAATCTCCATATATCAAGAGGTCTCTACCCACCTTTGTTGATGCTTTGAAGACCTTAGACAGATCTGCAAAATATGACTTCTGTTTACCCCAAAACTTTAGTCTCTCCTTGACATATGCATTGCCCCTTGATGTATTCATTACCAGTTTTAATCACTGGAATGGTGGAAACAGTTTTAGGCCCCTATAACCTTTAAAAAAACCCCAGGATCAATATCTGCTTTCTTCCACCTTTAAGATATCATGGCAATTTAAAGCAAGTTATCTAACACAGTTCGTTTAGAATAYCTGAGAAAATACAAGAAACTCAGTAATGTTTGATTTGATAATTGTGTAATTTTCTTATTGGTCTTGACAGTTTGAGATGGAAATTCCATGGAGCTCTCCATAAAATAGGATTCTGGCTTGTAAATGTCCTAATTTTTCTTCCATAATGAACACATACAAATAGTTCATTTGACTTCTCTTTCAGGGTGTCATTTTCTCTGAGTGGTCCTTTTGAACTCTGGTTATTTATCGGCTCTGCAGACTGGCAGACTTCTGGCTTCTAGAGGAAGGAAGGAAGGAAGGATGGATTAGAAGCATGCTTGACTTATTCTGTTAGCAGAGAGGTATTAGGATGTGAGCTTGTTCATTATTTCTAAATAACAAGGAGCTGTTTTGCATTTTTTACTCCAGCGTGTAGGTAAATGTGAGGCCAAAGCATTTCAGAATCTTCAGGCAGAGTTCATGGATATCACCAGCCAGTGCAAACTTCCAGGTATGTTGCAGGCATTACCAATTTTGAAAGCTCCAGTTTTCAATGTCTTTTATTGTTCTGTATTGTTACTTTTTCCTCCAGCCTATCTGGACACAGTTTATCAACAGCTTCAGAGCTTTAGAACAGAGAGTACACTACTTACTCCATGTAGTAAGTGCTGCATTCTCATCCATTCAGACTTGGTTTTTGCCAACACACAAATTCGTTGCCAATTACATGCACCTCTTGTTTCACCCAAATCAGGTCTTTCCATACGTATAGGTGTTCCATCTCCATATTTTCTGGCTACCCACAACTGRCACACATAATTCTTGTTTCGATGAGAAAACTGTTAAGTGTCCCATGTGACAGTAGGTGCTGATGTTCTTTTAGATAACCAAAATATGGTATGAAATGGCTGATCATATAAAACTCAAATATATTTTGGTTTCATTTCATAGACCCAAATATGAAGAGTTCCAGAAAGCAGGGCTTTAAAACTGTTTTTCTCAGCCTTTATGTACATTGACTCTTTTGTTTCTGAGATCTGAAACTTGTTGGTCTCTTTCAGTTGAAGAAACGGTAGCTCCTGCCATTTGCCCAGGTTGTCCAAAGACTATCCCAAATGACAGTCCAGAACTGAAGGAACCACTGAAGGTTGCTATGGAGAAGTATAATTTGGAGAGCAATGATGATTTCTACTATAAAGGTGGAGAAATACAATCAGCGACAGTTCAGGTTGGGMTATACCATAGAGACGAGGAACAGACATGACATTATTATTGGCCTGAGCTGAATGTCAGCTAAAGTTTGTATTTAGATTTGAAATAATGTGTTTGTCTAAGTGCTGATACATGTAGTAACTGAAATACCCATGCAATTTTTCTTGTAAAATCTAATCCATATTCGCTTGCATTCAAAAATGATTCAAAAATTTATCCTCACTTGAATTTTTTTTTTTTCTTAAAACAAAATGATTTTAAAAGCATGTGAAGAAAGTTGACTCAGGGTATTTGATTTCTGTGTATCTACCCTAATTTTTATCAGCCTTTGTAACATATCTTAGACTTTTAAASTATAAAAGATTTATTAGACAGGACTACTCCCTTGATCTGCCACACCAATACTCTCCATGTTATTTTAGGTAGTGTCCACCCTACAGTAGTTGTATGGTCCAAGAAACGAGGCTTCCCAATTTCCCTTAGAAATCTATTATTTTATATACTGATTGTGCTGCTAATAATAATCCAGCYAGATTCAGAAAAGGACATCTGTGCATAACTTAAGATATACAGATAAATAGAGCTTGATAGAGACAAGGAATCAGGAGGATAATATTGGTCAGCACTTGCATCAGCCTTGTCTGCTGTCCCAACGCATCAAAACAGAGGTTTAGGACAGAACTGAAAATTTGACAGTGGAGTAGCTCAGAAAATACTTGGTCATAACTACTCCTGAGCATGAGGTGTCACTGGAGAAGGCACTAAAAGCACATGAGAATTTTTCCAAATAGCTCATATTATCCTATTGATTGTATCTGTGCCTTTTTTTCTTTCAACTTTTTTTCTTCTTTCTGACTTTCCATATCATGACTGATATTAGCATGCACACAACTTTAGAATAGACTTCAGGGAAACAGAATTTGATGTCTCGTCTGATGTCCCTGAAGGAAGATATATAATCTCAAGCTCGTGAAAATCACTAAGAGAACTCACAGCAGGAACATCCTTGAATCCATGCAGTTTCTCTCTTTAATGTGTGTGGCAAAAAGGTTCATTTTCAACTGAGCCCGTTCCTCATGCACTTTGTTTTACCCACATTCCACTTTTCTGACATCATATTTGGCTCTCTACAGTGCTATCACTAAAGATTTCATCTGTTACTAATGAAATTACTACCGACATTCAATAATTGTGAGCCCAATATTATTCTGACCTTTTCTGTTTCCTTTAGCTTCAATGCTAGAATTTTTGAGAATGGGAACAAGTAAATAAGTTACTTGACTAGAAGCAGCTAAGTTTACTGCCAAATATTTTAATATTGTTCTCAACATATGTTGGCTCAGTGGTTAGGACTTGTAGAATATAAGTAGTATAAGCTTGTAGAAAATCATCTTTCCTGTGAACCCTTTTGAATAAAATGTCTTTAGCACAGAAAGCCTTTTTGCTAATTTTTCAGGTGGTTGCAGGAAAAATGTATCGAGTAAAATTTACAGTCTGGAAGACAAACTGCTCAAAGAAAGAGTTTGAAAAACTTAATGAAGACTGTAAAGCCACATCAAACAGTGTAAGTAATGATAATGTTGCCAACTGTAATATTTCTAACGGACATCTCATTTGCATCAGAAAGTGTAAATGCTTAAGTAAAATCACATCCTGGGTTCTGTTACCTCTTTCAGTAAACTTTTGTTTCAAGAAGAAGGGCACCTTTCACTGTTTGTAATCCAAGTTAAGAAACCCTGAAACTTAAACTGAGTCAYTCCAGCTGCAGGATCAGTGCTCACTGGAAAACCAAAGGAACTTTCTTTTGATAATAATCAATCAAAGAAAGGAGAGGAGGAGGCTGCTGCCAAATGAAATAGCTGCAATACTCCTGACTCTGTGGACTTGCAGCTAAGGAAAACATGAGATTGGAGTGTTATTTATGTGCAAAGGAATGACGTTTCTGGAGTGCATACCATGCTGTTCATAGTGGGAAAAACGTGTTCTGGACACTGGAAAGTAATGCTGATAGGGCCMAAAACCATTGGCAAGGGAGTTGTTTGGGGAGGAGTGTTTTATCTCCCCTCTCTTTTCCCACCATATGAACAGTGCTTACCTGTGAGATTTTAAAATTTGTTAGTGCAGCAGGCACTAAAAAGAAAGAATAAGCCTTTATCTCTATTTCATTTCCCCAATTTCAAGTAGGAGAAAAAYCATCAACAAAAAATACTTAAGAATATCATGAAGATTAAGCAGTTATTGCTCCAAAAGTGCTGGAGATGAAAAATACAACTTTCAAGATCCAATGTGAAATCCAAAGTTGAATTCAAGTGTTCACACAGGCATACTATAACCTCGAAAAGCTAAGCTGTGATGTGTCCCAGTACAGAAGTACTCATCACTAAGACAGATTTCATAAACACTTGGTTAAAGTTCCAAGTCTTTTAAAATATTATTAAAAGAAAAGTTTCTTTTTGAGGCCCAAGTCTCTTCCTTTGTGTCTGAAGTTTTGTTGCCTTAACGTGTTGGGTTTTGTTTTGTCAACAGGCATCACTGTCATGTGAAGCACAAATTTACGTGATCCCATGGCAGAATGAAATCCATCCTCAGGTGAACTGCTCTGCAGAACAGAGACTGGTATGATTCCTCTTCATTACCCATCCTCTTAAGTAGAGCGTAGGACAAAGGCAGTCGTTAAATTCTTTATCCATTCCAAATTATACCATATTTTGTACCAAAAATAAAGGAACATATAGTTCTTTTAACAGCCTCACTAATGTCACAGTCCTCTCTCACCCTCTAACCTCAACAACTTGTTACATCAAAGCAGTTTCACCACAAGGTGAGACAGTGGCCAACAAGGTGATCACGGAAACAAAGGCACCAGGACAGGAAGAAGTTCTGTGTGTTGGCTGCTCCTCTGCATTGTCAGTTAAGCTCTGAAGTATCAAGCCACATCAACTCCCTTAAATTACTATTAATACTAGGTTTAAAAGCTGAAATAAAGATGTACTTGACAACACAATAATTATACTCCAGAGATTTCCAAAGCATCTGTGAACCTTTCCCTAATAGTTGAGTGGCAGATCGCCTGCCACAGTTGTCAGTCTCTGCAGAAGGATCTTTCAATTTCTTCCTACTCAGCTACACAATGAACTAGTCCTGAATGCAGGTCAGTTTGAAAATCTCAGAACAGAATATAAATATTTTACTAACAGATAYTTCTGATGATTGCAGGGCTTTTAGTAAATGCAGAGACTCCCATGTGACACCGAGTAAAGACAGATTAACCCACCCTCATAACTAATAACTTCACTTTGCTCAGCACCTTCATGACTATGTATTCATTTGTTGTGTATCAACTAATGTCCCTCCTCTCTATTTTCACTACAATATTTTATCCATATCAACTTTCAAATTTAGCTTCAACCCAAATAACTCTGATTTGCAGCTAGATAATGATCAGATAGTTTGGTGGAGAGAAATGAAACCCATGTTGGACAGTGACTGTACACCATGTATTCAGCCTTTGTCTTCCAGTTGAACACTGATGAGGGAGTAGTGATGCCTCCACAACAACAGAATATTTGATATTATCARCTTTAACCTCTGTGTGTTATTTCTAGGCAGTACTCTGAATGCATATGTTAAACCTAGAAGTAAAAAATGGAATAGTTACATTTTATATAACAAACTGACACAGATCTTCTGTATCTTCTGCCATTGATGCTACTCAGAGATGTGTTAACCTTCAGCATAAATTGGCTCTATACATGGGAGTGTTATACTCTAACAAGTGCCAGGACACTTAGTCCTAGAAACCAACTGTATTGTTCATAAATTAAAAGCAGTACATGTGTTTTGCTCTCTGTAGTATCATTCCTCTCTTACACTGACAAAATTTCAGTGATACAGAAATTTTTCTTTTACACATATAGCTGCTAAAATACTCCAGGGTTATTTGGGAGGATGTTTATATTTGTACGTTTATCAGAGAAGAGAGAACTATTTAGTTTACTTCAATAATCTGCTAAATGATTTATGTACTGCAATGAGCCAGCTTCTGAGTTTCCCAAATCTGAAGCCATTTTTCTTTTTCATGTAACAAACATGGCTATTATTGCAATGTTTTTTAGACATTCTTTGCAAGAAGGCCTCCTGGATTCACACCTTTCCGGAGCACCAACTCAGCGATGCTAACCAAGTCAAGTGCAATTTCGTATGCTGATAAAAATGAAGAAGAAAGTCAAAGCCCTAGCACAGAAACGAGGAAAGATGATGGACAGGAACCAGAAGGCAAAGGTGAACCTGAGCATAAACACAGGCATAAGCACAGGCATGGATATAAAAAGGATCACGAGTCTGACAAAAGGCATAGGCATGAAATTGGTTGTGGGCGCAGAACCACTCATGGGTGTGGGCATAAAAAACACAGTAAAAATGGTAAACGTAAACATGCAAACCCCAAATCATCTGAGGAGTCAAATGAAAGGCATTTTATTCAAAATGAAACCCTCCCATCATCCAGTGCCGAACCAGCACTGGAGCTGGATAGTACAGGGGTTGCTGGAAAGGAAACCAGTAGACCTGCAGAGCCACTAATACTTCCTGATACTTCTTTATTTAATGGGTTCCCAGGTGACCCAGAACCTCCTCACCCCAGATGTCCTGGAAAACCATGGAAAGAAATTATGGACTTTCCAGCCCCTCCTAGTGTTCCCAGAGAATTCACAAATGAGGATCTCTTGCCTTCTGCAGCAGCAAACATCGATCCAGCAACAGAAAACAACGAGGAAGGCTTTGATCTCGCAGATGCTTTACCATAATTCAAACATTGTAGGATCCTTTTCAGAAATGTTACATAGAAAATAAGAAAAATACTGCCTTTTGAAATGTATAGAACACAAAGAGGCAAAAGCTCATATTCTGTTAACTGAAATATTCAAGTAGGTCACCGGCACTTCTGGGGACCTAAGACCATATGGCAATAGTGTGTATTTGCATATATTTGCAAATATGTAAATCTGCGTAACTCATCTGCTTCAAGTGTCTATGAGCACAAAGTGAATCACTGCATTAAATCCTACTGTATTGTATTTAAAACAATGGCAGAAAGAATTTTGCAGATTACATGAAGAATCTCAACCAAATATGGGAAAAACAGAAGACAATATAGAACAAGGGAGCCTGTCTTAGATATATGAAATAATTTTTGTCTAATTTACTRGAGTGGATCATTTAAAGAACAAAATAAACCAAAGGAACCTGTTTTACCTGTTAATTTCTTGGAACAAATTAATATTGCCACCAGTCTATCACTAGCAGGTTGTTCTGTTGGATAACAGGGACAGCTGAGAGAATCCTAAATAAAGCAGTTTTATTATTCCCTATACACATTATGTTAACTACTCAGTAGAAGCACTGTGATTGACAGATTTTCATTTAGCAGAGGTGCACAAATACTACAGATCAGATGACTAAATTACAAACTCTTTAGACACCTAAAATTTGTGTGCCTTCTTCCATTATTAGGTTGTGCATAATTTTGAGACTGGACTGATTTTTCTATTCTGGGTATCTTCCAAAGGTTGAGTTTTTGGCAGGATGCATTTGCAAAAAAGCACCAAATACTTCTTGCAAAATAAAATATGTTTTCCCTCTGTATGGATGCAATAACTTATTCAGCTGAAAAAAAAATAACACACAGCAATAAATTAAGAAATACTTTAAYGCCAGAACGGTTCACCAGTTTGAAGTGCTACTCAGTCCTGTAAAAGGTTATTGACAGGGTAAGGTCCTACAAATGGTAACACTTCACGATTTGGTTGTAAAAGACCACATCACTTGAAACCACAGTGGAAGTACCCTCCAACACAGCTACAATTCTTTGAGGTTTCTCATCCCAACTGCTGGAATTGCTGTGGCTTTGGATATATATATTCAATAGCTGGGAATGGGTCCTTCTTTTGTGTGCTGTGCTTCTGTAGCCATCACCTCTCTGGTGAGGAAGAACTAGATAGGGGAAGTCTGTTCAGAGAACACAAAAGAGATGGATGAACAGGATCAGGAGGTCTTGGCATAACAGGCTCAGGATGATCTCGAAAGAGAAGAAAGCTACAAAGAAAGGTCAGAAAACACAGAAGTGGAAAGAACAGAGGCCGGGTGGCATGGTATGGTGAGAGTGACAAGAACAAGAGAAAAGAGGAAATTAGTGGCAAAAATTGAGACAGAATGAATTGGATGGAGAAGTGGGTGAAGGTACCACGGTCAGGGAGCTATAAAAGACAGGAATTCAAGAGGGGGCTAAGAGCAAAAATATAAAGCAAGAAAGGGGCCTCTCTGTGGGAGGACAGTCCATGGCACATCACAGAATCGAAATCATTCTGCCTGAATCTAAGCATTCCCTGACAGCGTAGGCACACCTCCCCTCTCCTGTGCCYAGTTCCCTATTTTCTAACTGCATTAACAGATTCATTAAAATGTATTGCAAAAGTCATGAAGTCATGAAATTAGAAACAGTCCCTGTGAGTATAAATTCAGCCTGGTTTTGTGTATCTGAACATTTTTCTTTTACACAGTGTAATTGGCTGCCATATAGGGATGGATGGAGAGAGAGACAGACAGACAGAGACAGACAAATGTCTGTCATGACTGGTGATACATAATCAGAACCATTGTACTTTCTTTCTTTCTTTCTTTCYTCCTGAAAACAAAGTTACCAATCTTTCAGAAGTCATACAATTTAGCTGGAACCCCATTTTAAAGAAAGATACAAAAATAATGTCCTGGATCAATCACTAATCAAATCTGGCATATTTTTTTCATTCCTTTCCTTGCAGTATAAAATGCAAAGGCTATCTTCTTGTTTTGACAAGTACCAAACTTAAAAAGCTAGGCAAAGGAGAGTCTTGAGAGTTATCTTTAGGTCTTTGCTTCTTTTCTTTTCTTCTGAATATTTGACTGGTATGATTTTGGCTGTAACTGGAAACTCTTCRTGTATGCCAAATTATTAAAAGGAGTATAAGCTCAAAACAGTTTTTTCTTAAATTACAGTAGCAATTTAAGTAATTAATGCAAAATTACGATAAAGAAATAAAGATGCAAATATAAGAAAACCAAAGTTTTCTTCCCATTTCCAGTGTCCCCGATCTGAATGAAAAGACAGTCACACTCTTGATGTATTCTCCCCACAGAGCACACACACAGAATCACAAGCAGTGAGACAGGACAGAGTGGTCATTTACCATGTGCTAAGTGATGATGTGAGGTTTCATTAATGTTTAATACAAAGATGACAATTTCAATTTGCTTATATAATTTACGAAAATAATTACTTTCTAGAAATCATTCTGGAATAAAAATCAGTGTTCCATGTCTAAAAATTTTAAACGTTTGGATATTTTTAGAACRGAACATTTCAATTTCTCACTGACATATTCCCACAGAAAGTTTCAATCACAGCAAAACAGCACTTTCGGATGGAAGAATCTGCTGTTAGAAAACTACTGACCAGGCCTGTTCCAGCTCTGCTGCTGCAGAGCTCTGCAAAACTCCCAGCTTCCCCTCCGGCTGGAATCACGCTGGAGCGCTTTATCCAGGGACTGCCGCGCCTAACGAGTACTTTCCTCCTTGGCCAGCAGATGGCACATTTTTTGTCACAGGGTTTTATGCTCTCCAAATTTTGTCAGTTTTGTCATTGCCAAGAATGGTTTAGTAGGCTTAACACTCAGCGTTTCTTCTGGGTGAGTAACACTGTAGCTAAAAACACCCCATCTGTGCAATCTGTTTTAAATATTAAGCTCTAGCAATAGAGCTTCGACATTTGCCAGTTACTTACTATAAGCAAAGTGTATAAATAATGCACTAAATGTAATTTCATGAACATAAAAAATAAGASCTACTCCTGCACCAGAAAAACCACATTCTTACTGATACAGATAATCGGAACTAGGAGTCTGGGGTATGAAAATATGTCTGAATTAAACCTCTGTTTACTCATACTGYTGACATCCAGAGCCACATGATGGTCATTCTGCAGCTGTCTGAATTTAATGTGCTCCCTCTCTTGCTCATTCCATCTGTGACAATGGGACAAAATATATGTTTCAACTAACCATATGAAAAATTCCTCGGCTCTACTATGGATGGACTATTGCATTTTTGCCATAATTCAGACATGACCTTCTAATCACACTCAGCAGTGTGATTCTAATCATCCTCTAGCACTATGTTCACACAGTGTAAGCCACGGCAGAGAGCTGTGTAAACACCTGACATCAGAACATGTGGAACATTTATGATGAACACTGCCATTTGATAAAATGGGTAAGAATCCCTTTCTTTCCCTGTTTTCTCAGATCTCTCAGCCAGCAAGACAATTGCTCCCAATTCAGGAATACCAGCTCCGAGGATAAATGAGTCTAAGTGGCTACAGAGTTAGAAATGGAACCACTATATAGCCACTGTCATGTAGACAGAGCTGTACCAAACCCAATGTATAAATTCTTCAAATATTCTTTAAAAATAACAATGGGGGTAGATACTTTCAATTCTGTAACCAGCTACTCACCCACAACTACTAATTCTGCTGTGTTTACAAGACCAYATTAGTACAACCCAGCTTCCACAGTTTTAATTAAACTTTAAGTGTAGTTCATATGGTAAAGTGTAACTAATAACACAATGTTTCTACTGCATTCTAAACTAAGAGGAAGGCTGCTTAAAGGAGCAAAGAGTGAAGGTTTTTCYAGTTGGTTAAGGCATCTTGCTACAATGAATACTGGTAGTACTGCTGCTCCTGCAATGGTTTCAATCTGCTGCCCAGTGAAAACCAAACCATAACCTTCAAAGGACTAACTCCTACCAGGATGGAGTAACACGGATTAGAAACCTCACAGCGATGCTTTTCTCTTCTGCCATCAATACTGATGGTGCTGATCTGTGGGTTGAAGGTCAGGCATTAAACTACTTACCTTACTGCTTTGGTTCAAATCAAGACACAGAGAATCAGAATTCCCTGCAGAATCCAGAGTCATGCCAAAGTCGTATATTTGTCTTAAGAACGGAAAAACAAAATATATTTATGAGAGGCACTGTATGAATTTGGTGGATGCCTCTCTACCTTCCACTGGATGAACTTATCACAGGAGCAATAAGAGACCACTTAGCTTGAAACAAAAAAAAAAATAAATTGTTTGAGTGAAAACCAAGGGAAAAAATCTGACTAAGGCAGAGAATGGACAAGGATGTACCTGTCACCTATAGAGGAAGTATTTTTAACTGAAACCTAGATTACTCTAAGAAAAACATTTGGAGTAGACAAGAATTGAGGATTATTGATTTCAAGTTGGGGAACATAATGTTCATCAACAGAACATCAACGGGAGCTATTGCATGTTTAAAGAAAGACTTTGACATACATGTCCAAAATACTACAGTTCAGTGGCTTGAAAAAGCCATCAGAYACATGTAAAGGAACATGGTTTTATTTCTTATTCTAACCCTTAAGCAGGTCAGYAGAAGTTAATTTCTTGCCATTCAATCCAATAGAAAAAAAGATTAATGCCATAAAACATTATGAAGAAGTAAATCTACTATGGCTGAATTATCTTCATTTATATGTGTCAATTGTCCTACAGCAGTATACAGTAATACCCACAAAATTAACAAAACCAAAGGGGTATAATGGGACATAGCTCAGGCTTYGCAAAAAAAAAAAAAAGTCAGTTCCAGAAGGAATCCAAAATTCAGACTGATCATTTAAGCAGTCTTGTGACTGCTAAACTAAAATCTCCTGTTCGAGTGCAGAGGCCTGATCTTAAATTTTGCTGAGAAGTCTGTGCTCCCATTAACCTGAAATAGTGTTATGGGTACTCAGCATTTCCAAAATCAAGCCTTAGGGCATTCGGCCAAAGTCTTATCCTGTAGAAAGCTGATATTACTTGGAAGTGGTTGAGATGGAGATTGAGCAATGCAACACCTCAAAAAGGTAATTATGGGCAGCATTAGCCATCAAAGTAGCTTTTATATTTTACAGTGTTTTGGAAATAGGTGCAAGTCCTGGCACTAACCACAGCAGCACTAGTGGCCTAACAGCATTTTTTCCTGGGCCAAATACAGAGATTAGAGTGTTCTGGGCAATGTTTTGCCATACTTCCTTATTCTCTTGATCACTCCCACAATATAAACCAGGTGGAAGAAGCAGACAAACCAAGCATAAACTACAAGATCACCTCTTTCTTCAGAGTTCAGTCCAAATGTATGGACAGAGTAGCAGATTTACAAATAATTCCTCTGCCTTGTTCAGCTTCATTAAGTTGCTTTTCTATCATAAGACAACCAAGATGCCTCTGAAACTCTGAGTCAAGTTAATAGATCTGTTGGTTGTAGCCGACAGTTTGGCATAGAAACAGCACCAATATGAAGGTTATAATGTGAGTGCATTCCGCTCAGGACATTTCTGTATAGCACTACTGTAGCTCTGCTCTTTTTCACTGTAAATACATACCAGCCACCATCAATCTATCATCTGGAACCAAAAAATATCCATACTATTTGCAAATTTATGACAATAGCTTGTCATTTAGCAACATCACTTTTCTGGMCACCTGTTTTTGCCAATGAAGAATTATTAAATTGATCTTAGACTGCAGCAATAACCTTCCACTAAATATTTATATAAGACAAATAAATTTTAATCTGCATAGGGCCCATCCATTCTTTCTTTAGCAGTTACTCTACAAAGAGGTATTTATTATGCATTCAAACTTGTTTGAATAATTACCTCACAACTCTGAAGAACCCAAACTGGTTTGACCCAGAAGTTCAGTGATCTCTTCTGAAATGTAGCAGCTAATGCTCTGTGGAACTCAGTTCTAACACAATTATTCACTCAGCAAGGCACCAACAATTGTTTGGAGCAGAAGGTAACTAAACCCCTTGCTGACACTGAACTAAATCACAATCACTTGTATTGTCAGGGGGTGCCTCAGTCATGGATTAAGACTTGATCTTCATGTGCACTYGCCGAAAGGACCCACACAACCCTTAACAGGATGTTATCAACCCCGAGTGCACTGGCGACCACAGTAAATAAAAGGATGGTTCTGAAGACTGCATAAGAACTTTCTGTAGCTTATGAGTTTGACAAAATTAGTCTGGATCACAAAATGAGTCTGACAAGTAAAAATACAATTGAACATCCAATTCCACATGACATATCTTGGAAATGGAAACTTATGTATTCATGATTGATGTACCTCACCCAGYGTCATTCATGACAGGGGAATGGCATGTATGAGCTAAACTCTATGAATTCAAAGAATAACTATTTCACAGTGAGAAATAGTAATCCTAAAAAAAAAAAAATCTGAATCCCTAACATTTACAGCCTGAATTAGTGAATATCAGTCAAACTACCACGCTGCTATAGAAAAAAAATTCACTCTGACTCAAACTGCAAACAGACTCCAGGAGATCAGTCAAACACTATTTGATAAATGGTGATAAAGTGCAAAACAAGAAATTGTGAGAAAGGGCTGATCTACCCAAGCACATTCAATAACACAGCAAACAGATGGTTAAGCAATATCAACACAGGAGTACCAACATAGCTAAGACGGTGTTATCACTGCCTCCACAGTTTGTTTTATTCTCCTGAAGGCCCCACTATGCAAACATGGAAGGTGTGCTGGGTTTGCTGTGCAGGGCACATGGGTTCAGTTGCCTCAGAAAGATCCTAACAACTGAGAGAAGGAGCAGGTGAAGGATAGCAAAAATAYGTAACATGCTAGACAGATGTAGAAATAGCAGCAGATTTTGCAGGAATGTTTTGCAGATAATTCTGCAATGATTTTAAAGAGTCTTAGACTAAAAAGCTCACCCCATTAAAGAGATCCCACAGAAAGCATGTCTGATGTCAGTTCTGTAATCAGTATTCCTGAGTCTCTACTATTTATTTTTCATTTATTTATTATATATTTCCACCCGAAAGGCATCCACTTAGATAACAGAAGATGAACGATCATTGATAAAAGGTTGACAACACATCAACATATCACAACAATCTTACCACAAGAAACATAATTTCACTTGCATTTTGAAAGGTTTCACAGCACTGCACAGCTGAATGTAACAGCTGAGACATTTTAATACATACAAACAGAATTCATCGGCTCAAGATTATGCTGAATTTTTCACCAACAATTCTTCTTCTTGTTTCTCTCCCTAYTGAGTTTTTTCACAGCTGTCTTTAYCCAGGGTAATAACGTTAATGCCAAAGTAGTATCAAAAAGCAGCTACCTTGAAAGAGCAGTAAGTATTTTCTAAAGGAAAAAGTCACTCTTCTTCTCCCTCCTTTCTTTGCAGTATTTCCTCCTGAAAGCATGGGAGTGTGCTTGCTTGCTCATCACTCCTGCTACCCTAAACAACTGAGATAGCTTTGTTCTTCTGCACCAGCAGTTCTGCTCATGAACACTGACACTGAATTTCCTTTTTTAGACAGCAAGGACAYAGACTTTCTTCCTCTTCTCCCTCCCTCTGCCTCGCCTCCCCTCCCCCTCCTACAGTCTTTGCTGTGCCCTCATCTTACCTTCAACAGCACAAGAAATCCATGCTGCAGTTTTTTTCCTCGTTAGCAGCTCTATGGCAACAGCAGTTCTGAGGCAGCAGTCCTTTACAGTTCTCACTTCATTCTCTTTCCTTCTGCATAAAGATACACAGTTTGTTTGCYCAGGAAATCAGCAAAGACAACTCTGATATCATGTAAATTTAACAAACACAATTCCACAATTATTTCAGAAAAAAGGTGTGTTCCAAGGGGTACAAAGCCGTATTCCCAGAAGAGATGAATGTTAGCAATGCAAATGAATAATAGTAAAGGAATTCAGAGAATTCCTTTTGCTAATTAACAGTAAAATAATCTTTGTGATAACTCAGCTTTCTTGGACAGAAAGGTAAAAAAGASAATTCTGAGCTTAAGATACACACAGTATCACTCCCAAACGAAATCCTGAAACTCTAAGTATTTGTTATTGTCTGACTAAGTCTTTCTTTGTTATTAGCACATAAATTAAATCAGCACTTTGTTTGTTAAAATCCTGCTGCAATAAAAGCAGTAATGGCATACAAGATCTTGTAGTCTTGTAACCCATGGAAAAGTATTTATCAGAATACATTTAGAAATAGTAACACAAGCTTTAGAGAACAAAGAAGCAAGCAAAGAAAAACTACAATTGGGTAGTTACTGAGTACTAGTATCTGCCTGCTTAGAAATTAGGATTTTCCTGACTTTGTTACTTTTAAATTAATCAGAAGAATGAGCTACAAATAAATGCTGAATATGACCGCAAATAAACAACTACTTAAGACTCAGAAAAAATTATTGTCAGAAGCTCTTAAATTAAAGTACCTAGCACAAGATAAAAGTACTTTGAATAGAGGCACATACATTCTCTTTATATACTGCAAAAAACTGCCAGTAAACTATAATCACTTTCATCACACGCACTGAAAGAAATGAATYGATCTACTCCTGCAATTCAGCAAGAACTCGCATTTCTCTCTCCTGCTGTGTAAAGAACAAAGGTTGCTGGCCACTGCCAATTGCTGCGACATGATGTGTTAAAGTGCATGTCCTCGATTAGCACGAGCAACACCAGAGTCACTTCTGGCTAAAGTAAAGGGATCACCTGCATCCTGTCTGTGCTTGCATCCGTCCATGTCCACGCTTGCTGGAAAATGTGAAAAATGGGGTCAGGTGTTCCTGGGCACAACCTGAGAGGAAAAGAATAAATTCCTTACTAATCYGCATGTCACATATTCATTTTTGTCTCATCCGGCAGTATTCCGTTAGCATACAAAATAATATATAGTAACATTCTGGGATGGKTTGAAGCACAAATAATTGGGGCTAAGGACTGGCCTACAGAGGGTCCATAGCACTAAGCAGAAGCCCCCAACAACAGAGCAGGACAGTTACATTTAGCAGCTCACTTGGCACTTCAGCTTCATGGGCACACATTTCAGACTCAACCACAACAAGAACATGCATCTCTAGCACTGTTAAAGAGAAAAGCCTTAGAATAGTTACATATTTCATMCAAAAAAATCTCAGAAGGATTAAGAAAACAAACAAACAAAATGATTAAACAAGTCATGATGTTAATCTTGATTAATTTTTTAAAATTTTTTTTAAACTTTTTCCCACCTGGAGCTGACTGCTTAGGCTGAAGCATAGTACACAAAGCAATCAGCCTCAGCTTTAAACAGTTTACAATCTAAGAGATTCTTCAAAGAGAGATGATAATTTCCATTTTGCACAGATGAAAGAAGGGCACAAAGCTGAAGCTACTCATCTATAGTTTCACATTGTGCCAGTACCAGTGATAGAAACAAAACTTGGGGAATCTGAGCTATAGTTACCTGAAGAAATGACGTCTCAATTTTGTCATGAAAAGTAAAGCTCAGTAGGAAACTTTCACTTTGTAGAAATTAAGATTTACCTTGAGGCAATACTGATTACACAGCTCAGTTTATTAATGACAAAGTATTTAGTTTTATTGTTATATTTTACATGTTGTAACAAGCTCTATAAACTGCAAAATACTGTTGTGAAGTTAAAATGCTTGAAGAAACAAGAGAATTCCGTTAATATGCAAGGCTGGATATGGACAGGAAGAGCTCCTGTTAAGAAAAAATGAAGTTATTTCTGTGGTATCTTGCTCTTGCTGCTTAGGGAACATACATGTTTGAAATATTCTGACAATGAAGACCTGTAATACAGTCAAAGCAAAGCTCTCTGTGCAGTGCAGTACCAGTTGATAATACCAAACATGTTGTTGTCACTAATCTGAGATAGGCCCTCATAACTCACAGCACTGCGCACACACTCTGAAAAGCACAGTGTTTGTTCTGATGTCCAAAAGTGTGATTTGGATGGGGAAGGACAGTCACATGGTTTGCTCTCATCAGTCAGGACATAGGGCATCTATCAAGGCATGCATATCTATAATACATATTGGAGATTATTACTTTTTCTACCACCAACTGGTCCCGTGAATTTACCCCTGTAAAAGACAAAGACCTGCTTGGTCTTTTTGGTGTTTGCATCTTGGGCTTGGTTCACATGCATTACTTCCTCCTACTAAACATGTAACACCCAACTTTTTTACTCATGAGGAAAGGTGCTCAAATTAAGTAGAGAGTATAGGTCTGCCTGTAGTGGCTGTTCCAAAACTCAACCAACTGAAATACGCAATTAAAAAACTCAAGCAATGTCAGTGGATTGCAAATTTGTATAATCATGAGAAAAAACAAAGTGTAGAGATGGTTACCCAATACAGAAGGAAAAGTGTTTTCTTCAAAATAATGCACAGGCTTATATTTACCTTTCTCTCAGAACTGGAAAAAATGTTCTTTGCAGATTGCCTCACAGAAATATATGACATGCAGTATTTCATGACTCAAAAAATAAATGTAACCACAACTCTGTCAGGATGTTATCAGCAGCTGCCACCTGGTTCATCTCTCAGCTTTATTTACTTTTGCAATATAAAGAATAAACTCTACCCTGAAAGTAGCATGCAACGTCTTTCAAAGATTTCTAGGCCTCCTCCCATTACTGATCCCCACATTTTTCAAGGATTTGCCTACACATAACCTCTGGGGCAAATACTATCACCCCCGCTTTACAGAGGAGAAAACTGAAGTGCAAAGAGAGCTCTCATTCCAGTAAAAGTCAATGGCAAGTCTCTAATAAATATCATCTGCTCAATTCTAGTGCTAAAATTACAGACTGTGGTCACACTAGGAGTCCTTAACACAACAGAGAACAGAGCTAAACCAATTTCATGTCCTGGGCTTGACTACAAACCTTGAAAACTTGGAAACAAAGAACCTAATTGCTCAATCAAGAAGAACATTCAAGACCTAAAACTGTAATTATTGAGTTTTATAGCATGCAGAGGACTGGATGACTGCAAAAATCATAGAAAGAAAAGCGTATTTCTGTTTCAAGTATTTGGGTTAAGATTTTATTGTGCCAACATTCTTCTTACTACCAGAATTGTTACTAAAATTACAAGACCACCGTAAGTGATTCCATATTATAGTTTTCTTACTTTACATTCATTTAAAGAATTAAGAGTAATTTAAATACTTCAACTAAGAAATGAAATACTGATTTTTTAGAATTAACTCTAGTTTTCATTAGAAGAGTAACGTAATCCTAACCAAAGTCAAACGGAAATTTTTCACAAATTCAAAGGCTACTGAATGAAACTATACATACACACTACAAAAATAGGTAGTATTTAACTTCCCTTAGTTCTTTACATTTTTTGACCCTCTGAGACAGGGCTGAGAACCCAAGGTTCCTCTGAGGGCCCAGAACACTTCTGCCACTTCCTTTCAGCAGCAGTTGACAAGAACAGTCCCACTGTACAAAAACCATCTTTCTCAAAAATTCAGAGAGAACTTCCTTATTATAGAATAAGAAATACCTAAAAGATAACTTCAAACCTCTGAAGGCAGGAAGGTCACTACGAGTCTGCATTTAAGCTCCAAACTCTAAGAGGAGATGAATTAATGAATGAATAACCTGAAAGATTAAATTCACACAACTTTGTTGTTTCTTTAAAAAAAGAGAAACAAACAAGAAGAAATTAGTCTTACACAATTTAAGAAATTAATATAATCAAGAAAAAAAATCTAACTGAGAATGAGAGAACTTTGGCTAAGAAAAAAAAATATGCAAAACTGAAGCAGGAACACTCCTTGGAGATGTGTGTTCCAAGCAATTAAGAAGCACAAGCCACAAACCACCCCGCACACATTTCAGAYAAGTGAGTCAGCTGGCCAGCAAAAGGTCCCATCCGTCCCACATCCTCTGCACAAGCCTGAATATCTCGAACAGAACAGCATGTGGGACAASTAAATCAACCAAAGCAGTTTAAATCCCACTGGCTTTCCATAGTGCTTGGCACATAAGCAATTTAAGCATCTTTGAGTATGCTCCTTATTGGCCTAGTGCACAACTGTTCAGTGAGACAGAACTTTGACTGGGAGAGGAAATTCTGGATGTACTTTCAATTCACTCAACAGGGACATCTTTGAGATTTCACACCAGTTTAACTAYCGTTACAAAGACAAGAAATATCTGTCAAAACAAAACAAAGTTGTAAAATAACTTTTAAAAAAGGATGACAAAGCAAGCCTAGGAGCCCWATGTACTAAAGTCATCATAATGTGCATTTCAGATTACACTGAGATACTACAGAATACCAAGCCAGCATGCTCGGTCCATTAAAAACATTGCATCCTATAAATTCTTATTTTTTAGTTTGCTTAAACTGTAGTTTCAGTGGAATGACCAAAACCGCATGTTAGCATTAATGAAACCCTGACTGCATTTAAACATCAAGCACGGGACTCCAGGAATTTGGACTTTCTTTCTCTCTTGGAGATTTTCCAGAGTCTTTCCTATCCACTCCCACATCTGAGGAAGCGTGCTTTTGTTTAGGCAGGATCCTTTGGGACTGATGAACTGAAAAACATTACTTCTTGCTAACAACACCCTAACAAATCATCTTGATCCTTAACATGACCTACTGTGAGCAAACTGTCTGTTTACCATCAACCTTCCTTGCCCTGCTAGTCATGACAATCAAATAACACAGTCTGAACTCTTGCACCAGACTTATAAATGAAGGAAAAGAACTCTGGGATCTTGCAGGTTTCCTGTGAAGTACCTGAGTTTCATTTCAAATTCAAACCATGCTATAGGATTTCTAAAAGCACATTTCTGAGATTTCCCAGTGCTATCACCTTTGCCAGAATATTGGTGAGCAGGGATTGCTCAACTGGAGCTCAGTTTCAGGAGGTGTCAGCTCCTACTGCTTTCTTTAGATACGTCATTCCTTACTTCAATCTGCATGAATAATCACTGGAAACCCAGCTGCTAAACCAGCTAGTCCATCTGTTACCCCTGTTAATAAATGTATAATTATGTTCACTCTCACTAAAGAGCTCATGATTCACTGGGATTGTCTTTTTGGGAAACACCTACTGAAGTACATTAGGTGCATTTATATATGTGGCCATGGATCCTATCTTTAGTAGCGCAGACACATTATTTAGTGTCTTCTTGGTATCTGTTCTGCCTGATGACAACATAAACCCGGTCCTCGGAGATCAAGTTTTCAGTTGAGGCTGCTCTAGAAAGCTGAAACAGATTTAAAGCCAGGGGACCATGAGGAATCCCAGTGTCATTCAAAGACTTTGGTCAGTGACAAGATCTGACCTTTTGGTACCCCTCACTATGATGTTTCATGTTCAGAACACAAGTAATTCCAGGCAGAGTGTGGCTAACACCATAACTACCCTAAAAATACACAAAGTAGATATGAAGTCACATGAAATGGCTGTTTGCCTGTAACCAAAGAGATTTCTCATACATTGTACACAATGTATGAACAATTTAAAGGGTTTTAAATGGTATAAGATGTAGAATTTTTTCCCCCTAGTACAGTCAGGGGTCACTGGTAGTACAAGAAGCCTGGGTATCTGCTATCTTGTTTCACAGAAAGAGAAGACTGATTCTGTGTTTCCAACCATTTGCTTGAAGTTAATGAAACAAAATTTCTTTCATCTTTTCATTTGGTAAAAGAAGTCCATGATTTCCACAGGAAGAAACACTGGGTTCCTTTGCTCATATAACTTGATGTGCAACGTTCATACAAATAAATGCCTTTCATGCAGGGACTGATGATTTCTTTCTTAAATCATACTTTCATCATTCCAGTCATACAATACTTAAGGCAAATAGAGCATCTGCCAAGGGGCCACTGGACCGAGGACTGTCACTGCATTAAAATAACCACGAACCAGAGCTAATAACATGACCAAATAATTCGATCAGTTGAACTCTGCCAAACTCTGCCAGTACCACGTGACAGCAGATACCAATATGCTCACAGGCTTTTCTTTATATTTAAGTATCAGGCAAATAAGAAATGAACAAAATCCTCAGACACAGAAGTTTCAAGCTCCTCAATAATGGCCAGTGATCAGGAGCTCGGAAGGAGGCAGCACTGTTTGGCCTTGTAGTTGCCTAATGCCAAGAAATCTTGGCATCTGATCAAGAGACTCCCCATTATTTTAGACAGTAAATAACAATATCAATTTTTTAAATTGTCCCTTGATTGAAGATATTAATYAAAAAAAAAACATTTTCTGGGCATTTTTTTTTTTTTTTTAACAGAATGAAGTTTGGCCAAGCGTAGTAAAACAAGAGGTGCAGCAAGGTAGAGCAATGAGAAGAGTGTCTCCTTAAAGAAAGCCAGGAAAGCCTTATTACTGAAAAACTATTGTCAAATCTGAACTCTCAAAGTGATCTGAATACATAGGTAATCTGAAATGACGCCAATTTCTTTATTGGAAAAGATAAAGTAGACACTTGTTTCTGAGATGCCAATTCAAGTCTGTGAAGAATGATGACTTACCTTCCTGGAATTCCCACATGTCCAGAAATCTTTTCCTCTCAGGTTTGCAAATATACTAAGACTTAAATGCAGTATTTAAATAAAAAATATTCAGCAAATCAGATTCAACAGCTTTCTTAATAAATATTCAAGATCCTTAACAAATATTCAGTAGTGTTATTTCTCCATTTAGACTCAAAGTCACTTTAGTGGGAGATCTAACTGTGCCAGCCCAAACCTGTGTTCATATTTTTTCTTCAGTCCATCCCGTTTGTTTTACAACCAGAGGTTAGTAGCCCACGCAAGCTGGCATCATTCATTTAAAAGGCCTCTGGCTATTGTTATGCGTCTGTCTGAACTGCAAACACGGGAAGTATCCTCAATATTTTCTACCCAACATGAATGGACAAAACTTGAGAGCATTAGGGTGGGTTCACAGTGGAGCTGTATTTATATAATTTTGCTGGCATAGTGGTAGGTTGTATTATTCCTACAGATAATATTGCCCAAGCAGATGCTACCATAGGAAGACTTAATGTATATACAGTGTTTGAGAGATTCCCTTTATGGATATTCTAGATGGTTCTAGACAATTTACAACATTCTAGACAAGTAAAGGGTCGAGTTTTTCAAGCACTGCCTCCATTTGTTCATATATAATCACTATGGAAACAGGTTTGAGAAGTGATACACATGAACCCATTAAAGTTGGAGCAAAATTATTGCTTACAAGCTATATTACTTGCCTACATAAAAAAATACTGATGAACAGATTATTGTGAAACCTGAGAAGAGCATTAAAATTATCGATATTTTTTCTACCACAGTATGAAAGCGTTGGGCATGATTGTGGTATCAGTTTGCACAGTAACAGTTCTCTTAGTGCTTTATTTTGGAATGCACTAACCTTTAAATCACTCTTGACAGTATTTTTCCTGAACACCGCTGTACTGCGACCTGCAGCACATCACAGCACCGTGCTTTCAACAGAACCCCGAGGACCACCTAACCCGTCTCCTACAAACACTCCTGCATCCCTTTCAGGAGTGATCCACCCTTAACGCCTCGGGACAAATTTGCGGGATTCAGCCACAGGCCCGCCGGCCTGCACTGGGCGTCAGCCCGGGGCCGAGGTGCAGGGAGCCCTCACAGGCACCTCCATCTGCCCCCATAGCCTCGCGGCCTCTCCATGAGTTGCCAGCGCTACCCCCTCAGGACCAAAGCGGCCCCATGCAAGCGGGGGGAGAGCTCGGGGTGTGTTTCGCCTGTCAGGGAGGAGGAAGAGGCGGAAGCCATTTCTGTGTGCGGATGGGGCGGATGCGCGGCCGCCTGCCCCCGCCCGAGGACGGCTCTTGCTTTCTCCTCTGCCATTCCCCGACTCCGGGGCTTTAAAAATAACCAACACGGCAGGGGAAACGCGGCCACGACAAGGGGTCGCTGCGCCGCCCCGGCCGCTGCCGCAGGGCCGCTCGGTGTCCCCCCGGCCAGGCCGCGCCGGCGCCGCCATTGCCCCTTCCCGCCCCGCGCTGCAGCAGGGGCCGGCCCAGGAAACCCCGTGCGCGCGGGGGGAGGGGGAGGCAGAGGGAGGAAGGAGTGGGGCGCTGTGACGCACTCAATGGTGCAATATCCTTCCGCGCTATGAGGAAAAAAGTAGTTCCATGTTCCATCTAACCTCGTAGCCCCGAGTGGCTCAGAAACAACCTTCCAATTAATTCAAACAGTCGCCTGACGGGAATCTTTTGGGAAACTGGGCTCAATCCGGGGAGATTCGTGCCTTTTTGCCTGTGGTGTGGAGTGTATATCCATGCGCAGAGCAGAGCGCAACGAGTCCGCCAGCGGGGCGGGTATATAAGGCGGGCGCCGCGGAGGGCTTGCCTTTTCAGTTGAGGACAGAGCTGGTGATCGGAACATGTCAGGGGGCTCCGCGGATTATAGCAGGTATGGCAGGGGGCATGGGCTTTTTTCTCCTTTCGGGGCTCTATGGGTTGTGCGGGGGTGGCCGGGAAAAGGGGGAGAGCCGAAAGTGGAGGAGGGATGGGCCCCGGAGCACCTTGGGGGAGGCCGGGTGCTGTAGTCAGTCAGCCCTGCGCCCCGGCCCCTCCCGTTCTAGACGTTTCTGTCCCTGTGCTCCCTTTGCTCGCGGCTCAGCAACGGTTTAGCTCTAGTCCTCGGGGCTCGCTTTTCGGTACTGGCTTTCTTGGCAATCCACTCGGTTCTGAAAAGGGCTTTTTTGAAATTAAATCGTATACAGCTAAGTTGTAGTTTAAATGTTTAAACGCTTTTATGTAAATTTTTTTTTTTTGGACATTCTGCTCTACCTCGCGCCGTTGGTTAACCCGGGTTGAAACTCGTGGGCCGCGCTGAGGGCGAGACCATTATATTTTGAGGGGGGGGGGCCCCCCCCAGGCGATCGCCGGGCGCCGTCCGCCCGCAGAGCCCGGTTTGCGCAATCCCAGGGGTGGAGCTCTCGCGAGAGTTCACCGGCGGGGCGGGGCAGGGGGGATCCGCTGCAGCGCCGGGAGCGCGCCCGCCCCCCCACCCCCCGCGCGCCTCCGCGGGAGCGCGCGCTCCTGGCGCCCATGCCCGCGGCATCGGGCCCGGCCCCAGGAGCTGGGAACGAGCTTCAATGGCGCCCGAGCCAGTGAGGAAGAGGGATAGGAGTTTGTCTGTTCGCTAAAGCGCCGAGCCCCTGCTGGAATAATCTGTCACGGGTCCCACCGCTTTCGCAGCCGAGGTGTCAGCTCGCTTCTGCGTGTTGGTCGCTCTTGTGCTGACAGAGTGTTCTCTTTAATGGCAGAGACCATGGCGGCCCAGAGGGAATGGAGCCCGATGGTGTCATCGAGGTGAGCACTCGTGAACTGACCCGGGAATTTAATCATTGGTGGAGATAAGTATTGGATTTAATATTTTCTATTCTTTCTTTCTTTAATACAGAGCAATTGGAATGAGATTGTTGACAATTTTGATGATATGAATCTGAAAGAATCCCTCCTAAGGGGCATTTATGCTTATGGTTTTGAGAAGCCTTCAGCTATTCAGCAGAGAGCTATTATTCCCTGCATCAAAGGTATGTGAGCAATTCATTAATATCAACATCGGATAATGAGGAAAGGATTGTAAAATGCCTATGTTTTGTTAGTATGTAATAGTACCTATTTTTAATCTTGATTTAAAAAGTGATATGATGGTACACCATCTTTCGGGACTGACCTGAAATGGAGAGAACTCTTTAGTACTGATCACTTACTTCAAGGGCAATTAAATAAAACTAACATGAATGGCTCGTGTGGGAGCAGTAAATGTGTATCCTACTTTTTTTAGGGTATGATGTGATTGCTCAAGCTCAGTCAGGTACTGGCAAGACAGCCACATTTGCTATTTCCATCCTGCAGCAGTTGGAGATTGATCTCAAGGAGTCCCAGGCACTAGTATTGGCCCCTACCAGAGAACTGGCTCAACAGGTATTGATAGTGTAGTTTAAAAAAACCAAAAACCTTGTGTGTTGCATAGGTTTCAGGTTTCACAACTGTGGGACAACATTAACAGACTTCTTGAGGGGCTGTAATTAGTATCCATTCAGAACCCTTTTCGTGTGAAGTAATGGGGGATCCAGACTGGCTTCTGTCCCACCAGTTCTCTGCCTCCTTGAAGAGCTGAGTTGATGCACTTGGGGGGTGTGCTGGGGCAGGGGTGCAGGAGCCAGCTGCTGTGCTGTGTGTAAAGTGGAAGGAGCATCTTAAGCAGAAAAACAAAATTACTAAAGCACAGTGTTCTGAGTGGAAACAAGTAACTTTCTTGGAAGCTATTTAAACTTGAGTGCAGTTGTGCAACATGAAAACTGCAGTGCACATGTGGTTACTTAAATGGTTTTGTCTTTGTATGTTTTCCTGACAATGTAATTGCATGTGTTTCACCTTCAAGGCTTGGTATTCTGTTATGCTAAATGGGTGTGTGGTAACAAAACTTAAAGGATACTTCAGTTTTTAAGATAAGTATGTCAGTAATGTGGGATCTTAAAATGCAATGTTGAACCCAACTCAAAGTAGGAAACTTACTGTCTTTTTCAACTAGAATATACTGAAATGCCAGTGCTATAGTGACAGCTCTTCAAGGTAAAGCTAAACATACTAAATCAGACAGAAAAATCTAAAAAAATGAATGGAATAAACTAAACTGCTCCTCTGACTTGCGGTTTCTAGTGAACAACTTAATGTGAAGTTGAGCAAGGTCATTTTAGCAGCTCTCAGTTCTAAGAGCTGCATAGTCCTGGTTTGCTGTCTTGGCTTCCAAAGACTATAAAAGCCAGTGATAATGGGGCTTAAGCTTTATTGTACCACAGACTACTAATGGCAGGTTCTATTTTAGATTCAGAAGGTAATCCTGGCCCTTGGAGACTACATGGGAGCAACATGCCACGCCTGTATTGGTGGTACAAATGTGCGCAATGAAATGCAGAAACTCCAGGCTGAGGCTCCGCACATCGTGGTGGGAACTCCAGGGCGTGTGTTTGACATGTTAAACAGGCGCTATCTTTGTAAGTATGAATCTCACTGCTCTTGAGAATAAATTTCCAATTTAAACCTTACACCCACTAAGAATTTCAGTGCATTTGTTGTCATTGTAGAGAGTTACGCTGGAAGGCTTAGTATTAAAGGAGGGTGATGTTTGTAAAGGATTGTGTATTTCTGAAAATTTGTGACATCCTGCTTTTTTTTCCTGATAGCACCAAAATGGATCAARATGTTTGTTCTGGATGAAGCTGATGAAATGTTGAGCCGTGGATTTAAGGATCAAATTTATGAGATCTTTCAGAAACTAAGCACAAACATCCAGGTAAAAAGCTTKTACATGGTTAAATTGATGGATGCAGATTTGGTTACAGTGTGGCTGAGAACTGAATTGTACAAATCAAAATTGGTGTACTGGGTATGTGCTAATACAGAGTAATACATTCTAGGTTGTGTTGCTGTCGGCTACAATGCCAATGGATGTGTTGGAAGTGACCAAAAAGTTTATGAGAGATCCCATCCGTATTTTGGTGAAGAAGGAAGAACTGACTCTGGAGGGTATCAAGCAGTTCTACATTAATGTCGAGAGAGAGGTTGGTATTAGTTACACTTACTGTGGCAGGCGGAGTAAAGTTCTCTTACCTTCTTGTTAAAGCACTGTACTAAAATTGCAGAAACCAAGGCTGAGCTTTGGTTTGTGCAATAATGCTAGTAGAGTACATGCAAGAAGAAGAAAAACTATGCACTGGATCAGAAATGACTAGGGTGGACCTCTTTCTTAATGTCCAGTGTCCTCTGTCTAAAGATTTGGTGCAACAGTTGATGCAAAAACTTAGTTTCCAGGTCATGTGCCAAGAGCATGCTTAATTGGTTGTTTTGAGTTTTATCCCGTGTTTGGAGTTCTTGTTACGTACTGAGCTGTCTGTGGCATTGATGCATTTCCTGATCATCTTTGTTCTGTTCAGGAATGGAAGCTGGATACGCTCTGTGATCTGTATGAGACACTGACCATTACCCAGGCTGTTATTTTCCTGAATACAAGGAGAAAAGTAGACTGGCTTACGGAGAAAATGCATGCCAGGGACTTCACAGTCTCAGCTCTGGTAAGAATTGGTACTCCACATCACTTCCGAACTGCCCTGTATGTACTGGAAAAGACATGGTGTACTGAGGGATACCAGTGAAAAGCAGGAAAGTTATAATATAGCTGTGCAGTGCTGTATTATCGTTCCCCCTGCTTAAAGTAAAATGCTTCCTTTCTATCCCTACCTGCTTTGTTCCCACAGCAGGTAGGGACGCTGGGTTTCATACATACTTCTGTTTTTTCAAGGATATTCTAGTTTGGAGGACTGGAACTGTACTAATTGCAACTTTTTTTTTAATTCTCCAGCATGGTGACATGGACCAGAAGGAACGGGATGTTATCATGAGAGAGTTTAGATCAGGCTCAAGCCGTGTCCTGATCACTACTGACTTGCTGGTGAGTATTGTCTTATATTGAACATGTTCCTGTTAAACCTGATGCCAAAAGCTTCATAATTCAGTGATGGTTTTTGTAGCCTGAACTATTGGGAGCTTTTTGGAAGAGCAAAGACCACGCTCCACTATGGACTACACAATTGTAGTTCATAACTAATGATGTGGTTGACAAGAGCCTGGGATAGCTGAATTTAAAAAAAGCCCCTGACTTGGATTAAAGAGTTGGTGTTGCTTTCCAGGCTCGTGGCATTGATGTGCAGCAAGTGTCCCTGGTTATCAATTACGACCTCCCGACCAATCGTGAGAACTACATTCACAGGTCAGTTGGCTCTGCCCGTCCGTCTGTGTGCTGTGCTGGATCCGGGCATTGGCACAGACCCTCCCTCGCCTGTTCTTCTGTAGTCCTTACCAAACCAGAGGTGTTCACATCCATGCACACAGGAACTGCTCAGAGCTGGCAGGGAATAAAACCACTTGCAGATTGGCTTTAAAAAAGCCCTGCCTTTGCACACTGTGGTTCTAAAATGAGGGAGGAGCAGAACTTTTGGACACTTACAGCAGTGGGAAAACTTAGATGTGTAACAACTTCAGTGATGGCTGAGGGTTCTTGAAGATGTGGGGAAAGTGCCAGCACCTGAACTGCCTTTTGTCGCGTAGGCTTTGATGTACGAGGGCGAAACCGTTAACTGGTGCAGCAACAGGGACAGCAGTGTCAGCTTGATCTGGCGTTCTGGCTGATCCCGAGTTGTTGCTGCTTGGTGACCAGACAGACGTTACTGTGCCTAGCAAATGAGTTGTGTAGGGCTGCCTTCATTTGCGGAGGTCCAGCTGTGTTAATGTTGTGTGTGCCATGTTTGCTCTTGGTGCCTCCTTAGTGGGATTCTCCGCTGTGGTGTGTGTCTTCTGGTAGCAATTTGAGTTTGTTTCCCTAGGTTTAGTTAACTGCTTCTAGTGACTGTCCCGAAATTAAGTAAACTGTGCTTTGTTACTTGATGTAAAAAAATACAGGAGTCGATAGCAGCAGTTGATGAAACAAGATGGTGCTCAGAAACGACGTTGGCCTAATTTAGGACGTGGATTCGTAAGCGGCACAGTTTGAATAAAGAGCGAGTTGGTATTTATTTATTTACTTTGTCATGATTATCYCCTAAGTTTTGTGAGCCCTTTCTGTGTTAATTTAGCTCTTGCTGGCAAGGTTCTCTGTTGTGCAGTCTGTAGGAAGGAGGAGCTGATGGTGGGTGTAACTAAACTGTACGCACTGATGTGTCAGGGACTGACATGGGCTTACACAAAAACGTTGAACTTTGATGTTGCTCTTAAAAAAAAAAAGCCCTAAGTTTTCCCACTGGAAACAAGTTAGGCCGAAATAAAATTCTGAAATTGAGTGTGCTGGTCCATGTTACTGGATGTAACTGGACTAAGTTAGTAACAGTCTGATTGTTAAACAACAGCCTGTCTTCTGTGTGCTCTGTGCTTGGGAGTGGATGCATGAGGGGTGGGTGTGTAGTTAAACCAGAGGGGAGGGAGAGTGACCCAGGACATCAGAACACAGCACCAACCATTAAATAAAGACCTTACTTTGCAGCCAAAGAGTAACCGTATGTGCCCTACTGCCTGCCACGGGATGGACCTGCTGTGCTGCTGGCACCAAGCTGCTGGTCTTTCCTGACCAGATGTGACTTGGGTGGCAGCTGGTCCTGTAAAGGCAGCATAGCCTGGCCAGTGGCAGATAAGAGCAGCAGTTAATGAATGGATCTTGCAGACATGTAAAGCAGATAAGAGTGGCTAACTTAAATTGGGTGTAAATGTGTTTTCTTTTTGTGCAGAATTGGCCGGGGTGGCCGTTTTGGCAGAAAAGGTGTGGCTATCAATTTTGTCACTGAAGAGGACAAGAGGATCCTGCGAGACATTGAGACTTTCTACAATACTACAGTGGAGGAGATGCCGATGAATGTGGCTGATCTCATTTAGTCCCCGGGATGAGGTGGTTGTGAATCCAGTGCTCGCTGTTGCTGAATAGGCGATTCACAACGCGCATTGTGCTTCTTTCTCTGGGGATATATTGAATCTTGTCTCAATGCTCATTACGGATCAGAAATACAGATTTTTGATAAGAGAAGCGACTTTCTGTCGTGAGCTCTTGTGGGGAAAGCCATTGGCTTTGTCCACTTTAGGGTTAGACTGTTGGGGTTGGGTGGAAAGTCATGGGGTCTGTAAATTTTTTCTTTATTAGAAATTTATTTCCTAGTTCCATAGAAGTGGTTGTATTAGATGTTCTTTATCATTTAATAATTTACTTATGGACTAAAAGATATAAGTGCTGTATAAAGTCAGCCAATTATGTTAAACTAGCCTACCTTCCTTTATTGTATGTACTTACACCTCAGATTAAATTGGAAAGGCCTTTCAAAATCTCTAAACTTTTATAAGAGCATTAAAATGCATTTTTGTTTCATATGTATTTATTCAATAAAGTATTTAATTAGTGGTAAGTGTGATCTGGACCCTGTTGCTAAGCCCCAGCAAGCAAGCAATCATACTATTGTCTTAGTTAGGGTTAAACCCAGTAAAATTTGCCATATTGCACATGTCTTAATGAAGTTTGAATGTTCAATAAAATACTTCTATATTCACTTAAATTGTAAATAGTTGCTTCTTGGGTTGAGGGGAGGGTGACACCAAACCTGCTCTGTCTCAGGTGGCAGCTTTGTGCTTGTGTCCAACCTCCTGTCCTTGGTCATAAATTGCAGGTGTGTTTCTAGACTTAGTACAGGGTGAATTTCACGTGCCAGTCTGTTCCTGGGTGATGCTGCTCTGGGGTGCTGGAACTGTGTCCTTAATACTGAAACACCCTTTCATCAGAGGAGAATATGGCTCACTTAATAATCAGTGCTGCCTTGATGAAAAAGCTCACTGCACTGCATCATTTGTGCTTAACAGCTGTCCAAGGGCMCCTTTTTCCCCCCCCCCCCCCGAAATACTCAGGAAGGTGGGACCAGGTGGTCAAAGCAGCATCTTTGAAAGGATGTGTCCCAAAGCTGCTCAACCACCACTGGGAGCTGTGGTGTTTATCCAGGTCACAGCTTTAAAACTGGGTTTGTGGGCAAGAATGGAGATGATAGCAAATCTAAGTAACATCTATAGAACATGACTTGCCCTTCATTGCACATTTTTTCTTAGGTAGCTTGAGTGAAATGAAAGTTGCAATATGTTTACCAGGAAGTGATTTTTGCAAGGTTGAATCCTAAAGGCTCAGATACAAGCTAGTTTGTGGCAGGGGATGTGCTCCCTCAGGAGCTGTGTTCAGTAGGGATGTGATCATTTTGCCAAATCAACGTGGGCTGAAAGGCACAACATCCCTTCTGTCTGCACCTGCCCCTGATGACTTTAGTATGTAGATGCTCATTTTTGATACATTGATGTTTCCATGTATAAGTGCACAACAAAGAACTGCACACTAGGAGCATTATTGACTCCTCTCTTTACCCAGTGTAAAAAAATTGAATCAAATATTTGAGCCCGAGCTTTTCCAACTGCAGAGCAGTCCTTTTATTGCAAAAACCAGTACAAAATACACAGGTCCCTGCTCTCAGCCCCAGCCACCCGCGGAATAGAGGGCTGCTGGAGGAGTCAGGTGTTCTGTGTGAGCTGCTGCATCACCAGGGCACAGAGACTCATCAGCTGCAAGAACTCATCAGCACCGTCTGCCAGGCATTTGTCCACCTCCTGCAGACAGAAGAGAGAAGGTAAAACCCTCTAAAAAATGGTGGTGCCCAAGGCRGCTGTGGCTTGGGGTACAATGGAGGACAATAAGTTTGCCAGCTGTTTACTTAACAGAGATTTCTTCAGCAGTCACACATCACACCCTCCTCGTACTGGACTGGGAACAATGAGCTCTCCAGCCTACAACGGGATGCGCCATTGGCTCTGCACCCCCCTGCCAGGAGCAGCACTGCAGGGCCTCTACACCATCTGCCTGACTGCACTGAGTTTAGCAAAACCTCCATCACAGCTGGCTTTTCTTCTTTGTCGAAATTTAACAAGTTAATGAACTTTTTTGGAAAGGCATATTTTATGCATCAGGACAAAAACTTGAATGTTGCAGCTTCTAACTCTTTTAAAGTGCTGATTCTCATCTTAATTTTCCCTCCCACCTTATATTAAATAACCCAAAATAGCCAAACTCACAAACCTGTTGATCAAATCCCATCAGAACAACATAATATGGATAATAATTCACTTAACTGAATTTCAATTCCTTCTCATGAAATTTCTCAGGAGAAAAATTTAGATTCTAACAACAAACATTTGGAACAAAAAAATCAAATCATCATGTACTTCTTGGGAGACACTGTGGAAACAAAAATTAATCTGTGGAGATTAATGTGTTTTGTTTTTTTAACTCAAGCTGGACTTACCGCAAGTTTCTCAGCTATGGCAGACTTCTGCTTGTCGCTGTAATCCTCGCTCTCCACGACCCTGTCATGCAGCTGGTTTACAAGCTGAGCAACAGCAAACCCCTCATTGATGAGATTCTGCACAGGGAGGAGGAACATGGAAGTAATTCAGCAGCAGAAACACCATGAACTGGAAAAACAATCTTGAAAAATTTTGTCTGAACTGACAGACTGCACTGAAATTTAGCATGGAACTTGTACATTCTAGAGGACAGTTCAGYAGCTTGTGTACAGCCCTGCCCTGCATCCTGCCCAAGTGACCCAACGTGAGCACCTTGGAAAGGCTGCATGAGCAAGGCAGGCACAGAGCAGTAGTTTTGTCCAAACATTGTTCCAGCTTCTKATAATTTACATCTTGGGAAATTCAAGAGACATTTTAAACATTTAACAACCTCCAGTGAACCTGTCCAATCCTATTCTAAAATTAGGAGAGCTTGGCATCCACAGCATCATGTGGCAGTTTCACAGCCTCCACATTTTAAAGGGCCACCTCCTTTGATTTATTTTCTTCATCTGGTCATTGCTGGTCTCGGGCATAGAGAGATCTGTAAGGGCAAAGCCTTTTTAATAAAATAAAATAAAACCCATGGCAACTAAAGATAGCTTAAAAAAAAATCAGTAGTGTCCTGTTACAAAAACATCAAGTATTGAGAACAGTGGTCAGTGAAGCCATTTAGGGAGAGAGAAGTTTATGAAAATAGAAATAGAGTTGGTGCAACCTTATTTTTCTGTACAGCAAAATCCAATCCCATGCTTTACAGTTTTATTCAGATACTTCTCAACTAACACAGCTTCCAAGTAATGAAGAAGGTGACTAGTCCAGTCCACTGAAGAGACAGTTCTAAAGGCCTAAGCCCAGTGTCTCACTAGGAATTCCTACCCTGCCTAATTCAGCTGAACAGCTCCACAGTTTAACTCAGGAGAAAGCCAGAGTCACATTGGTAGGGAAATTTATTTGCAGCTTTGACAGCTCTTCCTCAGAAGAGAAGGACTGGAGTCCTAACTGACACTTCCTGAAATGTGCATCCAAACTGACTGAGGCCAAACGTTCTTCAGCTGCAGCCCAGCAATAAAGGATTCATATGGCTGTGACCAAGAGAAGTATCCAGGCTAAGCACCAAGAGAACTCTACCTTTGCCAGTGTTTCCAGTTTCTCAAAGGAACCACTCTGGCAGCCCAAGAGCAGTTCATCAATTGTTTCTTTAGGGATGACCTGTAACAAGAAGTGACATTTCTTAATTTCAACTTTGTAAACTTAAAATTGGTGTTGGTGCTCACGGTAACAAACTGTTTGTGGCAGAAGCCATTTCAGGATTTCATTCCTCTACACACCCAACCACTTCAAGCAAGTCTATAAGACAGACTAAATTTTAAAAGTGAGAGCTAGGCTGTGATGTTTGTCCTATACTGGTGATATTAAAACAAAAACCATATRATGACAATAGATTGTCAAAGTCACCTTCATAAATCCAACACACAACTGCTTATTCAGGACACTAAGTAGAGGACATACTTCAACAATTAGATCAGTCAATGCTTTCTATACCATTCTGCACCTAAACAACACAGCAAATCAGTTTTATTTCCAGTGACACACCAAGGACATCCAAAAAAAGCCCAATGCAACAAGATCAGACAATATCTCAAAAGCAAAAAAGTTGACAAATGCCATTATTTCACTCTGTGCAGGGAAGAGCTGCCCATTTTCCCCTCTACTCATTGTCATTCCTGTTAGTTGCCTGGACAGTTTAGTTTCAAAGCTTCTTTATTAATCTTTTGTATTAAGGTCACTCCAGGGTCACAGAAGTTGTGTATGACCCAGAACTCCAATTTTTATGAAGACAAAGTTGGGTTCCTTTGGTTTAAACAAAAATTATTCATTCAATAATGGAATTTCATGCTTCTCTTTCCTATCACTAGTCAACCTCTGCCAGGTTTCAGTTATCTGGTATCTATTCAGATATCAACTGCTTTACAGATACACAAARCTGAACAATGACTTCACCGTGAAAATTGTTTAAAACTGTTCTGTAAAACTCTGCACAGCAGCAATTGCCTGTGGTTTCATCAAAGTGAGAACCTCCCAACACTTACAATTAGCTATGATGGCAGCACCTTCATGGGAAGTACATCCATCATAAAGCCCGATTACTTTTCAGCTCTTCAACTCCTAATCTCACATTTCCTTCTTCAAGGGTGTTTTGTTGCTATAGGAACACCTTCACACAGGTTTTACTAAATGCATTTCCTATCAGGTTTCTCCTGTCCCTCTCAGTATTACCCATGTCATCCTAGAATAAACGACTGCTGTTTCATTAAAAAGCAAGATCTACACAGATCCTTGGAGGGACACTGTCACTGTGAACATTAAGATGAAAATGAGCTGCTACTGAAAGTAATTCCTCTGTGGTGCTTCCAGACCAATACTGCAATTATCTACTTATACAAACACACACGCATATATATAAARGCACCAAAAAGATGTTCTACTCTACTCTCTCACAAAAGGCAACACGTTTATGGGCAGACTATTTCAACTTCAGTTTGAATTACAAAACTATTTTACAGTTTTCCCTGACTTACAGAAGTAGTTGTTAGAAACTTGCTATGTAAGAAGTGTACAGAATCAGGCAGTATAAAATTCTGATGGATATACTGTATCACTACCATGCTGCAATACTAGTGGGTATAAAACAATTTTTTAATCAAACTTTGAGCAATGGTAGATAGAGGCAGCAAAAATGCTTTTCAGAGTAACTACAGGAGAAACTGTAAGACATAGCTTACCCCAGCAATTTCAGTGATTATCTTCTCTGTGATCTCCTTCCCACCCATTAAGCGAGTGGCACTTTGAAGAAAAGTTATTGCTTTTCTTAAGTCCCCTTCTGACACTTTCACAAGGTATGATACTGCCTGAAAAATAATGTCAGAAAATGCTAAGTTCTATGCTCGCTCACTGTTAATTAAAATCCAGTACACCTTTTCAGCACAGTTATTTTAAAACATTGAGTAGTGCTTAAAGCAGATTGTCAGAGCCAAGCACAATACACAAGTTACAAAGCAGCCTCTCTACTAACACAAATGTGTGCTGGCAGTTCAGAAAAAAGTACAGTTTAATGCCAGTACACTCAGCAGAGAACAAAGAGCCCTACAGTGTGGCTTCAGTTTTCTTTGGTGGACATTTCTCTAGTTTTAGGACGACTTAAAATTCGTCTCATCTGTGGAAGGAGAATAAATGAGTTTATGTGTTTTATTTCATACAATTGAGCAGTCTGGAAAAGTATGCTGACTTGGCCTCTTTTGCTGCCATGCAATTATGCACTGGCTTAAGCAATAAAATTACATGGCAGCCATGAAGTTACCTCATTACTGATTTTCACATGCTCCTTCTCAGAAACATCCAACAGCCTCTGCTGTTGGATACTGTCCGACAAAGGCTTGAAGCGGAATTTGGAGCATCGAGACGTTAAAGGTTCAATTATTCTGAAAGAAAGGAAGGTAAGTGGTAAATGAATGCACGGGTCAAGTTCTCACAGACAAAGCTATAAAGACAGAAAAGGTTTAAAAAACCTTAAAACTGCAACATCGTAAAAATTAAAAGTAAAACCCAAGTATTGTTTCAGTCTTGCATCCACATAGCTACATCTCCATTAACTGAAAGCTGTGAAAACTACATATCAACTTCTAAGCAAGGAAAAAAAAAGAGACTACAAAACAGACAGCAAGTCCAAATAAGCAACAAATTCCACATGTACCTGCTGATGTAGTTACAAATAAGACAGAAACGTGTTGTTTTAGACTCTTTTTCCATTGTGCGTCTTAAGGCTGCCTGGGCTGCTGAAGTCATGGAGTCTGCTTCATCCAGGATTACAATTTTAAAAGGAGGACACATTTTACCACTGAAAAATTAGAAATCTGTTATTCAGCAGACATGCAACATATAGACCAAGGAAGAAAAACCAACAAAAAACATAAACAGAAAAATCACTGCAAATAGCAAGTCATATTTTACTTAAGCATGTATACTTGATAAATAGAACATATTCAGAGGTTCCATCTTCCATCTTTTTAAAACTATTTTTAGACTAAAGACTAATATATAATAAAGGGGGAGACTGAGTTCCTATAGAAAGACCAACACTTGAATACAGCAGAAGCCCTCTAAAATACTCTGACTTTTCTTCTTTTAACACCTAATGTAGCTCTTCTTTTTACAGGCTTCCTGATTCCCTAAACTCCAAAGAACACTGCAACAGACTGATTTCAGTACACAAGACCATTTCTTGCCAGGCAGTGCTGGCAAGCAGTTTCTTCCTGCTGCTTTCCGCAGTCCATACATATGGCTTGACCTGCACTGGGTTTCTCCTCACCTAACAACAGAATCTTTTTAGAAACTAACACTCATGTATGAATTCCTGCAGATTAGAAGGATTAGGGAAGTAACTTTCACCATGATTTACCCAAGTAAGTTTTTCTATGGTAGTCAGACAACATCTGCAAAGGCCACAATGTATGACCAAACCTGGAAGTCTTGATCTTGTGGAGTTTTCCCTGTCTGCTTCCAATGCTAACAGCACCAGTAAAAGATCTTCCCGGGTATTCAAACCCCCAGTGTGAAATTCCATGAAGTAAAAGCTCAGCCAAAGCACTGTGTGTTGCTAACTTCTGGGCAGTGCTGACCCATCATTTATATTAGAAACAAAAACAAGCACATGCTTTGTCCTAAGCAAGAGGGGTTTGATCCAGCACTTACTCTGAACGGCTTCCAGAGGCAGTGAGCTGAGCAAAAGCCTTCACTTTTTCCCGAATCACTTGTATTCCACGCTCATCAGAAGCATTTAACTCAAGGACTCTTTGCCGGAATAAATCAGGCCTGCAAAATTTTTATTACAACATGTTAGCCGCTAACCCTTGTAATGATATTTTACAAAGTGTAACAACAACCCTTCTGGCTGTTTTGAATGGCAGGGATTATTTTTATCAGCATTACTAAATAACATTGTTAAAAGACAGTGAAGTTGAGATCATAAAATGTTAAGTATGAATTTCCATTAGCTATTTTTAGAATCTTCTCCCAGGCTCCAGAAAACAATGAAGTATAAAATTACATCAGTTAATCGGGAAAAAAAAGTAGGAAGTTGGCTTCATAAGTTCAGAGCACTACATTATATGTCTTTTTACTTATATGCTGTGAGCAATGTGAAATAGCAAGTTAAATGCCAAGATACAGTCACTAGCAGTACTACGAGAATGGAATATCTACAAACTATAAGACGTGCAGCATTTGGCTGCAGTACTATACACCATGTAAAAAAACCCCAAACAACAAACTAACAATTAATACACTGAATGTTAAACCCTGGGAATTAAATGGACTCCCGATGTGGAGTTGTTTTCCTACTACTAAAGTAGAAGTGGTTCTCTCCAAAAAACAATGAGTTGAAGATTAAAGATGACAAATGGGATGGGGGGGAGGTACTGAAGTCAGCATTAAATTCGATGGTAACATCAAACCACCTCCTCGTCCATTTTTTGCTTATAGATGACTGAGCTCACTACTCAAAAACTCCCAAGGATTACAAGTGAGTTAATGAATGTGGATATMCTGAATTTTAGTCTGAGTCCCAATACTACTTCCTGACACAATTGAATGGTGCGTAACAGAGAGATTACAATTCAGACATTTTTTGAAGCACTTTCAGATCTATGTGTAGCTAACAACTTACTAAATAAACCATAAATATTGGAATTATTTTACGAAGTTCAGTAAGGCATATGCAAGCCATGCTTCTTCCATACTCTTTGTTAGAGGGTTACATGGGTGCTAGTCTGAAGTCTTGTAAGTGTATACTGCTAACAGGAATCAGTGACTTGTGACAGGACAGATGAGAAAGAAATCTCATGTTAGAGCTGAATTAGAATATGAAGATACTCCTGAAAAAGTTCTGGAAACAACATAAGAGCAGGCAATGACCAGAGGCACTCATCACACAATTAGGAGACATGTGACAGTCGATTACACTGAAGCAACTTGATTCCAGCTTACCCAAACAGTTCTCTAGCAGCTGCTAAAATAGTGGAAGTCTTTCCAGTTCCAGGTGGGCCATAGAACAACAGATTGGGAAGCTGAAACAGCAAGGCACCATTTGTAAGAAAAACAAATAAACAAAAAAACTCACAAACAGGAAAACATACTTAAAACCTGAGCACCTAATAGAAKAGAAACTATCTACTCCTCACAGTAAATAATATTGTGGTCTCTAAAGGGGGACAAACAGTTGCTGTTTACAATGCAGCATGAACAAGCTGTTATTTGGTGGCACCATCACATGTTCTATCAAAACTGTCATTCCAATTTACATTTATTTTTATATGCACACTCCAGGACATGTCTGAGATCACTAAAGTCTACAAAACTTACTGTTATGATTGCAGTGACACACCAATTCATCCAAGAGTGGCCCTAAACAGCCTGGATAATGCCAGCAGTGCAGATAAAAGCATCCTTTGCTTTCTCAGCTCCCCAGACTGCCCTGTCCAGCCATGCTGAGGATTCTGTGCTGCCTCCCACTCCACCGCAGTGAGCACATGGCAGCTCGTGAACACCTGCACTGGACTGTGGCGAGGGCAATGCTGACACACCATAACAGCAACCATGGGGACATTCCCAAAAACTCACTGGACTGCACAGCCCTGGCAAATTCCTACACCCATCCAAGGAGATTTCAAAGGAGCCCAGTGGCACTTCTTGAAGAAATTAGGTTAATTGATCTTTAAATAATTTAATTAATGATCTCAGCATGGAAAATACAACTGCATGAAGAAAATATGCTGACATAGGAAGATCAAAGCAGCACAGCAAAGACTGCAGTAATAATTATAGGATGACATTTAGCAGCACAAAGCAAAAAATCTCACAATTTGAGAATATAACTAAGTATCTGCTAGATATCTGAAATTCATCAGATGGAATAAAATATAAGCTGCTTTTGTTTTGTCTGTCAGAAGAGCAGTATAAGCCYGTGTATGTATCATGGTAGTCCTAGACGTGCACTTCTAATACAGATGTAAATTATTAATACTAACAGGGGACTGACAAGCTGCACACAGTTCAGGTCATCCTTAGACAAGGATGATGAATCCAAACTGGAAAAGGTGATTAAAGGAGCGAAAAGCCTATCTTATGAGAAGTGACTTTTTAAAGAGTTTTATTTAGTTAGCTCAGCAAACCAAAAGCTGAGAGGGAATATAGCTGATCCCCATAAATACATGTGGGCAACACAAAGAACAAAGCTGTCATAAACCAAATTTSTATAAGCCATGACTGAATTTGGGCTGAAATCAAGAACCTTTCCAAATGACAGAGGAGTGATAGTTTTCTGTATTACTATTTCAAGTAATCACTTTTATAAATTATCACTTTAAAACTGCTGCCTTTGACAATTTGGGATGTTCCACTTCTACATTCTTAAAACAAGAATCCAAAAGTCCCCTCCAATCAATAGCAAACAGACAAACTTCTCAGTCTGACTTGATTTCTAGCCCTTAATAAGCATTCTATTTTTAAAAAGAGTCAACTAAAATTAGATTAGAGAATTCTATGCTGAATATGGCATGTAATGCAGACAGAATGGGAACAGCAAAACCAAACCCACCCAAAGAGCAGAGAAAAATGCAGGAGTACACAATCCATAATCAGAAAATGAAATAGAGACAATCAGTTTGGTAACAAACATCCCATTTTAACATCTAAGACAAGACACAGAGCACAGACTGAACTGTGTATGTACCCTAAAAGTAGAGCTAGAAGAATTTCAATCTTCAATCAATTTCTAGTAAACAAATCAAGTTTTGCCTGCTCCTTCTGCCAATCAATTGTTGCTTGTTTCCCTAATTACTAATAAGCAAACACCATCCCCTACTAACAAACATTTTTTCAAGTTTAGATACCACAATATTATTATCCYCCTCTATCTTTTATGACAGCTCCAGAGAGATGAAATGTGTACYGAATGACAGCTGAAAATTCACCAATCTCCATGCTAAGTTAGCACACTGCAAGGGTAGATGTTTGTGATGAGATTCATAATTTCATGCCTCTGTGCTAATTTACAAGCTACTAGTCCTCAAAACAAGCATTAACAGGGAAAAAGTTTCAATTAGAATCAGTTTCCTAATTCCATTACATCCCAACTTTATAACTTGAAACTGTTTCAACCTCATTTATGCTTGTTTCTCACTGAACTATTTACACTACTTTTCACCAAGCACAGCCTAATCCTTTATGTAACTGTGGGAGTATTTTTAAATAAACTGCAACCTGATCTGGTTATCTTTCCATGCTTGCCAGGAGTGAGCAAGATACCTGCAGGCATCACTCTGCTCATGGGAAAATTACCACATATAGTGCAAATCCCAACTCCTTTTCCAGAAGTTTCAGTACAAGTAAAGATGTAAATTGCAATGATAATCCTACACTAACTCTCTTTTCAGTTATTAAGGTATCACGAAGCAAATGAAAACTAAAGAATACTGTGACACTTGTCTGTTTCTTTGCAAAAAAGCAACAACAAATCAACAGTCCTGGCAGACAGAAATCAWCTTCTCCAGTTCAAAGCCCCTTGGACTCTGGTCTCCCCAGTTTATACCAGGACGGATGCTTGCTCTTACAGATGAAGGTATATTAGGGAGTTACAAGTCCTGCTCCATTTAGCAGCTCCCAAATCAAGGCCCACAAATACAGGCCAATGGATGGAGGACTGACTCTCCATTTTCAACACTATGGTTTAAATAAAGCACATTACTCAAACCTACAGCATTGTCACAGCTGTTTCTTTGATCTCACCAGACCTCCAAACTCAGTAACAACCTCTGAAGTAATGTGTACTTACTGAATTACATACYAGCCGTCTCAGAGTTTCAATTACACTTTTGTCTTTTTCACAGAATGAGTTCTTTCAAGAACTCATAAAAATGTCTAAATTTTTAAAAACCCAAATATTTTAAGATACTTGCATCATTTTGTTCTGAAATGCCTTGCTGARTTTGGGTATCTTTGGCAAAATACAAAGCCTCTAACTTTAAGCAGAAGTTATAATTTGTCTTTTCAACTCAGAAGGCCAAAAGTCAACACMAGTGTACTAGGCTCAGAATCCAAGAAACACTGCTGATCCACAAGCTGTAGGGTTTTAAATAACTGTTGCTCAAAATAGAACTTCCCAACCCATCACCTAAGCAATGTTACACAACTGATACGTCCAGACAGAATAGGCGGCAGCAGCTCATTTCTCCTTTGCTGTTAACAGTTCCTTCCTAATTACCTCAACTCTATAAATACTGTAATGCAGCAGCATTGCTGTTGAAACACAGATTTCTGTGGGTACCACATTACCTGACAAGGTCACATTACAAGAGCATTCTSAAAGTAAATTGAACACAGATATGAACTACAGAAAGAAATGCCAGTCTTTCCCAGTTGTGTCGAACCAGTTTGATTTTGGCTTCATACACTCAAACAAATAAGGTATTTCTGCTTTTGCAAATTTTGATTAAATTATTATTTTCAGATAGAAATAGACTCATATGGCTGCAGAACAAACCAAAACTGCAGGCCATAAAAGCAGAATCAGCTTTTGAAGCGTAAGAGTGACCATCCTAAGTGAAACACCAAGGAAAAAAGTCTCAGTGTGTACAAAGGAAGCAATTGTTCAGATTCGGGGAAAAAAGCACAGCCATCTCTTGGCTACCTACTTCATTTCTCCCTTCAGTCCTTTCTTTCACCTCCCCATTAGCTGATTTGGAAGAAATAACCATCATACATATCAAATATTCACTAAATTTTTACCCAAAAGCAAATGCAAGTGTAAACAAATGCAACTGCAAATGCTCTGCTCCTCTACACTCTTAGGTCACACAAGTTGACCCTGCAACTGTCATACTCAGTTTCTTGAAGCCAAAGAGACTTACCTGGAAACTTTAACACAAAATGTTTGAGGATTACTTGTTTTAGTGTTTAGCAGTTTCACAGGAGCACTGATAGATCACCAGAACTGGAATGACTGGAAATCCAGACTTTTCTATAAAAAAACCCCTTTCTCCTCTTGTCTTAAATGTGAATGTCAGAAGTACTACTGGAATAGCAGCGTGGAGACAACAAAGGCTCTTCCAAATTTGAAACTATTAACAAGAAGTTTACCATTTGAGCTTTTCCACAAAAAYTCCAAACTGCATCACGGAGCTGACAGTTTTACAGTGTTTAGAGCACTGGAAATATCAGAAGCTTTACACATTTATCACAACAGGATATATCACACAGGATATATCATGAGGAAGTTACTCAGCTTGGTCATGAAGTACCACTGTAAAAATGATCATTGCTGAGTTGGAAAAGAGAAATTTTTGTTACCACTGGCTCAAGTGTCTGTCTCAAAATGCTGATTAGGTAGATGTTATCATTACACTTACATCAGCACCCTCCAGGGACTTCTTCAGCACAGCTACAACTTCATCCTGGAAAGCGACTTCATCCACATTTTTGGGACGACTAAGCAAAAAAACCCATTAAATGTAATTTATTAGCCAACGAAGTGTTACAAGAAAGCTGAAATAGAGAAAAACAACATCTTCCCTTCTGATTATATCAGGTACTGAAGAATCATAGTGAATTTTGTAGCTAAGGTCAAAATCATAACAGGAAGTCTAATGTCTCTGGTCTGTATTACTTAAGTGATCTCATTCCTCAGGAAGCCGTTTGTCTTTTTCTATTGTAAACACCTGAGATGTTTTTAAAAGCAGAACTGCAATATTTTACCACTTTGTGATAAAGACTTTTCAAAAAACCACAGTATTTAATGCACTTAATGCACTGAAACGCAGAGATGAAACAGCACTGTTTGKCACGGCCAAGAGGCATTTTCTGATCCGTACAAACCACAAAGGGCTCTTACAATAGCTCAGTGTTGGATCTCCCCCATAACATACGGGGAAAAGGGAAAGTTAAGCTGTTCTCCCTGGTGGGGACACCTACACCTGCGACCCCCTTTTGCTATGCACCCACTGCCTCTCCRCAGCCCCCAAAGCCAACCCCCCTCTCCTGACCAGCGACCCCACCGCCCCAGAGCATCCCTTACTATTTCTCCACCCAGGGGATGGGTTTGGTCCTCTTGCCCTCCCCGCTGCTCCCGGCCGCGCTCCTTTCCTTGGCAGCGACGGGCTTGGTGCTGATAGAGGCCGGGCCTTTGAGGAAGGCCTGCATGGCTGCAGCTACGCCGAGCTATACCACAACCGCAGACCCCCGTCAGCCTCAGGCCCCGCCGGTCCTTCCCGCCAACCCGCCCGCGCACGGAGGCGGGGCCGCTTCCGCCCGCCGGGAGCCAATCACAGAGCGCGGCGCCGCAGGGGAGGGGGCGGGCACTGGCGTCACTCTGCGCGCGCGCCGGTTCCTGAAGAGGCGGAGGGGAGGGGGGAGSGCGCGCAGGAGGCGCGAAGCGGCTGGTCCGTCAGGGCGGGCGCGTGCCGCCTCACAAATGCCCCTTCCCCAACGTGAAAGCAAAAAAAATCCCCCAAAAGAATAAACGCTGTACGAGAGCAAGCGGAGGAGGGACTTCTCTGTGCGGTGGGACCCCCTGCGGTCCTGAGGCAGCACCTGCTCCCCACCCGTGATGACTGAGGTGCCTTTGGGGGCCTCTGGAAGCGCCCCCGAGTCAAGTGAAGTGAAGTGAAGTGAAGTGAAGTGAAGTGAAACACAGGAGGGCCCGAGGCTGGCCCGGGCCTGTCCTGGGACAGACATTTGCACCTTTATGGGCGTCGCTGCTCAAACGTGCTCCGTCCCTCGCTGCTGCCGTGCGAGCAGCTCCCCCAGGTGTGCAGCCTCAAGGCTTATTGGTGCTGGAGTGAAGCAAAAGTGAATCCTTTGTGGTTTTCCCGTTATTTCTAATGACACCCATCACAGCAAAGGTGGGGGAAAAAATGAGGAGTGCGATTGATGTGACAGATCCCTTTAAATGACGAAAAAGCATCCTGGTAGATGTGGCAGTCGTGATGCACGCCCACATATGCATGTGCTGGGCGGCTGTAGCTTATCCTCCCAATTACGCAGCAGCTTGGTGAATAAAAACTGGAAGTATTTCTACTGTCACCAGCCATGTATTGTGTGGCTGCAGATGTTCCGCTTTACCATTTTCACTTGGCTACTCCTGGGCTCAAGGCACAGACAGAGTGGCCTGGGAAGCTGCGGTAGTGATCCCCCAGAATAGATCCTGTGGAAGGGAAAAGAGACTGGAAATGGTCTCTATGGCAACAGATGAACAGCCTTTGGAAAAGGAGATGTGGGAAAAAATTTAGGCTGAAAATACATAAATCTGTCAGTGAGTCAAACCTGTAATCCTTGTCTGGGCAATTTTAAATAAGTTGTTTCCTCTCATCTGGCATTTTTCTATTGAAGAATGAAATCCAGATTGCAGCCTTAGCAAGAAATGCCCACACATATAATTACTGAAGTTGTTTTGTTCTAGATGAAAATGCAAAGATTTTTTTCCCCACTGTGATTATATCTGGTATTTCCAAGTCATGGTAACAAATGATTTCTGAAATTAGTTGCTTTCTGAAACTGYATAAAGTTTTGCTGTCTTTTTGAAGCTTTGTTCTATTTGTTGGTCTCTATTCAATCCACTCTCCTTAATGGGGCCACCTCAAATGTACCTGGCATACCTGGCATTTGAGCATTCTGCCAATACTCTATGAGCTTGAGGTTCAATTCAGCAGTGGAATTTCTGTTCTGCTACATTGACTTCATAACAAAACTTTTTGTTTCATTACGTTAAGAAAAGTGTAAAATTCCAGAAAGGAATAATGAAACCCAAGCTTCTGTTTTGCTCCCTATTTTTCTTGCCCTCTCCCTCACATATATAAAGACTGAAAATTATGCTTGCTCTATTCTGTTGAATTGTGTTCACTCACCATGTTAAGGTCCAACACATCAAACTCAGACAGTTACCATGTCCTCTCATTTGCTTCTCTCCTGCATTTCCCATGGCAAAGACTGGGTTTGACACCAGCCTAGTCAGTGCTCCTTGAGCTGACCTAAATGGGAAGCCTGGTCCCTTTCCTTCCCAGTTGTCGTGGTTTAACCCCAGCCAGCAACTAAATCCATGCAGCCCTCACATATTGCTCCTGTCCCCCGATGGGATGGGGAGGAGAATCAGAAAAAAAAGTAAAATTTGTGGGTTGAGATAAGAACAGTTTAATAATTGAAACAAAGTAAAATATAATAATTCTAATAATACTGAAGATAGCAACACGAATAGCAACAATAATTGTAATGTAAAGGAGAGAGTGAGAAATAAAACCCCAGACAAGTGATGCACACAAAGCTGACTGGTGCCCAGTCCATCTCCAAGCAGCAGTCGACCCCTCCTGGCCAACTCCCCCTATTTATATACTGGGCATAACATTCTATGGTATGGAATATCCCTTTGGCCAGTTTAGGGCAGCTGTCCCAGCCATGCTCACTCCCAGTTTTTTGTTCATCTCCTCACTGGGAGAGGAGATGAACGTGGGACACTGCAAAGTCCTTGACTTAGGGCAAGCGCTACTTGGCAACAGCCAAAGCATCAGTTTGTTATCAACATTATTCTCACACTGAATCCAAAACACGGCACTGTACCAGCTCAGAAGAAGAAAACCAACTCTATCCCAGCTGAAACTGGGACACCAGCCTTATGTCAGCATTTGCAGATGTACAGCCACAGAATGAGAGTTCAAGAGCTCATCTGACAGAAAACCAATGTGTCAGGGGCTAGGGATGGTAGCAGCACAGGAGAATTGATTAGGGGGAGGACATTTGTCTTTATAAGTTACTCTCCCTGCTGCCCTGGAGACCTGCCCATGCCTCCATCAATCTAGACCTTCAGTCAGTTGACATGAAAGCTTCCTAGGAGATCAGCTCAGGGTTTTTTATGATGCTGAAAGTGGACAAGTGGCTTCCTTAAAATAAACTACATAGAGTTTAGAAAAGTAAGTTGGCCCTAAAAATTACAGAATCCCTGTTCAACAGCTTTGTCTAAAATTCAGGCTTGGTTTTAAAAGAGGAAAGTATTGAAAGAAATGAATGCAATAAAACTAGGCATTTATGGATTTTTGTAAAAAATTAACAGCAAACATTTATCTCCTAATGTTTAGCATTGGAAGACCTCTGTCAGAATTATGTAAGCAACACAGAGCAGACTGATGCTGGCAGTTTTCACTGTCCAAGCTTCATAAACAAGAGAAGATTCAAAGCAAGATGGCAAAAATGTTGAAAGGTATGAATTGACTTTTTTTTCCCCTGAGATACAGTAACTAGGAGAGCATTTGTCTCAACTCGGCTTAGCTCATGTAACCGTGGGATATGATCACTGTATAAAAAAAGTCATGGCTAAGGTGGATACTGAGAATAGGGAATTGTTCCTTCCTTCTCAAGATGCAGGAACCACAGGCCTGAAATTGAACTATTAGGCTTCAGATTTAAGACCAAAAGAAGTAATTTTTTTTTTACACAATGCATATTTAAATTGCAAATCCTGTTGCTACCAAACTTTATGGCCATCAAAATTATAAATAGATTTTAAAAATGGCTGTGCAGATTATTGAAGAAATAGGGTGTTAAATATTATCAATCATATGCAAACTTAAACTCAGAAAGTCCTTGAACTAGAGGTCACTGCAATCTGACAGGGAAATACTGGAGAGGGACAATCTCTTTAAGTGGCCTGTTTCATACACTCTTTCCTAAGGGTATGTTAATGGTCCTGCTCACAGATGGGCCACTGCCCCAGCCTGTGTCAGGACAGCTGTTCTGGAGCACAGAAAGTGAGTGATTGGTGGAAGTGATGGTGACAAAACGGTTTATGAAGGGGAAGGAAGACAGGGAGAGGAGCAGAGAACTTCGCTAAAACTAGTGTCTTCAGTGGCCTCTTTTCCTACAGAATGGATGTTACAAGCAGCTGTGCTCCTTTTCAAGTGGTTGAAACAGCATCTGAAGCAAAGCAGGTCAGGCTTTGCAAAGCTTAGCGAGGGGCTAATTGGCGGTAGAGCCCCAGGCATTGCCAGGGGAGCTGTGTGTGGAGAAAAGGTGTTCATGCAAGTTTTGGCAGAGAAGCCCAGATTTGTCCCAGGAGCTGACCGAGAGGACGGTGCAAAGCCAAGAACAGCAGAGAAGCACTAGCACTGTGACCCTCTCAAAAGCCAAGCAAAAGCACTGTTGACTGAAGTGTTCCAAATAGAATAAAAGTAAGAAAACTTAAAATATGGAGTGCTATTTTCCTTTACTATGTGATTGATGTTCCAGAAAGGAAGCAGCACTCTGTGTGCCTTCTTTGTGTGTGCATCAAAGAGGTATTTGACTCACTTAACAGTTTCTTCTACTAATGGAAATGTGCTGCAGATCTGAGGTGCTGCCATAGCCAGTCAGAAGTGGTGACAGTGTAATTACCTTTCCCAATTGTGCCAAAAGTGTTCTTGTTCTTCCCATCAAGTAACAGAGCCCCAGCCTTTGATACAGGGATCAGCCAGTCTATAGACAAAAGTTAAAGGAGGAAGAGGTGTGATACCAAAGTAGCTTGTTTTCAAAAGAAGAAACTTGGTAAAGGGATTCTTAACTTCTCTGTTATTCCATCTACCTGCCTTTTTGTCTGCTATGGAAATGTCTTCAGATGCACTCTGTACACCAGAAGGTTGTAATCTTGTTCTGGAAGGAGATTTTTGTGAAAAACTAAAAGATGGATGAGCTTGTAAATGTTCTGTAGGACTGGGAAAATGGAAATAATCAAGACAGGGAAAAAGATAGACTAGTTTCACAGATGGATCTCATTTTGATTCTCAGTAGCCCTTCAGGCTCAGTTGGCTAAATGTTTTTTAGTGACAGAAGAAAGATATATAGCTATATAAGATGAAAAAGAAGATTTTTTTTTTTCCCATGAGAATTTCCCCTTCCATCTGGTCAGGCCATAGAATCTTATAAACACTTTTTGTTTGCAGTGTGCAATTTACTGCTTATTAAAATTTCTTACAATGCTTTGGCCTCAGCTGTTTGATTCAAGACCTAATATACAGCTGGTGATTTGTCAGGCTGTCACTCTATGGAAAAATCAAATCCTTTTGCCTGTTGGCCATCATTTTAATAGTGGAACTATGGTGGTTTTACAGCCCCTGATCCTGCTTTCAGTGAGTTCCCTTCCTGAAAATAAATCATCATCCTCTGTACCTCTACCACATGTTTATCAGCAAGGGCTTTTATCTTTCAGAGGGGAAGTCAGTATTTGTTGTAAAAGTACTGGCTCGATTTCACAAAAAATCCCAGCACTGGAAATTGTTACCGTCACAGTGATGGACTGAGCTGCTTCAGCATCTCTGAGCCATTTCTCAAGTGACAGACACAGGGCTTTCATTTCTCTCTGTCTCCAAAAGATCCCTGTAGTCCAGGTTCCTGTTTTTTCCTTTCTCAACTTAGGTCTTGAACTGTGGATCACCTGTGCTTTTGCAGTATTTTTTACTTGGTTCAGTCCTTATGGCTCTTCCATTTGGGGATTTCTAATGGCAATACACACCATAAACAGCAGCCTTTTTTTAATGCAGGCACCACYGAATCTTGGCAGTGTAAAGAAATCATCCCATAACTGGTAAAACTAGTGGTGTTTGCTATCCCATGGCTATGTCCTGCAGCCCAAACCTTCCCACCAAAATTTCCCCCTTTTGTTTATTATAACTCACATCATAAGGGAAGGACAGCACCCTCAACTTGGACTGAATCCCATGTAACCCACCCCACGGTTTAAGCTGGGCAGGGAGCAGCCACAATTAGTGAGTCCCTACTCTATCCTTTGCCCTTTGTGCACCTTGATGGTTTTCAGTGAACCTGCCAGAACTAATTTCTCTCTTCTGAACTAGATTGCAATTGACTGACAGGTTCAAAAGTTATTGAAGGTGTGCTGGAAAGCTGGAAAGCAGATTAACATAGCAAGAACAAATAATAAGAGAAAAGGGATCTTAAAATAGCAAATGTCCACATGTCTGCAGTTACTTATGCTGAATAACAATGCTGATATAAGAGCATATAGTCTTAAAATAACTGAGAATTAATCTAACTAGAAATTAGACAAAGGCTCTTAGTTATCCTTGATGTTCTTGAACAGCCTTGCTGTAGGAGTAGTGAGAGCAAACCATCTACACTGCTTTAAAGTGTTTATTTCATTTATGAATGGGCTTATACAGTGTCTGTGCCTGCAGAAAAAAAAGAAAAGGAAAAAAGAAAAAATCTGTGAAGTGTCTGTAAACATGATGACTTTTCTAGTCCTGTGTTCCTACCTGCCATCTGTGACCCTCCAAGAGCAAAATAAAGCATCCTAGATTTTTCAAATCCCCCCAAAATTTATATATATGTGTCAGTCTGCTTCCCACGTGCTTTTTTCCCCCCAGTGATGGCTGCTCTTCCCTGGTTGAGGGAATCCTTCTAACGTTAGTCAAGGTCTCTACAGTTTGACCTTTACTGCCCAGATGGGCAGTAAAATTGAATCTCAGAAAAAAATGGCTTTTGCTTTAATCCCAAAATGTTGGCAGGTGGGTGGCTCTGAAGTCATCCTTCTCATGTTTTCAGACAGATTTGCTGTTAAACTGAACAGAAGTATGTAAGGAACCTCTCGGCATAGTTGGTCAATTGTCCCCAAATGAGGACAACAGCACAGATACTCAGACTGGCTTGTAGGTCAGCCGGCTGATTATAGGATTTTCCCTTCACAGAGGTAGATAAACCATTTTGCAACACCAGGACAGACACATTAACTGTGCTGTAAGATCCTATGAGCTCACACGGGTATTTTACAGCTCCAGCTTTGTGCATACATGTTGTCAGGTTCTTTGGCATGCCTGGAAAGGTGGACTTAAGCAAAATCCTATGGATGGATAGGGATCTGGAGTTAGAGCTGAGTCCATTCTGTGGGAATAGAGCAAATCTTGCAGGCAGCTGCACCCTTCTCTATTTTATTTCTTCCATTTTATCATTGTAATACGTTCTCCCTGTTTCCAGAATTATCTTGTGTGGAGCTTCAGGTAGGCTTCAAAGGAAGAGGAGCAAAGAGGGAATGGAGGCATACAAGTCTCTGGCTTGTCCTGCCCTTTCTCACTTTTTTTCTTGCCTGCTTTACCTTCCCTCTTCTCAGATCCCAGCTGCGATCTGTAGCCTGAAGGGTTGGTGAAGCTTTCCCGTTGTTTGGCAGCCAGTTGCCCCATGGCAGCAGGGCATCCATGCGAGGCTCAGCTGTGTCCCAGGCACTGCGGGCAGCTGCTCCCCACAGACCTGCTCTGGCCCACTGAAGCCCACCCGTGCCTGCCCACCCACGGCACGGCTGAGTCCTGTGGCCATGATCACAGGTGAGCCCTGCCCAGCACCCACGGCTGATTAATTCACCCTGCTYGTACACGTGCAGCTGGAGGGGGTCCTGTAGGCTCGGTCAGGATCCCAGGGATCCTGTCCATGCAGGTGGGCAACAAAGCCTCTGGCCACAACACACCTAAAAAGTCCATTGCCCCCCTCCCCCTTCATGTAAGCTGTGGCCCCGTTTGTCAGGCAGGGGCTTCGAGAGGGGTGGGAGGACATTGAGGGGGTTCCGCTCAAGGACAGCCTGCGAGGCAGTCGGGCCCCAGGAGCCAAGGGGGAGCACCGGAGGCTGTGAGCCTGTTGTTCTCCGCTCCCAGGCACGCTGGTGAAGGGAGCGTCGCAGAGCAGCTGCGGCTGTTACAGCTCTCCTGCCAGCTCCACTCCTCCCGATGCCATTCCTACCTCCAGGATTTTTCCCTGACTCGCAGCATCACTATCCAAAAGTCTCCCTGGAGGAAGGTATCTGCTTGCTGGTTTGTCTCTTTATCCTTTGCCTCATCCGCGGGAGAAGGGAGAAAAAAAGCCATAAGCAATCAACTCGCCTGCTGCTTTCCCCTTTTATATTTTCCCCCTCCTGCTCCCTTCCTGCTGTGAAAGGGRGTAAAATCCCCGTCTGGAAGGAGCTTTTCAAGGTTCATGAATAGATGGCAGCAAATTGGAAGAGGTGAGCAGCCGACAGAAGATGTGAGAGCTGGAAGGGCCGTGCCGTGGGAGTGGTCCTTGCTTTGTGTGCAAGTGAGGCAGTGAGTGTGCAGCCTCCCACTCTGGGTGCATCTTTTTTTGGATGCTGTGTAGTTCCCTGTGTGAAATGCTTTTTTGGCTAAAAGAAGAAGAGATGTCACATCAGGAGCTCACCCAGCGACTGACTACGGTTATCACCCATGTGGGTAAGGCATCTTTATTTTTCTTCTTCCTACATTTGTGGAGAYTGGGGGGCCCTGTTCCCCCAGGAGGTGTTGATGCCTTTGTGTGACAATATCACACCTGTGCGTGAAATAGGAGCCATCAGCAGACTGCAAATCCCTGGCTATGGGCAATTAGACAGCCTTGTATTGATGTTTGTTTTTCAAGCATGTATTTCTCTGAAAAGCAGAAACAGTAAGAGCAGCGTGTCCTACCTGTGAAGTGATCTGTGTAAAATACCCGAGTGCGGTCCTTGGTGGTGGAGAAGAGGGGGTGGTGGGAGGATGCTGGAGCAACAGCAGCGCTAATGTGCTGTGCATTTACTTGTGATACTGGAATAGCAGCCCATTTTCAGAGAATATTTTTTATAGCCTTTGCTGTTTCAGGATTTCTGGAAGGTGCTAGGACAGGATCTCAAAAGCTCTTCTCCATGTCAGGCTTGATTTTACTGTGTCTAACCTTCAAATGGCAGTGAATACAGGTGAGGCCCTACGCCATGCACTGGCATCCATATGCATCTAAGCTGGCTACCCACTTGCTGGCATTGGGGACTGAATGACAAGGAACTGACAAACCTGAAACTGGCAAGACATTAGGAGATGCTGGTGATTAAAATATCATCTGAGAAAAGCTTTTGTGACCCTTTTTTGTTACCTACYGTTGAGTTAAAGCAGATTGCAGCTGTGTTGCATCACGTAAGAGAACGTTTTTAGTTGAATTGCATAGGAGCAAATTTTATAGCYGTCAGTGTTTGCAATGGATTGTGTGTTGTGAATGCCAGAGATGTACAGGTTCCTGAAATGCCTTTGTCACTGACTTTGCTCAATCTGTATGTGAAACAGAGTATGACCATAATTTGGCTTTTAGAGAATATACAAGTAAGATTTTAGACCAACATTATTCTTTGGTTTGATATTAGCTGTAGAAGCTGAACTAAGTTTAAGAAAGCAAATGCAATCAGCATCTTGCCTAACGAAATAGCACAAAAGCAGATTTCAACTGAATAAAATATTCAAGACCAAGCCCCATCTCTCCAAAATCTTTTCCAGGATAGCCTCAGCAGGAGTTTGGTATGGGAGAGAGTATCATTGCCAGGAGAGCTTGCAGCAGCAGTCTCTTTGACCCAGTAATGCCAACATGAGTTGCTTTGCAATTGTGCAAATTCGGATTAACATGAAGTCACATGAATTCACATTTTTTAAATGAAGATTTGGGATTCAAGAGGAGGCTTTTTTTTTTTTTTTTTTTGGAAAGTATTTTGGTAGAGCCGAAAAGATTTGTGCATTTTCTAGTTTTCTTGCTAAACTCAATGCAGGTCCCCRTCATCCATATTGAGAACCCTCCTTGATGTCAGGAGGGATTTGTTAGAGGTAACATAGCATTATGTTACCAACTGTTTACTACACTATTCTCTAGTAGGAAATTATTCTGGACACTAGAAATGTTAATGAAACTTTCCCCTGGTCCCTGATAAATAAGAGAGGTTTCTGGGTCATGTGGCTGATGCTAGAGAGTCTTCTTGGTTTCCTGGAGGTCAACCAGCAGGCCAGTCCTTGSGAGAAGAGTGGAGGTCAGAGATCTTGGTGTTTTTTCCATTCCACACTGAGGCAAGAGCCTAGTTCATCAGCTTCCATCAGGGAAGGATAATCCCACCATTTTCCCAGCCACTTGAGACCTACAAATCAGATCCTACTTGTGGAGTCTGCCTGCCTTTTTGTAGGCAGTGTTCATTTCTTATTGATTCATGTAACTGGCAAATACAGTTATACAAAACTGGCAGCAAGTAACATTAAAACATTTGTTATTGGCTGAAGGAAGAACATTTCTTCCAAACCCATGATGATGCATCATGTTTATGAATCACATGTTGTAACATGGGTGCCTTAGCTGAATCAGCAGTAACTTATTGGAAGAATAATTCCTGGGAAGCTGCTGAGGTCTCTTGAAAGTTCAATGGGAATCTTTACAGCTCAAACAAATGAAAGTGCTGTCAGCCTTAGCAAACTGAGGGGATCCCTGGTTGTGTACATACTTTATAGTGTTTACTATTTTTATAACAGCTATCACCCTCATATTACCACTTGGACTGGTGGGATTCAACCTGTCTGGAATGCAGCCAGCCCGTGGTTGGGAGCACAGCTCTCAGCTCACCCAAGTGCAGGAGGGAAGAAACTTACTCACGAAACTTGCAAAATGCCAAACAAGAACTTTATGGGAGCATTAAAAAGGAAGACCTTTATTTTTTCAATAAAACCTTTATGGGATCGTTTTGGTCTGTGTGAAGTAGATGACACACCATTTTATTTTTAAAGTGTCAATAAGAGTGTCACATAGTTAATTGCCTGGGGCTCAATTTATCTGTCCTGGGCAAAAGCTTTCATCCCTCATTAGCTGACTCATGTTGTGTTAGACAGTTCATGTGCTTGTAAAAAAAGCTTCTTATCCTGCTACAAACTTCATACATACAGAACCTGCCTCACCCAGGCTAAAATCAAACTTTCGAAGGTATTTCCCTGCTCTACAGTAGCTCTCTTAACTTGGTACTTTTCTAGTACCGTGCACGGTAGCACATCTTCACACGGTGTAAAACAACAGAGGACCAACTTAGCTCTCTTAGATAGCCCTCTGCTCCCTCAGCCTTCCTGGGAKTATTCCTGATTGTCCTGATGTGGGTGGGGTTATGAGGCCATCACAGGTGCCTAGGACAGAGTAGTTTGTGAATGCTAGCAGGATTTCTGCTTACTATCTGAGATTTAGCACAAACACTACCCAGTCATGTTACCAWAACTGCGTCAAGATTCTTTTTTTAATTTAACCTACTTTTATTGAACTTGTTTGTGGGGAGGTGTCGGGGAAACACTCATCAATTTTGGAAAAAGTGCGTGCTTCGGGTAGGTGGGCAAGTGGCAGCTCTTCTGTGATGGGGAGGGAAGAGCTTTGCAGGGTGACACGCYTGGTGCCGACGGCAGGATTGTTTGCCTGTGGGAACATGTACAGCTCTTCCAGCCTGCAAAGCCCACAAGAATATGCTTTTGTGCTCTTGCTACCCACCCACACTTGGCAGTTGGCCCCCAGAAGTCTGATGCCAGCTTTGCTATGTGTGGGCAACGTTCTGGGCACAGTTACGCACACAAGCACCTCCACCCAGTGCCCTGTTTGCCACAGATTTTTTTCTTAGAATGATTTTATAATAGGATGGAGCTGCCAGAGCCAATGTGAGCTGTCTCAAGAGGACAGCAGTGTGGCTCGTCCATTGCCGGTAAAGAACTCCGCAGCACACTGGAGATGGCGTTTTCTAGAGGCTCTGCTTAATTCTCAATGAAGTTATAAGAGCTCCTCCTCTTCAAATGTCAGCTGGAGCCAGGTGAGCTCGCTGTCAGTGTCCCTGGTAGGAGAGGCACTGAGGAGAATTTGCAGAATGCACTACATTGCATAAATGTTACATACAAGAAAAAAACCCCTACGTTCACGTCAGCTTTCATCTGATTTTACACACTCTTATTTCTCCAGTCTCTCATTTTATGAAAGAAAAAAACAAACAGAAAGGAATTTAAGCAACTTGATGGAAATCAAAAGGAAAGTCAGTGGCAGAACTGGGTTTAGGATTGACATCTCAGGACTTAAAATTCCTGTTAACCATGGTATGTCGATTCCTACCACTCTTGACTTAACCACCAGAGCTAAAGAGCTGTATAAAATACCTGTGTGTGTGAAGAGAAGCTGAGTTACAATTTGGGACAGGAAGCAAAGGATGATACTGCATCTACTTGACTGTGTGAGAGGAATTTAGGTCAGCAGAATGGAATAACCCGAGCTGGCACTTGTCCGAGGCCAATGGCTTAGCATCACAAGTCACAGAATCTGCTTGATGCTACAAAGCCACAAATAATCTAATAYGTCACAGCTGGACAGACAATTGCAATGTTTCTGATATGTGTCTGTGTACATCAAGGACACAAAAAAGAGATATTTTAAGAAATTAACTTTTGAGGTACCACATCAAATAGGTCCTTTTCTACTCCTATGCAAAGACTTAAATCAAATTCCTCTCTTTGCAACATAAAATTCTTCCCTTTGTTTTAGAGCATTCATGCATTTCAGGAACTCTTTTCAAACCACTGATTCTGCGGCTCTGTCCTACTTACAGATTTCTGGTGCACAGTAAGGGGCAACKGGTCTTTCCACTGGCCACAACACACCAGATTTCCTTACCCCAAAATAATATACAGGCATGTGATGGGCATCTATCACTGCATTCCCAATGAAATATGACAATAGAAAACTGCAGAAATGTCTTTGCTAAATTTGCTTGACATCTCATGCTGACGGGAAATGGTAGATTGAAGTTTCCTTTCCCCATTAACCTACTTCTATAAAAAAATTGAGCTTTGATCATGTTATCTGTATCTTGCTCTCTGTACCCCAGTAAACCTTTTGAACTGTTGGCCAATTTTTTCCAAATTTGGTGAACTGACAAAGGTCAAAAATATTAAATTCATACAAAATAGAAAAATAGTAACTGAAGAGAAAGATGCAAAWAGTGAAGAAAAGGCAAATAAGCTCATTCTATTAGATCTCTGATTCCATGTGTGAAAGTGGAATGTGGGAGAGATAATTTATCTTTTTTAGTTTCACTGCTTAAAAAAAGCCACTTGTTTACTTTCTTGTTCCTAGATTGTGGTTATTAATTTTACCCCATTCTATATGGCCTATTCTGTGCAGCTGTTTCACTGGAAACTGTTTAGTAAGGAACTATTTAAAAGTGTTTTGCTAATGTTGCAAAGTTTGTGTCTATAAAAAATGGAAACTCAGCTCTCACAGAAATCCATAAAAAATGTGCAGATGTGCCTAGCGCACTTTCCAAAATGTAGAATATTGCAAGTACCACAGACATATTGAAAGCCCACATTCTAACCTGGTTTGTTGAGGCATGATCAGAAATAGAGATGATAAGAAACTGCTATGAGTTGGGATCCAGAGCACTAGTTTGTCTCAAGGCAAAGTATTTATGTGATAGTTTGGCCTCATTTTCAGGCAGACAGAGGTGACTAAAGAGCTTCACAGAAAGAGTAGCATGCATTAAGGCTGCTTCAGTTTCAGGAGAGAACAGCTCAGAGGTGTTCCTCTTCTACATTCCATCTTTTACTTTAGCTGAATACTTTTTCATATGGGATGTGATCCTGACATCCTTGACAGAATTTAAGAAAAAGAAAAACCTTGCAATGTGCAGGTGTGTTACTGTTAATAACTTCTTTYAGAGCAGCAAGCAGTAAGGAGAGCCATGCAGAACTGAAAGGCTGCTTACAGCCCTAACTGTTTTCTCCTTTATTGATACCCTCCCCAAAACTGGCTGTTACACCCTGAGCTTTCATTCTCAAGCCAGGAAGAGACCAGGATGCTGGGGAGAAAAGGGAATAGGAGTAGCTTTCTACCATCTGCTTGCTGCAAGGTTTTCACACTTTCTGCTTACGCATGTTGTGATGGCAACTGTTGGAGACAGGGAACCAGGCTGGATGGAACTGAGGTGTGATCCAATCTGTCAGTCTGTAAGTCACTCTCAAAAGCCTCCACATGGCTGCTATTAAATCTAAYGCTACAGCAGTCTCCCTCTGTCCTTTATTTTCTAGCCTACCTCAGTAATGGCTTGTAGGTGTTTGTTTCTTGGCATGGAGGAGTGTTTAACACGCGAGGAAATTAGTAAAGGAAAGTCGGGTGGCAGGATCCAAGTTTAGCTGTTAATACTGGTGGTGCCCATGGTTCCTTCCACAGCTATGCATGCCAGGCACCAGCTCCTGTACATCATTAGAAGCTCTACTGGCTTCTGCAGTTTATTTGTTGGTGCYCGGAAAGTAGTTGGGACTCAAATGAGTTATTCCGAGATGCATGCTTCAGTTGAAAGGAAGTCTGGCTGTCTGCTGTTTGGGTCATTTCTCATGATTTTCCTGAACTCACCTCTGTCTCAGGCCTGTATTTCAGACAGTGTTAGCCCTCTATTGGCGGTTTTAGTAGAGCAGAAAGCGGGAACCTCTGACTTCCAGAGAAGGCTCTTGCAAACACTATATGGTAGTTTTTCGTGGGGTCCTGGGTTTTGTTTTGTTTGGCACATTTTTTTCGGGGAGGTGGAGAGGGGGTTGGTTATCAAATAGCAATTTTTAAAAAAGAATGAGGTAGCTGCACGGGAAAAATGACTYCTTACAGCATCATTCAATGAGCTAGTCAGACTGTGGCACCTCCCCCTCTGCTCTTAAACACTCCGGAGCAAGCCCTGGGCTACGTGGAAGGAGGAAATGGGAGGAATCTCCAGGGCAAAGCAAGTACAGGAGGTTTCCTCCTGTGTGAGGTCTCTGAGTCAGGCACACTGAGGGATGCTGGTGCTGGCAGAAGTCATTGCTTGCTAACAGGGCAGGCAGTTGTGACCATTCTGTATTGATAAGGCCCAAAGCAAATAGGACCAAAAAGGGGTAGAGAGGAGTCTCTGTCTGCTCCCATCTCTGTGGCAGAGGGGAGCTCAGATGGCCTTGCTGGAAATTAAACTGAGCTGACATCTATCACGTTGCCTGGCAGCTCGTTAAATACAAGGGTCTTTTTCCACCTCTTGCCTCATCTTTTATTTAATTCCTTTTTCTCGCCTTCCACATGGTGCCTGAATCCAAGAGTTCCCCTGAGAGGACATCTCCCTGGGGGAAACAGGATCAGGATTTGGGAAGGTACTTGCAGCACCAGGTCATCTCAGTGAGTAGAGAATAAGCTAATCAATTCCATTGCTGTCACTCTTTTCTCCCTTCCATGTTTGAGGCCTCTTTTAGTCCTCAGGTCGGACTCAGCATTCGATATAGGATGAACTTTTCTGAATGGGGCCCATGTGACTGTTAAAATAATTTTGACAGCACAGTGTCTGGTACCTGATACTAGTCCTGTCTGTATATTACCTCCTGTTCTTCAGAGCTGGGCTTGTGTTACTTGGAAGAAGATAAACCATAAATGTTTTGTGTTAGTGCTGTGTTTGAGTTACTGCTGTGCTTTAGCCTGCTGACCACRCTTCTTGTACCTCTCTTTAGAGTTTGGCACAGTAACATCTGGACTTCCCCAGTGGATCAGTGACTGGGAGAAATCTAAGTTCTCTACAAAGCTGCCTGATCCTGCTCACATGAGAAAATGCTGGAGAATGATGTGAAAGGCGTAACATGGCACATGGATCATTGTTAATCAGTGACTCACACTAACCAGTGCAGCAGACACTGCCAGAATTGAAACCAAGGAACAAAAGGGAGACAGGGTGAAGAAACAGCCAACTCTTACATGCATAGATGGAAAAATATCAGTTGTAAATACTTTAAGTGATCTGTAAATCATGGCATGGAGGGAGGTACGGCTCAGGGAGCAGGAACACTGTAAAGAAAAGCTCATGAGTTTAGTGGAGGAAAGGACAGCAGGCTGCACTTTTGCATGGGGACAGACATGTAGGGGATAATTGGGTTGGGATCACAGTGTCTTCAAGTTCCACTGTCGTGTAAGCACAACATAGATAACATCTGTGAGTCCAAAAGCATAACTGCCTCTGTGGGATAATTGAGCTCATGTACTGGAAGAGAGCCATGTCCAGCATGTGAGTTCAGCCTGGTAAAGTCTGAAGCAACAGCATTCATTTAAGGGTGAAATACATTACATTGTATGCACCCACCTCTTGTCTTTTGCAGTGCAGCATTGCAGAAGGCTGGTGCCTTTTCAACAGAGGCCTGCAAATAATTCTGCATTAATTAATAGTCCTTCATCCTGTTTTCTGTTAGAATATTCCCTGCAGTGTAATAGGGAATGAAGCACTGAACTGAGACAGACAATCCCAAATTTCAGTGGACCCTAGAATTTAGTTTACAAAGCTGCTGTGTCCTGTCTCCATCTTTTCTAGCCATTGCAGGGACCTGACAGTACAGAGCAATATCCCAAAAAACATGRCCAAAGGAAAGGCAGGCTACCAGGATCAATAATCCGTGCTGTCATGAAATGATTGTCTATTTTGTTTGCCGGAACAACACACACTCAATAGYTCAAAACCAGCTTTGCACCTACTGTGCGTTGTATTTGGAGTGTTCTTGAAAATGCATTGTTCCAAAATCACTGCTGTCATGAAATTTGAGTCCTGAATCTTTTAGGCAGTCAGGAGCTAAACAAGCACAGCCAGAGCACTGAGTCTCCATGCCTTCTACTGCTACATGGGGACTGCTACTCATTTCAGYGTCATTACTCTGCCTGCCTCAAGGATGGATTGTGCTCATGGCATGCCTCTGGTATAAGGTACTGCCATGTAGTAGTAGCCCTCCTGCTCCGAGGACACAGGGGCTTGTTTGGCCCCTCAAGGCAGCCAGCCCAGGCCTCTCTTGTATTGCCAGGGCTTCCCTGATTCCAGAGACATACGAATGCAACACAGATGAAGTTCTCTGAGGACTCCATTGCAGTAAGTGTAGGACTATTACAGCGAATGCAGAGCTGACTCTACGGAAGCTTAAAGAGAGACACAAAAGTTCTTTCTGGAATGTTAGTCCAACGTAATTTTGATTTTAAAAGTCCCTGATTGCTGACCTGGATTATTCAAGCTTGGGAGAAAAKGTTACATTCTGCAGAAGCCAAAATCCTTTGAAACATTGCAACAAGATGCTGGGAAATGATCTCTCATCAATATTACAACGAAGTGGCTCTGATCCAGAAAGGTGCAAAGAGCTCTTTATTTCTGTGTGAGTAAATGGGGAACTGCTGGTACTCAGCACTCCACAGGACCAGATATTTTTGTCTGAGTGCACCCAGCTGTAGCTGACCCGGCTGTAGCCCCTGCTACAAACAGGTATAAGAGGTAGCACAGAGTTAGCACCTACTATCAGAATTGTCCTGAGTTCATATGGGGATCCTGGGTCAGTTTCTGTCACAGCTCAAGGAAAGCCAAGCTGAGAGGATCTGGAGTCAGATTCCCCCATCCGTGAGTGCAGCCTGTAATCTCTGTGCTTCCAGTTACCTCCATCTATGTCTCAAWGATCTTGGATGGAAACCAGCAGCTCTTATCCTGAGACTGTTTAAGCAGCCACCTCTATCACCTAATATGTGAGCACCCCAATAGTACTACGGTGGGGCTGTCATAGTATCAATCCATACATTAACACCATATGTTACAGAATTCCTATGAGAAAGGCTGGATCTGCCACTTCCACAGTGCAGACTGTTGCCCAGGGCAACGAGATATGAGAGGCTGCAAACTGTTTAGCTCTTGTTTCCTCTGCATGACCGGGAGCTGTGTGATTTCCAGTTTCCCTTGGGCAATGAATTGTCTACAGCTGGCCCCGAATACAAGAGCAGTTATCTGCATTTCCAAGACATAAATACAAGACAAACAATGCTGATGTACAGCATTGTGGGTGCCTGGCAGCAGCTGCTGATAGGATCTGACTCTCCTCATTCAATACATGCCTTGAGCTCCAGAGATTTTGTAGGAGTTATGTTTAACACTGGAGAACCACTTCAGGTTCAAAGCAAAGAGGTGAATAAATCTAAAACCAGAGGGATTATCTTTCAGTATTTCAAGAGAGTGATTTTTGCCTTTAAATTCCAAGACCTTTAAGGTAGCAGCTATATTTTACTTATACATAGGTACAGAATTAGCCCACAGTTACTGGCATCTCCAATTATTATTATTGCAATATATCCAGTTTAGTTATGTCTTTCCAAGGATGTGTACATGCTGACAGAGATGTACCAGGGAAAGAACTGCAGCAAACACATGCGGCTCTAGTAACAGCAGAATATAATAAGCAGAAATGAGATGATCTGGATGTGAGAAGTTTGAATATGCTGCMTGTTAATTATATATGTTACAACTTTAGCACTTCAAATGCTTTTTTTTTCTGGTATGGATTTCATATTCTAACAGAATTGCTGTGGCTAGAATTACTATCAGGAGAGTTTGTCTCTTATTGTCAATCAATAATCCTTCACCTAACAAAGCATGACTATAAATATTTGCCCCCTTTGAGTCTGAAGTTCACTGTTATCCATTACACGGTGGTTCAGAGGTCTCTGAAGCCAAGGCTTAATTTTTGAAGGGATCAATATTGGTGTTTGCAGCATAAAAGCCAAAGCTGATGACATACATAGGAGCCATAGTATTGATCTTGCAATATCCAGAAAAAAAGGTTATTTCAAACTGAAATAGCTGTGGCCTTAGCATGACCCTGAGCTGTAAGCGGGTGCATAACTGATCAGAGAGCCCCCAGCAATTACATGCCAGTCCCTGGTGAAGGAAGGTTGCTGGGAAAACCCGATTAATCCWTGTTAAGGTGATCAGCTTATTTTGTGAAAACAGACTTCCTATTTTTTTAAAGGAGAGATTCAAAGCTRCTCTCACCATTTCATCTGTCTCAGTTATTTACACTGTTATCAGTGTCAAGTATCTCTTCCCCTTCCACATTGAGGAAACCAGGAGAGACTGCACAGTTTACTTTGAAGTCACAGTTCAGTTTGAGGTAAACKTTTTAGTCTTTTTTTATGATAGCTCATAAAAATCCATCTTTCTGAYTTTGTTCTCAGCTATGGGAGAATGCAGTTTCGGCAATGTGCAATTATAATTTTGGATCATGTTGAATTACACTCTGGCTATACAGCAGAGCCTTGTGCATCGTTTTATCTTGAGTGGGAGCAGAGAGCTGCCAGCAAGTGCCCTGTGAGAGCAGAGCAGGTTGGACAGAGCAAAGAGGAGCTTGCTAGTGATATTCTGTGCCCATTCTACCCCAGCATCTGCAAGAGCAGCTCTGTACAGGCCACACACTGCCTGTCCCGCTCTCCCCTTCAGAGCTGTCGCCACTGCGTGAGGTATTCCCCGTCCAGCAGTGGGAAGGAGAAATGTAACACAAGTAGTCATCCCCTGCATCCTCCTCTTTCCAGCAGGATAGYGGAGCAGGGCTGCTGCCTGGGGAAGGGTTGTGTGCGTGTGTTGGTCTCAGGAAGCAGCTGTGCCAGAGCAGCCTCGTCCGCCGCGGGGGAAAGGGCAGCAGAGGGCACATCAGCGCCGTTCGGCACTGCACCTTCTACTGTCCCAGGCCCTCAAGGACAGGGACAGACCTTCCTCGGATCAGCTGAAAGGCGGGTGTTACAGCGTTGGGCAGAGGAGCCTCTCTCCAATTCCCTTCTCCAAGATATGTTATGGCGCTGCCAGGTTTGGTACCCAGGAGCTACCGATGGGGAGATCCAGGCGCTCCCACCGCCGCCTGTTTGCGGAGGAGCCGCTGGAGGGCGCGGGAGGGCGAACCATTCCCTGCCCGAGCGGGAACCGCTCCCTGCGCAAGCCCCGCGGGCTCGGGGCATCTCCCCGCTCCTGCGCCAACAGCGTCAGCCTGCAAAGCACCGACAGCTCGAATTCGGAGAGAGCCGAGGTCTCCAGAGATAAATAGCCTGTGAGATGGGGGCTGAACCTTCGAAAATTGGGGTACACAAATTCTCTATTTAAGCTTTTCATCCSAACTGGGATATACCATAGGAGGACATCACTTGACTGCATATGTCATTCGTGATCTTTTTAGGTACAATAGTTTAAATTTTACATAAAMTCCATCTTTCTATTTAGGAGTAAACACATCCGTTTAATTTAATCTGTAGAAAATATAGGAAAGCCTAATCTTGTAACAGTTTCTCTTTCATCAAATCTAAGAATCTGTTGTGATTTTGATAACTTAATTAAACACTAAAGAAGTTATTAGAAGTCTTAAACATCCGCTAGCAAATACAAAACCTAGGAATATAACTTACAGAAACGTAAGACTGGCATTAGTRTGTTCATTCTCACACCCCAGAGAGCTGTCCTACAACACCTGAGCAAAGATAGGGACAGATTCAAATGATATATCAGGTCTAAATTAATCTTGTAAGTCTAAACGGAAGGTCAGGAACATCAGAGAAAACAGCTGAAAACAGCATCACCCACAGCATAAGGGAAGGGGGCTGGGGGGGCCTCTTAAATGCAGTAGTTGAACCCACCTCCATTGGGTGGAGGGTGTGTTGGTGGGAGTCTCAGATGAGAATGCTCTGGCACCTTCAGGCTGACTGGTATACTCAGGACCCTGACYACCTGCTGCTGCAAAATGCAAAATATTTTCTCAGTAGAGCCCACACGCTCTAAAATACCTGCCATGTCCACTACCAGTGCTGATATTTGGGATCAGTCACTGAGCCTGAGTTTAAAACTCCTTGTTAGTGTTTTGCTCATCTTGTACCCAATTAGGTCGTTCTTAGCAGTTTCAGTTCAGCAGCCTTCACTGTGAGACCTGCTGACCCTGAATGTGTGCATAGTAGTAATTARACTGACACAAACAATGCTGCAAAATCTTAATGAGCAAACCACTATTTTAAATTACAGTGTTGAAAAGATAGGGATATCTACAAACGGTATAAAATAATGTTGAGAAACACTCTGTATGCCATGCTCAACACTACAACCAAGAAAGGGACATTTCGTAGTATGTCCCAATTTATTTTCCAGCTTTCCTGCAGTAATTGCAATTGATCTTAGACAAATTKTATGAATGCCTTGGGATTCAGTTCCCAGCTGAAGATTTTTTTACTTATGCTTCATTATTTGTATTGAGATTTTAAAGTTCACTGGTGGGTTCTTACAATGTTTCTGATACAATTAAAAATATTGCTCTTTTATGTTTGTTTTACAGTTGATTGCTACTTTTGAAGCAAGTGTATTTAAACAAGGGACAGACAGGAAAATATTGTGTAGAATTACATGCATTTCTGCTACAAAGGAGCAGCAAAGAAGGGATTAAGGAGGGTATGAAACTATTGTTAGGCCAATTCAAAAGGCTCTCAACCCAGTGGGAGATGTGTGGATGTGTGCTTTTAGCGCATTTCTCCCCATTTTTTGGCTTTTGTAGGGCAAAACTTTAGGTGAAATTATTCCTCCCCCCACAAGCCTTCTTCAGATAGTTCTCAGAAGCATACTCAAATACATCTAAGCAAAAATATTATCAAACTGTATCCTTTTATTGGCAATTAGAAAGGAAATAGTCTATTTCATAGGAGTAACAATTTCTCTGTGGTGCCAGAATGCTCAGCTGAGAATCACTGGAGAAGTACGAAACATTATTTAATGCTACATTCCATGAAGTGAACTTATGCCTGCTGAGACTAAGGTCTATAAATGGATATGGCATTTAGATACGTTTTATTCAGTTAATCTGTGCTGGTCAGCAGAAAGCATTTGTAATGGGGTTTCCTGACAGACTAAAGAGCAATTTCTTATCTCGTCAGAACACTGCGCCACTCAGCTTTAGGCAATTTAAGTCCAGGGTGCTGTTGAAGTCAAAGCACTGTCCTTATTTTATGTGGACTGGAGGTCTAGAGCATACAGTGCTCAGCACATGAATGCTGCATGTGCTGAGAGTGGCACACTTGGAGTTGCATCCTTGTGCATTACTGTAACGTTGCAGAGAAACCCTTGTGCTGCCTCTTGTAGGAGAACTTCTCTCAAGTGCAGCTCTACCCTGTTTCTGCATCTGAAGCTGACTTACAGATGTCTTTTTTTACGGCATAGACCTATTTGTCTGTTAGTACAGATCCATGAATAATTCTAGTCTTGGTATGAAAGGAAATGAGACTTTCATGCTCATGCTTTTTCTATCCCATCTGGCCCTTTTCCATATAATTTTAGCAGCTCATGCCTGGTTTGGGCAAAGGATGGAAACTCTTGGTTTCCTGTAAATTTATCCTATTTATATGTTCAAGATTGGGTATGGTGACAAAAGCCAATAATTGTGCTGGCTGAGGAGGAGAGGGAGAAGACTGGGAGTGTGGTTGTGTGTGGTGAGGCAACGTCTTGCCCTGCTGTGCCTGGTGTATGACGCAGGGCTGTGGGTGGGGAGAGGTAAATGAAGGGCATACATGGCGGACACTGGTGCACATGTTGGCTGGTTTTCCATACCTTTATTTTTGCTTCACACCAGGCTTTGGTGTTACTTGGGAAATCACCCTGTAGATTGTGTCTTTCTAGAACCTTAAATCTGTTACAGCTGGTGGCTTAGAGAAAAAATTGGGGTGGGTAAACTGGGAACGGCACAGGACCTCAGGCTGTGGGTGGATATGAGGAAGGAACAGCTCTGCAGTATCATGCATTGAGCAGGACGAATTCCTGCTCCCTGGGTGTATGTGTGTGCAAGCATCCAGCTGCCCTGTGTGATTGCACTTGTGGATGCACACAGAGGAGAGTGTTCCAGCCTCTCATTTGCTGGTGCTCAGCACYGAGAAACTACTTTGTGGGCAGGTCCTTCAGGACAGATCTCTGRTTTCTGACAGCAGCCCTGTCTGGGGGAAAAAACGAGATGGTGTACTTCACAATTGCCAGAGCAGAGCGAGTAACTTCTCTTTGACTGATTTTATCCTCAGTTCCCTAGACGAACACAAGCCTTGTCCCGGGCATGTTAAAGGAGTGTGTTTGATATGTATCTGCCAGCTGAGAGCCCAGTCAGGCAAAGCAGTGTCCAGGAAAGTCTCAAGAGAAGCTTCTTTTTCCTTGTGGACTGCACAGAGTGACTGAGTGAACCTCAGTGCACAGACATGTGAACAGAGAAAAATCAATAGTCCCTAAAGCCCAGTCTCCTACCCCTCGTGGTAACAGATGTTGAGTGCTTGAGAGATGGCAAGAAAACATTGGAAATGCCTTTACTGTACTTTGTAATCTGAGAAGCTCTTTCTTCCTGTTCAGCTAACATTTGGCATGTGTCCAAAAGCCTGGAGTATCAACAGCCCTTGTGATGTGCGCAGATGCTATTTTTATCCTGTGTCTTTCTGGTTCTCCTTTATCTGCTTCAAGTTATTAATTGCAAGCAAAAAAAMCTGCTTCTTCCATCAGGGAATGTGCACAGCTGCTCCTCAGGGAAAGAAGCTGTCCTGGTGGTCTTGGCTGCATGGATTCAGCAGCTGTTCTGCACTGGGAGTGCTCCAGTGGTTCGTTGCAGAGAGAAAAAGGTGAAGAGGGAAAGGAAGAGGAATAGTGCAGTGAATCCAGTGCAGTGCTCTGGATGATAGCAAGGATCAGGGTTACCATGATCTGGAGGTGACTCAGTGTGTCAGTGGCAGGTACAGAGTGGAGAAAGACATATTCCCTTAATGTCCAGAGTATGTCTTTTCCTGCACTCCTGGTGCTGCTGGATGACCATGACACGAAGACTGTGCCTGTGCACTGGTGCTGTACTGATGATATGGTCATCATGGTGTTTAGGAGAGTTGGAGAATGGGGATCTGGTATGCCTGGGTTTATGGATCGCAACCTTCTCTGAGTTACCCAGTATCTCTGTCACGTGCTTCTTTTGCATTTATTGTCTTTCAGTTTATTCCCCTGACTTTAAGCCAAGAGCTATGTTTTGGGTAGTATTTCTCAGAAAGGCTCTTGAACTCACTTAGGTCCTTAAGCATTTTCATGATCAAGACGGAAAAAWCTTTGCATCCAAGCCTAAGCCCTGGATCCAGCTGCTCTTTACCCCTGTGCCAGCTACAGGTTGGTAACTCTGGGAATCTGTTTATTTATCTTGGCAAGTGGAGGCCTAGCAGGACAGAAATGCCTTCTGTTCCTGGTCATGTGCACTTAGTTGCAGAGGTCAAGAGAGCCAGGTAAAATAAACCCTGCAGGGGGAGCAGCAATTTGTGCCCACTGCTTGGCCTRTGATGGTTCTGCTCATCTCCTTATCTCCTGGGAAGCTTTTCTAATCCAGCAGTGATGGCACTGGCTTGTGCTCTTTTTTGTTTGGTTTTCGCTTTTTTTGTTTTGTTTTGTTTTTTAATGATGGTAATAGTCCTTGATTAACCCTAGATGTCTGTACAGCTTTGAGATGGCAACAAAAGTTCTCTGGCTAAGGTTGTCCTTTGATCTTCACTATCCTCACTCCTGCTTTTGGCAGCTTGTGTGGGAGTTTATGTGCGTCAACAGTGGCGGAATTGTTGTTTCCCTCTGCTGAAGGTGACCAAAAATGTTTTGCTTGTCCGTTAAGAAATCACTTTAAGCAGATCAGTGTAATGAGATTCTGGAGCCATATGGCACTGGAATTAGTGCCTTCTAGTGCAGGAACGGCATGCTGCAATTGCAACAGTGCTGTACGCTAAAAGGAATTTCAAGAACAGAGGTATTTTTTTCCTCTGCTTATTCCTGTAACTCCTTGGGGCTTGAAACAATGCCTGAGATGTGGCCCTTTATTAAAAAAGGAGGGAGAGGAAGTCCTGGTCTGCTTTTTATTAGCTGGAAGAAAATAAATGGAAGTTAATAGAAAAGACCAGTTTCTATTTCCTAGCTGAACACTGGAATGGATGTTACCTGTAACAGCACCAAGAATGCTCTGAAAAGAAATCTTTGTGCCAAACTGCTGAAATGCCTCGTGGCTTATCAGATTCATGATCTGGGTGATGGAAAGGCAGAAGGAAGGTTGTGGAGGTATATGCAAAACGAAAATGTGTTTCAGCATAGCTATCAAAGATTAGTTCAAACATCAGATAAAACATCACATATGAAATAGGAAAATGTGAAGCTGGGGTTTCAGGAATGTTATCTTATTTTCTTATCTTCTATGTGTATCAGTCTTTATAATGGCATTTGATTTAGATTACTTATTTCTTAGATTTGTGGAATATGGTATAGATAGATGGAGGGTGCTGCTGGTCTTTATGAATAAATATCTTTTGCTGTTGGGTTGTTATATTTTGTTGTTTTTAAATTGTTGGTGGATAAGAGGAGCAATTTTTTAAGTCTCTTCTGCACTAAACTTTCTTAATGGTTCTTTTAASTCTCTGATGGAAAAGTAATGCCTGTTTCCCCTCAATTGCTTTAATGACTGTGTGGGATAAGTTGCAAACAGGGAGTGTTTTACAATATTTTCTATCTGCCTCATTTACACACGCAGCACAAGCAGACTTCTCTTCCTCCTTCCTCTAACACATAAATGCTGTTCCCAAACTCAAATCTTGACTCTTCACAAGCAATTACATCCCTTGGGCTCAGCATCATTGAGATCCAATGCGCTTGTTGCATGTTTTGTGCTTAACAATGACACCAACCATCACAGCACTGCTTTTGAGGCATAAGCACATTGTTTCATGAGAAGAGATATGGGGCTTAAACTGATTTCACTGAGCTGACTTTAAATTTGTTGCCATTCTCTGGCCACACAGTCATGACAGCAAGCACCTTCCAGTAAGCATCAATTCCAAGGTGAATTAATGAAGATATTTCTAATGAAACCAGGAACTAGTGCAGTTCTGCAGGCTGTTTTGGTTAATGGCATCTGAGGAGATCTGGGTCATGGTTTGTACTGTGGGGGTTTTTTTTGTTTGTGTCTTTGGGGATTTTTGTGGGTTTTTTGGTTTTTTTTAAATTTCTGATGACACTTCTTTATATTTTTTTACTTGCTTATTCATTGACAGACCAACCCAGATGAATGAGGTTGCTAGGCAATGCTGGCAATTCATGTGCAGAAAATGGCCTCCTTAGCTTTTCCAAACATTTTGCTATGGTTGTCTGGAGCAGCAGGAAAGTAAGGCCCTTCCATTCTCTGTTATTATGGAGAAGACCCCAGGAAGCATTCCTACCATTTTCTGTGTCTCTTCCCTCCGCTACAACCTTCTGCATGCAAAGAGCAGTARCTGGCTTTCAGTCAGACTGATAACTTTTAGCTAATGGAGGAAAGTCATGAATTCTCAATCGTCCACACTCGGTGCGTGTTTGATAACGTTACATAAAACATTCCTGCAGGGCAGCCCTTGCTGCAGCTCCTGTGCAGATACAACCAGGGCAGTACAGAAGGGATCACTTGTGTGGTAGGAACCAGGGCAGGTCTCAGTGCTCCATGTCAGAGGTTTTCCATACGTGTCAGGAGACGCTAACCCGGCTGCTTGTGAAATGGGAATGCAATGAAACTTCCAGGAGAATAAACAGATCCTTCTGTCCATCCATCCCAGTCCTTGCAGCACAGCACCCAGTCCCTGAGGTAACCCTTATGTGCCTTGTTGCTGAATGTGTAGCAGCTACAGTCAGCTTATTTTTGTGTCTGGAGCTGGGTGATGGCAGTGGTACCCCGGGCRTCAGAGGTTTGTATTTAGCGTTGTAATGGCTCAGGCTTTCCTAGGGAARGACTGGGGGATGATTGTAGATAGTTTTCCTGTTGTGTGTTGTGTGGCTGCCTGTGCTTCCAGAGTTCACACGCAGGGCAGATTTCTTCTTGCATCCCACTTCCAGCATCAAGTCTCCCCTTCAGAACAGAGCATCTCACAGATCCTCCTGTTGCTAAGCCATGTGGATACCAGTGGGGAACAGTGTGCACAGGGGAGGGTGGCAGACAGAAATGTGTTGCCACAAATGCTGGATTCTCCCTCATTGCTTATCTACATGTGTGAAAGGTCAAAGTGCAATTATGCTGTGTATGTCACACATGAATGTATTGTCAGACAAGTTTCTTTTCCAAGGTTTTATATATCATGTTTGCCTGTGTAAGGAAGGACATCTTGAGCCCCTGTAATGAAATAAAAGAGGGAAGAAATGTTTAAAGATAAAACTGCAGGGTTGTGTTTCTAGTTTTCTTATCTCATGATAACAGTTTTCTACAAATTAATTCTGCCTTCTATGCCACTGCTSTCCCTATCTGTTAAATATTGCTGTCCCCTGGGGATCTCTCTATGGAAGCTCTAATAAATATTTTACAAATGCTAACGAATCAGGTTATTCAGCAACTCAGTACATCAATGTCCTCACTTCACAGGCAGGGTTTTGGCAAAGGCAAAGAGCAGGAGAGTGAGCCACTTCATGCCGCGTAGCAAATTTGGGGGTAATCTTTTAYCTTAAGAGTGGAAATGTGCTTTATAATTTCATTTCGTCAAAAGGAGAGGTTCTGACACTCAGTTCTCAAGTCTGGTAGCTGTCTGACTGCATGGTCAGTTTGTGTGTGCTGGGTTAGGAAGCTTAAACAACTCTCCCTGTGTGACTGAGGCAGCAGAGCTGGTGGGGAGAAGCTGCAGGTTTGTGGAATGGGAAAGAAGTAGGGGTGAGTTGACTTCTGTCAGCTTGCAGGCATTCAATGCAGTCCAGCCAGTTATTCACCATTTTAGTAATGGCACCATGTGAGGCTTTTTTCTTCTGAACATCTTTGTGCCCTCCGGGTCATTCTCTGATTTGGATTAATTAGCCTTCTCCTTTCCCACTCCATGTCTAGGGATCAGCTGTGACCTGAGCAGGCCATGTCCTGAACAACACTGGATATGCTGGCACTATGTAAAGTGCCAACAGGTGTTAGTGGTTGAGGCAGAGGAAGGCAAAGGTTCTCAGTCTGTGTGTAAGATCCTTGCAGGAAACTCATTCTGTGCTTAGATCACTGCAGTTGAGCTCTGGGTGGCAGCTCAGTCCTGTTTCATTGGGTTCTCATTGTATTCTTTGCATTGTCACCAGTGCTGGCCTTGTGCCTGTTATGCATCTTCTGTGCAGTCACCTCCTGATCCTCGGGAAGGCTCCTTTTTAATTCACTGTATCAGGATTGAGTGCTCTCTGCACTCAGTTCCCCAAGCACTAGTTTCTTCATAAGGCTCTCTGACCAGTGATTTGTATTATAGTAATTGTTAAAAGGGAAAAAAAGTCAACTTAAATATCCAGTCCCTTCAAAGAGGGATTTCTAAATGTATGTTTCAACTCCCTCATTTTGGTGTGTAACTGATGGATCTCACTTCTTTAAAAAAAAAAAAAAGTGGTTGGGGGGTTGCAGAGCTAGCTAGCAGAGCATGTCTGCCAGCAATATTTCCCTTGTCCTCCATTTGCTACTCTGTTCATTTAGATTATCAGATCTTATGAGCAGGGACTGTGCACAGCAGCAGAGGGCTTTTCTGTACGGTTGCAGCCTCCCAGTGCCACTGCCAGACATATGAGTAATTGGTTGAGCAGCTCTGCAGAGCAGTCTCCTTGCACCGTCCAAGCTGAAATGCAGAAGTAAAAAAATCCATTCTCAGAGATGAAGAATCATAAAATCATATGCCTGAAAGGGACCAAAAATCATGAAGAAAAGCCTTTTCTTAAAGAAAAATTCTTTAYGAATATATCTGGCATGATCCTTAAGAGTCATTCTGTGATCTTGCCATGTGCTCCTGGGATCTTCTCTCTTCATTGTTGCTTATAAGACAGCTTTAAATTAATGATAAGGAAGCCATTCAGGGCATGGGCTGTGCTGAGGTTCACAGCTTTCATTCTGAATGAGAGATTAAAGTAAACTGATATTGAAAGCAAGGAGGGAGAAACAAAYGCAGTCAGTAAGCCTATAAAAGTCTTAGCCAATTGCAATGGTGAACATCCTGCTGGCAAGGGTGACCTTGAATGAACTAAGTGGGATAAAGTCACCAGCCTGGACTGACGGCTGAAGAATCAGGCTGGATTCCAGCAAACAGAGGGCAGAGTCCTGACAAGAGTCTCCTGAGCTGTGGCTATGGCTTCTCGGTGTCGGAAATGTGGACAACAGGTACCCAGGAATCTGCCTTTCACTGCTGTCCGGATAACAGAAGGAGAAATGAAATCTTACCATGATTTTATAGGAGGATGCGTTAGACTGGAGCGCATGGCAAAGAAAGGTATGTGCAGCATCTTTAAACAAAATAGCATCTTCTATCAGTGGTAACTGCATTGCATCCCCAGACAATTTGCAAAAAGAGATTACATTCCTAATGCTTTCTCTGAGGAGTCAGTGATAAATAAAGTCAGCTGGCTGGATTTGGCTATTAACTCAGGTGTGACTGCAGTGTTTGACTTGGCTGTGTATTTCTGAGATATTTGCAGTGATTTGACCAAAAGGARGTTAAAATGAATGTTAGACTGATTCTGAATAAATATTTCTTTCACTCTGGTGTTAGACACTGAGTTTTCTGTATGTGTCAGAAGCAGGTATTTGCTGTGCATGGAAAATACTTTTTTGAAATGAATGTAAAAATCTGGAGCMGTGGGTGTCATGACCCAGCTGAACCTGTCATCCTGTGCTCTTAAATTACTACATAGAAGGTCAATATTGTTCTCTCTGTAAAGAATCTGGTTTCACTGTATTCAGAAAGTTGCACTATGGAGCTTTTTGTGCTCTGTGTTAGTCAGCCTGGGTACAGGGCAGTATTCCACTCTCAGGGGGTTGCTAGTATAAGGTACTGGTGTCCTGGTAATCTGTGCTAACTGCGTGTTGACTCTGGAGTGATGTAGTTGAAATTGAGGCTGTTGACTGTCTAGTCACATATCAAGATTGCTGAATCATAGAACACGTTTTCTCTGTGTCATTGAGAGAAAGATTTTTCAGAGAGCCTCCTTTCATTTTCTCTGTTAACTTGAATAAACACTTAGTAAACCCCTAATCCAGAAATTTATAGTATGTTCACTCGTACATGAGGAAAAGATTCCCAAAAGCATTCCATACGATTGTACTTTGAAGCTGAATTGTTTATTATGATTTAATTAGCTCTTCAGCAAAGAGAGTTGCATTCAATCTGGTAAATCGAGAATATTCTGCAGAAAAAGAGGTGGACCAGAAGCAGGACAGGGGCTGGCAGCTACTGCTTACCAACTGGGGTTTGCAGATGCTTTCTTTAATAGGGCTCTAATGCACAATGTCCGGGTTTGAAAACTGCAAAGCCAGTCCATTGTACCTCTGCTTCTGTGGGTGATCCATCCATGCTGATCTTTGGGCTCAGTGCCTACCTATGCATTGTTGTATTTGGCTGACCTTTCAGTAACACTGATGTTTCCAGTTGCACTCTTTGTACTGAGGCATTCCGAGTTCAGCGCAGCATGGCAGAAATGTCTGGTATCCAAGTAAAAGACAGTGGAATTCATTGAAGTTCCTTCCTGAATGTTTGAACGGGTTGCTTATGGCTTTGTGGGCCTGTGGACCTATGGGAGGCAGAGCTCAGACCTCTGCTGTTCATTTTCTTCCTGTATGTAGAAAGGGGAAGAGACTGAGAAGAGCTTTGCCATGGTTACTGTTCCCAGGGAAACACCTTCCCTGCCTCTCATGCTGAGAGACTACCTGGCATRGTATTAAGGGCAGAAATCCCTTGGAAAATCATTTTTCACTAGAGAACAGATAGCATGTCAAATCAGCCTGAGCCTGTTGTCATTTTGTGAGGCAAAAAACATCTTCGCTACCTTAGGATTAAATTCTGCCAGGGAAGCTGCCGGAGGGGCAGAAGTTCGGTTATTGCTGGGGACAAGGTGCCTTCAGCTGCAGGTGTTAGAGAACACACCGGGGCAACTCTGCGTGTGGTGACAATATTAGAAGGAGGCTAAGAAGCTCACAAGGTGGCACAGGAATTTATAACAACAACACTGCCTGGGTTCTTTTCTCCTGCTCTGAACTGATTCTGACCCCGGGGTTTTTTTGGCCTATGTTTTCTTATCTGTAAAGTAGGAATGGGAGTTACCTGCCTCCATAAAAAGTGGATCCTGATGATGTAGTTAGGACTACTCCATACTACTACTTTGATGACTAGACCAGTTTCCCTTTGTAGTCTGTGCTGCATAAACACAGAGGAAGAAAGATGATCTGTCCCAGAGAACTTGGACTCTGCCGGCCCCATCTTGCTAGTCCTATTTGCAGACTCATTGACAAACTCTAGGGTGTGTGCCTTTTTCTCAGGCTGACTTTCTCTGAACATATCCCTGTGGCATCTTATGATTTACCATCACTTGGGAGGGTACCCTTTCTGCAATGTAAAGATCCAGCTGGAGTGTTGCTGAGAACTAATCGACTGATGTTTACTCAGTGCTTCAAGCACTCCAAAGTATGAAGCTTTTTTCATATACAGATCGTGTCTGTGGAGCCCTGGGAATGTTCTGTAGCAATTTTATCTTGTGTATTAAATATCATAGTGAGAAGAGATGGAAGGCACACAGGTAACCACAGCAGAAATAGAGGCCACGTGGTTGCAGTGGCCTGCAGGTTACCTGCCTTTTGACAGCAGTACCCCACAGCAAGCACTTTTGTGCCAAGCTATTCCAGTTCCTGGATCATGCAAGTTTCAAGGCTTTCTTTGAATCAATGTGATTTGYTCTGATGAGTGGTTAGAAGTGTGATTGTAGGCTCCTGTTCAGGCAAAGGGATGAAAATAGTGAATGCTTGCAGAAAGTGCTGCTACGAGCGGCCAACTGAAGAGCAGTTTCCTTATGGCCACGTGATGCTTGCTCAGAGCTCCTCAGCCCTGGCTCCCTGCAACAGGCTGCATGAGCTGCCTACGGGTGCTGAAGGGCCCTCTGGGGTCTGGTGTACAAATGGTGCTGTTTTGGATACCAGTATGTGACCTTGAGACTCTCTGGGAGCTGCAGCTCCAAGGTGCTAGTTATAGCACAACTACGAGAACCAAAGGGAAGGAGCCCCCAGAAAGCCAGGCAAGAGATGTGGCAGGGACTCCAGTCCAGGGCTGATCTTTGTTGAAGTGCTCTCAGTTCCTCAGGAAACAGCTACTGAAGCTGAAAGCAAAGCATAGCCTCTTGTCATGAAGTACATCATTCTTGGACAGCAGCTCATGTGCCTTTTCAGCACTGACATGACAATTTATGTCACCCAGCTGCTGGTGAGCATCTTTAATGTTTGAGGACAGCTCCTGCCAAACTGGCCCCTTTGTCCCCAGATGCTCCTAATTAGCCTGCCTTGTTGTGATGCTCAAGTCCTCCAATGGGATCACAGACCTACAGGGGCTTTACATAGATGAATGATCCTGTGTTGCCTATGACTATGTCTCTGCTTACTGTGGAGATTGAGGCTGCAAGCAGATTATGTATTTTTAGGGGAATAAATGTGTATTTTTCATGTGTGTTCAGAGCTGGTGGCTGCATAAATCAGGGTAGTGAATCCGCAGACACTAAGGAGTATGCAGTTCATTATTGAGGCTATTCAGGATTTTGCTGTTACTGCAAAACCAGACAAGAATCTCCTTGCCAGTAGGTTGGGGACCCGTCTGTTGTGCTGTCAGTGTTTCTGATTTTGTCCTCTGTAGGACAGAGGAATGCTGCAGTTTTGTCTGTCCAGCAATCATGGGAGCTTATTCTTAGTCCTACTGCCGCGTTTCTCTTACTGCTGGAGTTGAAAAGCAGTTCTTCAGATCCATCTGTTCAGGGAGGAAAAGGGACCAAAGTACTGGAGCAGTTAAGGAGTTATGGTGCTATCTCTCAAAGGAAATCCCATCTGAAATGAGCTGGGGCTGGAATGTCTTAGACTTTTTAGAGCTTCTCCACCTCTGGTAGTAAAATAAATGAGAAATGCTGTCCTTTCCCACATGACTGACCTTTCCACAGAGGTGCTGGCTACTGGAGAAGGTGGCTATTTCATGTGGAGACCAAAATCTGCAGTATAAGTGGAAGATATTTCTAAATCCCTTGAGACTCAATCACAGTGCCTCCTTGTGAATTGTTCAAAATTGTTCATGTTGTATTTGCATTCAGTATTTCTTTTCCTCTTTAATATAAAATGCTACCTAGGGAACCTGGGATAATTTTTTTCAGCTGGCTCTCACTGCAAATAAAGTAGCTGAAATAAAATATTCTGTTTTCCACAGAGGTTTTTCTAAGAAAAGATCATTATCTTAGATGCTTGTGTTTCTTTTCACCTGTTCCCATTGATATGCAGTGTTCTCTGCTGTGGTTGAGAAATACTAAAACCCTGTTTATCTAATCAGAAAAGTCCAGAGAATTATGAGGGAAATAGGGAAGGCACAGCTTGATTTCCATTTAAAAGAATTTTGAGAGAGATGTAGTACTGAAAAGATCAAGAGAACAAATTCTCAGAGGGCAAGTTGTAGCAGAGGCCTTCTGGGTATTTATATTTTTCCCTTTCTCCCATGACACCAGAACAAGAAACAACTCAGTGAAATGGAAAAGCATTAAACATGGATAGACAGATTGCTGTAATTGGCAATGTTTTGTTAACTTGTGGGACTTATTACCACAATATAATAGCGCAGTTTGCTTTTTTTTTACTACCTAAATTATAGTGTAAACTGTCTGGGGAGAAGATTTCAGGGGAAAATGGTGCTGAATATGCTGGGAGGTTGAGAGCATCTGTTCAGAGCTCTCACCCTGGTTATGTCCATGGAGCTTATTCTCCAATTTCAGCCAGTTCTGCTGCTTCAAGTCCCACCTAAAGACCAATTCTGCTGTGCTAATATATTGATTTTTTATACAAATTTTGCTGCTGCTTTATTACCTGAATCTTGCTGTGGATTAACCTTCCCAGTGAGGTTTCTAAGACATGAATTTCCTTCTTCACCACCTGCACATTATCTAGTACAAATACTCATTCTCAAGTATAAAAGAATGATAAATAAAGCTTGGTTGCAGCAGCCCAGCTATATATAAATATTTGGACTATGCCAAGTGTCTCGCTGCACAATTTTCTGATTCCCCATTTTTCAAGGGGAAAAAAAATCCTCCAGGCTTTTACAACAGGCAAGAATTATTGACCAAATATTTTTTTTTTTCCACCTTTTACTAAACTGGAATATCTCAGCACCTTCGTTCTGCAGAGTCAATGCCTTACTCACATTCAGAACCTGTTCTTGTGAGCCATTAGACTGGGGATTGCTCAGTTCAGCCTACTTGTCTAAACTCACGAGTCACTACCTTGAGACAGTGCTGCTGTGGGGGCCTCTGAGGAGGTCTACAGGGGTGAAGACCTGATTTTGAAATTGGGTTAGTGTTGATTAGCAAGGTCATCATTACTAGCATTGGGAAAAGCTGAGGTGAGATGGGAAGAGGTAAAGGAAGGGGATACTCTACTCCATTTTCCCTTGACTTTGCCACTAGGCTCAAGAAGTGAGATCTGTCAGAGAATGGGTGAAACTGGTGGCAGCTTAAATTCTCCAGTCAAAACACAATAAAAATCAATGGGCTGTAAGTTAAAGTGGGAGCTTTGAAGCACAAGCCAGTTTTTTTGAGTTAGGCCAGCACTAGTGGAAACAGTGGATTTGCAGTTGCCTGAAGTCTTTAACGTAAGATTAAAGAGCTTTCTAAAATGCTGGTTTAATCCAATTTCCGTGAACACCTTGTGTGTTCAACAAGTCAAACACAATGAACCTAGTGGTCCTCCCTGGTCCTGCAGTGAAAGAATCAGGGAAGATGATCTCTGAGTCAGTGGCACTTGGGTATGAGCCATTCCTTGTCCTTGAATTTTATTTTTTTTTGAAGTAAGCTTTAATGTGCACTGCAGTTGCTTACCAGTATCAAAAACTGAAACATCACTATTATTCTATTCTATATGCTCTATGCTGGTGGGACAATATTTGGATAGTACAAAACGTACTGTTCTACTGAGAGAGGCACAACTAAGCCTTTTCAGCTTGGCAAAGACATTGTGCAGATGCATACTGAAATTACCTGTACTAATTACCCAAATGAAAAAGATGTCTGATGTATAAATTTAGCTTATGAAACTTAAAGTACTGGCTGATGAGCATGTAGTGGACTGAGAGGAATTTTTTTGTGTCTCTTCTATGGTGAGTTCCTTCCTCTCCTTATCTCCAGAATCCACTGGCAGAGTAGCATTTAATCTTCTAACTGCACAGCTGGATCTGCTACTTCTGCAGCATCTCTACACACAGGGCTAAAGTGGTTTTTAGGCTGTAATCACCTGGCACATTTGTCAGCCACTTAGACAGATGTGACACTTGTCCATAACTCGTCGGAACTTGTCCCTCTGTGCTCCTAGGGAGTCCCTGCAGGAAGGTGACGGATGGTGCCCGGGAGAGGGCAGTGCGCTACCCCAGACCTTCCTGGGGACCCCCCTGTGCACAGGCTTTGCTGCTGTTTGAGCTCCCGTCGGAGCTGAGCTGGGCTCGATGGGTAACTGGGCTGTGGTCTGTTCACTCTGCACAAGCAGAGCCGGAGAGWCATCTCCCGCATGAGAGCAAAACGTGTCTGGAAGGGGAGACAGATTTTGTACATTGGTTACACGTGGACATTTATACTGGTACAGGCAGCAGAGAGCAACACTACACACTCGCTACAGCTGGTAAACTCACTTGTTTGGCAGGCAGTGTAGGAGAGGCTGGGGAAAGGAAGCACCATGTAAAATCATACTATGCATCTTGCCRCTCTCCTAATCTGCCTTTATCTGCCAAGTCGAGTCTGTCTGTAACGCTACAGGTGTCTTTAGATCTCATGTGTATCTTGTACCAAGCATGGTGATGCTCTACTTAGATTTGGCATTTATGTGTAACTACATTGAAAATCCTGTTAGTTTTCTCATGCTACATTATAAGCATTGTCGTAATTTGTGTTGGTTGGCTGTTGGGAGACAGATGGAAACACTGGATGTACTATCCTTAAGACAGATCTACTCCAGTAGCCTGTCTGTACAGACAGCTTTGGTCTGCTCCTCAATTTACAGCTCAGGAAATCTGAGGTTGACTAGTGACCTGGATTCCTCTCCCCATGCCTCAATTTCCCTCTCCCCATGCCTCAATTTCCCTGTCTATAAAATGAATGACACTTGTGTGCTTTGAGCCTGACTGATGGCAGGACATACAAAATAAACAAGATATTACCACTGCATCACACATCCTTGGGGACAGCTACTGTACCCTGGGTAAAGAGTGATTTGAATCTAAAGGTACTGAGCTGCTGGGGGTTGTGGCAGTAAAGAGACAATTTTATCAATGAACCTAATGTTAAAGTGGTGACCCAGTATTGCTTCAGAATGCTATAGGTGTGATGTTACCTTCAGCATGCCACGTGTTCTCCCTTCACACACTGAAAACTTYTGTCCTGAAGTATTCGTTGAACTAAATATGTAAAAATGAATACTCCCCTGTTCAAAACCTGGTCATGTTTCCAAYCACATTCATAGGTCTTGTGCAGTCTTCTCCTTTGTCTTTAAAAATAACAGTACTATGTTCTGGTGTGTGGGTGTGCCTTCGGGATAGTACTCCAAGACAGCTATTCACAGCAGCACTGCTGGTTTCCCTTGGCCCTGAATACTCTACTATTTAGAGTTATTTTAATGAAAGCCCTTTCCATGCCTTAGTCTGAGCAAGGGAATCTGTTTTGTTGCTTGTTGGGCTGTACCTTTATTGTTTGTGCTAAGCTGTGAATGCCTGCAAAGTGTCCGAGGGCCTGAGTGGAGGGCTGCCCAGGCAGGGAGAAGCAGCTGTACCTTGGGGAGGGTTAAAGCCTGGGCACGGTGCGAGTCAGAGGTCTCTGCTGTGGTTTGCCTTGAAGCTGTTACTAAGCAATTTGTGCAGCCTCCTCCAGGAGAGCGTCAGCTCTTTGGTGCACTGTTGGTTGGATCCAGGATTGCTTCCACAGAGGGCTGCCTCCCTCCATCCCTGCCCTCTGCCTCGGGTGAACTCATTGCCACAGCGGGACTGCCGAGAAGCCAGCCTGCCTCACCACGGAGGGCACATGCTCGTGAGTGTCCGAAGGGGCTGAAGGGAGGCATTGCCCTCTGCAGTAATGGGCATCGGAGCTGAGCCGGTGGTGACAGCTTGGAGAAGGCTGCAGGAGGGTGGCTGGGAGCTCTCTCGGGCAGGGAGGTGGGCTGTGGGCAGTATTTGTCCTGTCACAGAGATACATACTCGGTGCYGGCAGCGGTGGTGGCTGCTGTGGCTCACTGTTTGTCTCCAATGACAGTAACCAGGGAAATATTTTTGAGCTAACTGGCCTCTGTTCAGCAGTGAGCAAGCAACCAGTCCTTCAGCTTCTGAGCTCAGAAATTATGTGCATAGGCTCTGAAAYGATTTTGCTGGATGCAATAGCTCAGGGCAGAGCCAGTGGCTAGAATTTTTCTAAGATACTGTTTCAGCTATGAAACTGCTGGCAAGCTCTGAGAGAAAGGAATGAAGTGTCTGTACAGTCTGTTGTATCTCTTGATTAGCTCAGTGTCCAGGCATTGTAGTGAGTRTATTTTAGCTTTGCAGTTTGCCACATGTGGGTTTTGTTATTCATGCTGGCTTTTAACATTACATTATGGAAATGTTCTTTTGTTCTATTGTCTGAGCAGGAATTTGTGTTCTAGCATCCAGCATTGTCGTGAAGCACAGATTTTGGGAAGAAGATGAATTAACTTTTCTCTGGCAAAAACCAGAAACTATCAAGAAATTTTTACTACTGTGGGGCTAGGCAAGAGGCTGTTCCATGCTGCTGTAAATCTGGATTCATTTCTTGAATGCYGAGAGTAGACCTTGGCCTTTAATGCCTTTTATTAGGCAAGTTTCAGTTTTGTGCATAGTAAGATATAGCATGCCCCCATCATATTCCCAGCATGTGTTCTGTGAAATCAAGCAATATCTGTCTCAAAAAAAAAAAGTTTGCTGAGCAAATGATGTAGAATGGTGTGTTTCTTTAGATCTGTGCTGACTATGGATAGTTCAAAATGTACAGTGAAGATTTGTTAATAATTTCTTATTTATCTCTTGTGATTTTACAGAAATATTATAAGAAACATCTTCATAATAGGCTGGGATATAAAGTCACTTCAACTGAACAGTGCAGAGTGCTTTGAGAATGTTGTACTGGTTTGTAAAATTTAGCTGTTATGGGCATTATTAATCAAGGATTCTTAGATGYGTGCATAAATATATGGTGCATTCTGACAGTAAGTACTCATCAAAATCCTTGAAGTGTGACTATAAATATAAATTTGTACACTCCAATGTTTTTGCAGAATATACCAATAGTAAACCGAAATGGCAATTTACCTATGTAGAAGAAAGATTTTAATTTTTTTTTTGATTTGCCAATCAATTTTAAGACAACTTCTTTAAAAACARACGAAAAAATCTCAGTCGAACAAGAACATCCAGACTGTTACTGAAGAAGCGGTTAAATGGAAAAAGCAGCAAAAGCTGTTTCTTCATCCAAGGAAGTGTATTCCAAAATATTTTGACATTGGCTTAGAAAGCTGACATAAAGCCTGGAGGGTGCATGTCAGCAGTAGCAGCACGGCATGTAGTAGTGGCAGGGACCCATCCTGCCTGGACCGGTAACAGCCTGCTTGCCAATTTGGCACAGAAGTGAATAATTGATTTTTAAACTATAGATAGGCCTTATTGAGAACTGTCAACTTCACTACTTCTGAGTCTTGAGGTTCCCCAGGCCCACATTTCACGTCTGTATCTGAACTTTCTGGCCATCTGCTATCATTTTAGATTAATACATATTTAAATGTTTAACAAAACAGGACTGCAAGCRTTTCCTCTCGTTTCAGTGCAGCTGCAATTAGACTTAATTTGCCTTACGCACGTGGTTGAGGGGTCTTAGCAACCACCTGGAAGCCTGGATCTAAAGCCTGGGGGAAGTTCAGGTTTGGATATAAAATAACTGTGGTTCACTTGCATTTCCAACGCAAAGAAGGAACGCGCTGGGCACCTTGTGACTYGAAAGCCACTGCAAGGAAGTCCTCAGAAAGCCCTTGCAGTTTGTTAAGAGCTGGTGTGATCCTGAGAGTAAGCTGAAAGTTTCACTCTTATGTAGTGGTGATGTTGACCTGCAAATAACTGGGAATTGTAATTCTCCATAGTGTCCCTGCTGCCTTGATGCTTGGCCTGTCTCTAGTCCTTACCTTCTTACTTGGACAGCGTTCAAATGTCACCTTTGGAGGTTGCCTCCACTGAGTGCTCTGAGCCTCTCTTGCACCTTGCACTCAGTAAGCTTCAAGACCAGGTGGATGTTAATGGCTTTGTATCTTTAGTGTTGTCTTTTCTGCTCACTGCAGTAGCCCAGCAGACCTATTCAAGAAACTGAAAGTGAGGAGATTTCCAGTTGGGAGGGCAAGATTTCAGTTCTTTGATATGAACAGCTCTCCTTTCTCCCCCTTYCAAGTCAGCCGCAGTAGACTCCTAATGTATACTATGCCTGCCTGTAAAAACAAGTTATTTAAGTCTGTAACCACTCCTGGAGCACAGGAGTCTCTCCTGGAGCACACAGGCTCTMAACAGGTCTTTTCAATCTGTGACCTCTCCACTCTTGTAATTTTATGTTAAAATGAGCATCAAATTTAGTAAATGAGATTAATTGAAAAATGGAGTCATCCAAAGTAATTTGAGCACTATTCCCTGAAATACTTAAAACCAGCAGAAATGTTTACTATACCTGCAAAGCCAAGCTCAGGTAAAGCTGTACATCCATTGTTCAGCTGCACAGAATGCCTTGATCACGACTGAATACTGCTCATGACTTAGTGTAATGTCAGGAGAAGACTTCAGAGCAGCTCTGTCGTGTGAAAGAAAATCACGTCAGGCACCAGTTCAGTTTCTGCCCAGGTAGACACCGAGACTCACAGGTTTTTGAGCTCTTCAGAGAAAGGTGCATTTCTAACCTTTCCCTCTTTCATGGAGATTGCTTGGGAAAGCTTGCAAGGCAGTTCCTTCCACACCATGGCCTCGATCTGTCCCCTTCTCAGGGGATTGGAACATACTGGCAGTGCATCGCTCAAGACAGAGTCGTGTCCTAACCTTGCTAGTCCAGCACTACATTAGCGTACACAAACTTGGGTTGATGTTAAAACTAGGAAACCATTGACTTAAAGGTATACTTCCAAACATGTTCCAGAGTCACTTAAATATTTTAGAAGAATCATCTGTCTTTGGAAGTTGGCTAGCAAAATTTGCTATGAAACTTGGTTTTAATAAGAGAAATTGCATTTAAAGAAATAGTCTTTGTAGGTTTTGCAGTTATGCTTGGTGAAAAATTGATCTGAGAGAAAAGATGACACCAGTCACCTATGCTTCATTTTGGCTTTTGCTCTAAGCTGATCTAAGTTTGATTCCCTCCTGGAAGGGGTAGTCCTGGCTTTGCCACCACGACCTGTCCTATGCATTACCACCACGACCTGTCCTATGCATTACCAGCACTCATACCCTTCAGGCAGCTTTCCAGAGAACTAACCTAGATCAGAAGCAATCCACTAAGGAAATGATTGCTTCACCTTATTTACAATAACTTTATTCCTGGCTTAGTTTTCAATTGATTCAACATGGGTTAGCAAAAAAAAAAGGAGGTGGCAGGAATGTGCAGAAGAATAAGAGAAAGGATGGGATTTCCTTTCTGTTTATAGCTGGATTTTTAGTTCCTCTTTAGAGCAAGCAACCTGTAGCACAGCAGCTTATATCAGTAACTGACCTTGCTGTTTGTCTGTCTGGGCTGAGAGAATAAACAAACCTTTTCAGAAAGTAAACAAGGGGCACAAATGGTGAGAAAGATAAATAAATAGAAATCAAGAAAAGGAATCCAAACCAAGAGCTTCTTTCTCTGATGTAATAACCTTGAAGTTCTTTTTCACCTTCAGGAAGGGAAATGTTTTGCTTARGGGTTTGTACTGGGGATTCTGGTGGGACAGAATATTTTCAAATCCTTTAGCCTGCTTAAACCTAATCAGTGAAACATGCAAGTTTGTTTCCTTAGTGTGTTTAGTTCTGGAAATCTAACTTAGCTCTGCTAGACTTAGCTGTTGTTCGTGCCAAGCACAGTGGACACAGGACCTGGGAGAACATCTGAACTGTAGGAACTCTGCAACTTTCAGTCTCTGGATTTGTGTGTTGCCTTTTGGTACTTTTTAAGAAGCACAAGAAYGCATAACATGAGGTGTCCTTTTATGTCCTTAAAAAGAAATATCTGGCCTTATGTTTAACCCTGTTTGACCCTTTTCCATCACATCAGCAATCTGATTTTTCTACAAATCCACAGTTACGAAAGCTCTGAGAATAATTTTTGACTGAGCTTGCACAAAGGACAAGTAGGCTGATGCTGATTCTAGAAAAGATTTTCTTTCCCTCCCAGCTGTCTTCCTGTGAATTACATATTAGGCTGTCACAAAGAAGAGATGAACTTTGCTCTGGAAATTTGTAACCCATTATTCCAAGATTAGTGGCTTCAGATGGGAGATTGAAGCCATCCTCTCCTGCAGTCAGCAGAAGGCCAGGCAGTTGCAGCATTCAGTCACCAAAAAACAAAGAAACCCCAGTGTCCTGTTGTGGCTGGTGGCCTTTAGTTGTCCTTCATGGAGCAACAGGCACTGCTGTGTCAATCTGCTCAGTGCAGTCCAATCCTTCACTCCAGCAGGTCATTTTTCCAACACTGTTGGAAACCATTAGTTGCCATTAGCATGTAAACTAGTTTGTCTCAGCTCAGAGAAGAGAGGAAAGAACAAGATATTCTTTGTTGCTTTTAATCATCTGCTGTTGGTGTAGCTCCCCCAGACCTGCTGTGGGAGCACATACAGCTGGGTGAGACATAGAATAAGGAAGTGTATGTGTGGAGAAGCCCAAGCATGTTTCATTTTTGATTGAGGAATTRTGAAGCATAACTGAATGGCTTTCTCCTTGAAGATTAGATAGCACAGTTGCAGCTAGCCTCCCTAGAGAGCTGGGAAGGAGGAGAAGCTGTGCCAGACAGATGGCTATAGTAATTGCTTCTCTTTTTCTCACCCTTGGTAGAAAACCTTGGGAAGCAAAACTGTAAGGCCTAATTCTTCTGCATTGACACTAGCCTCTGCTAGGAATTCAATTTATAGCAGTTTAAGAGGAGAACCAAGAGTAGAGGAACTGACTTATTTCTTTTTATTTTTTTCCTCTTTTATCACTTCTTATTCACATTTTAATTGTCCTAGCAAATTCAATTAGTTCAAGTAATGCAGAACTGTATGGTATGTGTAAATGTTCAACTTCGGTGACCTATATAGGGGATTAGCATTGTTTAACGTAACACTGAYCAATTAAGATTTTGTCTTTTTTAAATTTTAGAGGCTCTGGGTAACTGCCTCTTCAATTAAAAAAAAAAGCAAACAGTGAAGACCACAASAGCAATCACACAGAAGGTGGGAAATGTCTGAGTCAAGTTTCCCAAAATAAATGTGTTCCAGACATTTGGTTGGTGTATGTTTTGAAATGATCTTGAGTTGCATGCCTATACAGATTTTATCAGAGGACAGCTCTGCTCCGAAGTGACCAGGGGTTGTCCAGTCTCTTCTGTAGATAKTAGCAAGGTGCAATGAAACAAGATAATTGTCAAGTTCCTGCAGCTTTTCAGCTTCCTGAAACCTTCCCATTGACCTCTGGGTCCCCATGTAGTGTTAAAACGTGCCTGTCATCACTAAGTTTTTCATATTGACTACTGAAGTAGTCTATGAACCTGCAGCTGTCAGCTCAATATCAGCTCAYGTCACCCTAAAGCAGGGGTTTCTCAGCTGGTTTCTCACTCCCACACAGAAATGGTGCATTGCTTCTGTCCAGGAGGGTGAACACCACTTCCTGCTGGCTTCTGGCTTGAAGTACAGACCAGAGGGGCTTCAGAGCTTCCTGGGATAAAGCTAGTGGAAGATATAAATGGATTAATACTCACTGATGCTAAGCAAATGTCATGGTTTTGAGACAAAACCAGACYTGTGTCTTTTGGTTTGCTTATAAGATTTTTTTCAAGCTTTTCTTCTAGTCAAAAATTAAAAACTTCCTCTAGCAGCCTCAGCTAATCATGTTTCCAAGGACTGGGTCTACTRCTGTGCTGTGATGGTGTTACAAATTCATCCATGTTGGAGAAAAATSTTAAAGTACTGTCCTAGAAGAAGATGCAAATGGGACTTTGTGTGCTGTTGGCTACAGCTGCTGACATTTCATAGCCACATGATCTGATTTGCCATTTGGGCTTGTGAGGCACCTTCCCTTGTTTTCTCAGATTTTCTCAGTCTCCCACTAGTTTCTTTTGCTACAATTTATTTTCCCAGCATTTCAGTGTGTGAACTGTACTGACTTATTGAATGTGTGATTCCTAGTCACCAAATGTGTTTTGTACCACCTTTCTCATCATCTGAACAACTCCTCCTGAGTGTGGGTTTTACAGCAAATCCCACGTGGTTTGTCTTGCCCAGGCAGGGGATTTGATGAGAACTCATGGGCACTCTGCAGTTCTTGTTTCTATTACTTCATCTTATCCTTACATCACAAAAATATTTTGAAATGAAAAGGATATTTAGAAACCAGAAATCAAGCTATGTTTAGAGCAAGCTAATAAAGCTAAATATGGGGTGGGTGGGGAGGTGGTGGAATTTCTGTTTGGCTCAAGACTGGTTGATATTAATGATGTCTTCACTTTGGCAAACATCAAACACCAATTAAAGTATTGGCAAGTTTGTTACCCTGTAGGGCTGGGCAAATCTCTGAGAGGTGAGAGACAGTGGCACCTTTTCTAGTTAATTTACCATTCCTGTCAAGCCTCCTTGTGATTCTGTCATCCACTGTAGAAAYATTTGTTCTGTTTTTGCTGCTGTTTGGCCTAATGTCATTACTGGTCACCCAAACCTGAGGGTATCTGACTACCTGTGGGACTGCACAGTTATCACAACAACTTTGCATCTTCTGGATCCTGAAATCAATCTTTTCTTCAATGGATGCCCTGAAGTTTCTTGTTCTGAGAATCCAAGCTTTGTTTTAATTATTAATTTGAGTGTATAACTTCTGTGTTAGGTTTTTTTTGTTTGTTTGTTACTTTTTGATTCAGCTATGGTCATCTCTAAACGCCCATGTTTTCTCTCTTCTGCCTCCTTCTTGCTGCCAACATGTGGTTCRAGAAGGGCAAATCTGTTACTATTATGGTGATTCAGAAACACTTGAAGTGTACTTTCTGAAGGATGGTAGAATTTTTTGACCAACAATCTGGGGACACTTGTCAGTACTTGTTGAGCTTTGTGTTCATAGATTACAGGACCTTTTTGCTGCTGGCTCCTTGAGTGTAGTGTTTATCTGACTCCAAACAGGGCTATCAATATGCTGTTCTTAAGCAGCTAGCAGAGAAATCAGACTTAAGGTATTCTCTGCTTTCTAATAAATAAGCTTGTATAATCAAAAAGATTTCAGTTTGCCTTCCTTTATTTGCTCTGCAGTTCCCCCCACAGATCCCATTCTGGATATGCATGGAAGAAACTGCAGAGTAAAAAAGGCAAACTTACTGAGTTACTGTATTTTCTTTGCTGTGGGAATGTATACCAATCCCTGACACCAAGCTCTTTAGTGATTCCTCAATGCTCTTGGCCATGCCAAGAATCGGAGAGCTGATACTGAGCATCATAAACAGGATGGAAAAGAAGGTCCCACATCAAAACCACCACTCATTCTAGTTTGAATTTTGCCCTTTTAAGTTCAAAGGCAGAATCTGCAGAATCGTCCTCCTTGACTTTTTTCCCCCCCAGTTGTCTGGAATTATTGCCTTTTTTGCGCATCAGCCAAAATTTGTGCAACTTCTTTTCACATTGTGTGTCACCCTCTGTGACAAAAGCTCTTCAGCTCCTTTGTCTCAAGGCATTAGAGAAGTGTTTGAAAATGAACAGAAAACTTTCCAAATGACGTTGCGTCATTTAAAACCTAGAGTCTCGAGTTCTGGAAAGGATCAGAGTGAATGTCTAAAAGTGAGACTGAGATGGTATTTCGGGTAGTATTTCAGGAGAAAGGAGCTAATCTCTAACCTCTCTGACCTCTCTCTGTTTCTGCACAATTGTTTAGAACCAGGTGCACCAAAGTACTTCAGTGCCTGTATTTGTATTCAYATCAGTGAAGGTCTTGATGCTTAAATAAGACAACTGCCTGTGCTCAGTCAGGTCTGTGGTACGTCTGGACCCAGCTTCCTTCCTTCAACCTGTTGTCTGGGCACTTAGAGGTGAGCTGTACAAAACCAGGCTAGTTGTTGTTCTGTACAGTGGTTAAAGGAGGTGTTACAATAGGTGCTATTATAACATAAACCTTGATCCTGCCAGTTGAGATGGCAGATATTTCCCAGGAAATGTTGCTGCTTTAGACTGGTGTGAAGAGTGGGGAGAAGAACTGGGTGCACCTGTTACAGAAAGAGATGGAATTAGCTCAGTGTGAGATTATAGTTGCTTGTCACTTGATAGATCACACACAAAAGTTGTGGTCGTTTTTCCTCAGCTACTTGCCAAGTTGCTTTTTAACTTTTCAATGTTTGTTTCAAAATAACAGGCTTTGTTTTCATGAGAAGAAGTCTCACAGCCCCGTATTTCCTCCTTTTACTATGTATTTGCTTGTAGCGGAAAAAGCATCAGGAAAGGAAACTGTTCTGGATTGGCTGGTTACACAAAGTCCTCCAGCAGAGATCAGGGAGTTCAGGGTGGAACAGGGCCATGTATGTGGAATAGACCTCACTGTTTCAAAGACTGGAAAGCTGCTGTAGTGGGAGGCCGAATGCAGTGACTTAGGATGGAACCTGAAGCAGTAAGGAGCAGGCTGTCAGCTTGAGCAAACCTGTGGCAAGCTCTGGCAAATCTACTGGAGCTGGTTTATGGAAAGCTCTCTCTGAAATCACAAGGCAATAGATAAAGTTAACAGGCTCAAGAGGAGGCTCTGTAAGTACCATAAACATTTCCATGACTGTCATATAATATCTCAACCTATAATGCAGCCAGGCTCTTTTCCTTTAAGAGTCATCTTTGTTTTGCTGGGTTCTTAAAGGATGCAAAAATGGTCATTGAGGCTTTATGAACTCATTGAAGATTTCTGTTTTCCCTTGCACAGATGAAATCATGCAGCAGGAGATACGGCCGCTGGTAGCAGTGGATATAATAGAGCAGCTCCACAGGCAATTTGCTATCTTGTCAGGTAAGAATTTGCTGGTAATCACACTCCAGGATTCTCTTGGCAACATATTGGAATCTGTCTTGCTGACTGTCACCCTTCAGCTCTGTACAGAAGTTGCTATAGTATTTTCATATTGCTCATGAAAAGTGCCACACAGTCAGATATTCACAGTGTATGGGATGAATAAATGCCAAGTTGCCGTACTTGTTTTCTTAAGGCAAGTTAATTTTCCATGTTCTCCACAATGGGCTGGGAGGAACAGATTTAGAGGGTAAGAAATGAAACAAAACTTTCAGCACGTATCTTTGCACAATGTCCTCGCATCTTGTTTGTGGGAAAAGCTTTYGGTCTATCAGGGATCTATTCATGACCTCCCCCTTCTTCCTCATTTGCCTTTGTTTTAGAAATGATTCATTGCTACAGTGTAAGGTTCTAATCTATAAAAGATATGATTATTACATATTCCTTTGTTTGCCTGAAGTTTGCAATCACACAAAGTGACGCAGTTCCTTCCCCAAATAAAGAGCTGATACTGAAATATTTGGCAAATTATCTAATACACTTATTTTTGATACTGTAGATGTTAAATACTTATCTGGGTCCTAAAACCGCTTCTGCTGTTGACTGCGTGGCCTCTGGCAACTCCTTTTGTCTCTGTTTCTGCCTGTTCTGTCAATGAGAGACTTCAGAATTTGCTTATTGTCTTCCCCACAGATACACTGAAGTATCATGAATTTGTACAAAATGCTAAGATTATCATAAGAAAGTCCTCTTGAACAGCCTGTCCCTCTTGGTGGAGAGGAACACTGGGTACAGAGTGCAGAGAGTGCACTGGCCCAGCTCTGAAAATGGYCAGCTCAGCAGGCCCAATCCTTGTTGCATCTTTGCATTTTTAAATACATTCCAAGTTGCCAAAAGAAATCCAAATCTAAGTTACACAGAATTCTTTATGAGGCTCTGAGTATTAAAACGTGATTTTGGGGGCTTCTAGGTAGCATCCTGTGGCTGTTTCGTGAGTTCAATAACTGAAGGGTTTGCAGAGGGTATTGACTGAGCAGAGGTGGAACCAACTGCCTTCTCATCTGCAGTAAAGCACCTCAGGGTCACAACTTCCTAGAATTCCTAACGAACACAACCCTCCACGCAGGACAATGTCTGTAACTGCATTAAATTSCTCAAACCTTTTTCATCCCACCATTGTGCTCAGTGCAGGGTAAGTAGGAATTGTTGAGAATTGAGTGCCTCACGTGCAATTGCCTACCCAGTAAAATGGGGAGGACTGCTATTCTTGAACCCCATTACCTTGCAATATTTGGGACCAATAATAAAAGCTGAATACGGCATGTAATGAGCAACTTATGGAAAGTGGCTTTCTAAACAGGAAGAAAAACCCATTTCCAGTTCCATCTAGAACTTTAAACATGGAACAAAAATGTCAAGGRTAGACGTAAAAAAAGAATTTTCATATTTCTTTATGGTCTCATAATTTCAGCAGTGCCTGTATTCTCACCTGCTATTTTAGCAAATTCGACTCTTCACATTTGATCTAATTCTTTTATTCTTGAAGTGATGAGAAAGGTATTTAAATAAGGCTATTTAAATGTGAGCTGCTTAAAGACTTGGAAAATAACTCTTCATAGAAGGCAGGGCTGAGGGGCTTGTTTGTTAAGAATCAGCAAATAACAGGTTCATCAAGATAGATTTGCTAATAACAAATACCAAAGGTGAGTGAGAAGATGTCTTTCATGTCCCCATCTGAATAAATAACAAATCCTATTTAAAGAATTTTCAGGCTTATCTAAAATCTCCTCACTACAGTSTAGAAATAATATCCTAATATAAAACAAGGCAGTAGTTCATAGTTTCTAAGTTGATTTTAGTCTGAAGTTTACAGCTAAATTTGGGAACCTGGGTACCTCCACTCCAAAATCCTCATGGTGGCATGTGAAGAAGATCAGGAACATACAATCACCTACTCAGAAGTCCCTTTCACCCAGTGTCTTATTCTGTTGGTGACCACAGGTGAATCATACCTAAAACATAACAGGAATCTTCCTTACAGTCTCTTTATTGCCTCCTGCAATTTAGGTGCAAACCAGAAATTACTGTACTTTTCAAAATGCATTTCTCTAAATAAGTGTAACTTTCTTTTTCCTTTAGCAAAAGATTGGTTTTTTTCATGCAATRAAAAAAAACCTGGGCACTCTTCTGCCTTATTTCACTTATTAAAGTAATTCACACATAAATGACCTCATTTGATTTTGATTTTTTTTTCCAGATGGCTCTGTAGCTTCTCCTCAAAGCATGCTGCTTTGCTGCTTTTCATTAGGTACRAGCAACCACAAGTATTCGGTGCTTCAGTGCTTGCCTACATGGTGGCTGAAAATTTGATACTTAGCCTATTTCCTGGTTTTCCATATTGAAATGTTGCAGTTTGGTAGCCACTGTCTGTTTTCTGGCCTCACCATCATGGGCAGTAAAAGGCAATTCTAACGTTCTGGTAGAGTGTTATGGGCATATAATATGTTTCTCTGAACAACTTCATAACGGGGTATATGCTGATTTATACTAGGTGGGGTTATTTCTTTCAGTCTGGAGGCTGCAGTCAGTCACCTCTTCCATGCCCGTGCAGAGCTCAGAGGATGCACCACTGAGCCTGGTTTGTGTTACTCCACAGCCTCTAGCTTTGTCAAGCTCTCCTGTTCAGTCCTGTGGACCCCAAATCCATTTGTGCAGTGATAATGAGAGTAAGTGGCTGACTGCTGAAAACTTCATTATAAGTGAGTATTTCCTTGGTTAATACCACCTTTTTGCTAACAGCTGGCAACTGAGGCAGATGTAGTGAACCCACAATGTTCCCTTGGAATAAAGCGAAAAAGAAAGAAAAGTGATTGAATCAAAGGCTCTTTGTTTCCTCTGGGCATGACTCATTAGAAACACTTTCCTCCACTACTGCTGTGTACAAACTTCTTAAGAGGATCTGACTGTCTTGCAGTCTCCGAGCAGATGGTAGGAATTACGTAACAAGTCTAATGAGTTTGGTGTTTGATTGTGTCACAGTCTCCTTATAATGAATGTATTAGCTACTAACAGCCTCCTTTTTGTCCTGGTCCTCCACCTACCAGACTAACCAAGACCTTACTCCATGCCAAGAACAGGGAAGCTCTCCAAAGCCTTCCCTGGTCCACTGAGGTCATGGAAAAGGCTGCAGTGTAATGTGGCAATGTCCTTAATCACATAATTTTACTTTGGTCATCTCTTTTCCCATGTGCTGATTTAGCCTTGCTTAGCTTGTGAGATCTGGTAGGAGTACTTGTTCTTGTGGTTAAATTCTAGTTTTGATACCACTGCTGCCTCCTTCCTTTCCCTGAAAACCAAACTCCCAATTATGGGACTACAGCTGTGACAACACAGGAGCGCTCAGCTAGGTTTATGTGTTTCCTGTAGCTGTTAAGCAAACTAGATCACCAAGTTGAGTAGTACTGAAAACCTGGTTATTTTAACACAACAGTTTTTACTCGAGAATAAAGAACCTCTAGTAAAATACTGTTTCTGTCCTGCTGACAGACTAATAAGCTGCTGTACCAATCTGCTCTTGGAACTACTACTACCCCCCAACCCCCCCTTTTTATCTGCAGCTTCACAACCTGTTCTTATCTGTAATTACTCTGTCAAAGAGCCCAATCTGCCATTTGCAGCAATAATGGATCGTGTTACTGAATCACGACTTTATTAGACAAACTGTCACGAAGTGTATTAGCAGAGAGAATCGTTTTCTTTGTGTTCTGTGCCTGTTAACAGACTTCAATGGATAGGAGAGTATATCTGAAAATGGTAACTGACTCAGAAGCCAGTTTATTTAATTTGCACAGCCTGGAGGGTATTTGGCCATCTGCTTCCTGTTTAAACTGAGCCTTTTGGAAAACCTGGCCTGACCTCGCCAAAAGGACAGTTTGGATCTTTTATGAAAATTGAGACCCGGGAAGCATGATTTAATGAAAAATCCAGCACTCACAACCCTTAATCAACATGGAAAACAAAAACAACAGGGCATGGAAAAAGCAAGACCTGACCAAAGCAGTGAAACTTCAGCCAAGATATCACTGGACTTCTTGGCTGTCTGACCCAGGAGATGGACTGTTGTCAAGGCTGGGCTGCAATGACTCAGGGAGCTCTCTGCATGTGGGCAGCCTCAAGCAGTTAAGCCTGCACGTGTCAGCAACATTTGAGAGAACACTTTCCAATACTAACTGATGAGTTAGTGTCTGTGRCAGGCTGGGGAGGTGAGCTGTCTAAACTTGCAGACAAACTTTTGGAACTTCTCCTGACCATAGCCTCTTTGTTGGGTTGGGTTTTTTGTTGTGTTTTATTTCCTAAGGGGTTCAGCAGATTTGATGATTTCTAGTTAGAAGAGCTGCTAGCTATGGAATAGGACTTYAGTGTAGCTCCTGATTGTCTAAAGCATGGATGTTTTTTGTGCCCAGATGGAAGGCATAGGTGGGCTAGAACTGAGGAGTGCGAGATTTTCTAAGATCCCTACTGTGTCCAGGAACTTGGCCTGTAGTTGTGATTTCTTGCCGCTTTTACATCAGTCATACCAGCATGCAGCTTCAGCTGTGAGACCTCTCAGAATTCAGCACTCACACCTCATTTGTCAATCACACCCTTTACACTGCAAAGCAAATTAAATTTTCTCAGCTGCCATAACCTTTTCTCCCCACAAATATTCTTTCCCCAAATACTTCAGCTGCTTTTTTTCCACAGCTGAATTCTGGCCCCATCTTCACTGCAACAGCTATCCAGGCTACATTGGCAGCTGGAAAGTCTGTCTAACAGGAGCAGCTATGAATGCTGCTCTGTGTCCTGGGATTTGGGGAATTGGCACACATAAGAGTGAGTGATGGTCCCATTACCATGCCTTGTACTACCCTGATACAGCTTGTGGTGCCTATCTCTCCTACATTTCTTTTCCTTCGACATTCTCTCTGACTTCTGACCTGCCACCCAGGTTCTTCCTTTCCCACTGCCCTTGGGTCACAAGTGAAGAGGAAAAGTTGAGCAAAAATGAGGAGCGTGCCCAGGAAGAGGAGGAAAGAGGTGCTGTCATTCTCATTCTGAGTAGCAAACCAGAAGGTCAAGTCGACTGTAATATTTTCCTTGTAAGTCTTGCCTTTTTCCAGGCAGTCCAGCCCTCTGCTCTTCTAAATCCTGTTGTTGTCTGCCTTACTTGTGCTCCAGGTTGTTGATCTGATCATCTATCAAGGTCTTTAATCAGAATGCCCTTCCTCAAGCAGCAGTGGGTCCACAACTTTGACACAGTGGGTTTGGGTTGGATGCAAGGCAGGATTCTAATTGCAGAGGTAGAMGGCAGAAAGTTGGACCTCCCAAAGGAACTTGAGGGAGCTGAATCAGGGCAGCAGCATGTGTTGTGTTTGTGGGTGCTGTCTGGGAGGGGAGTTCAGGTCTGCATAGGTGGTAACAGACAAAATCTAATTGGATTTCCTCTGCAAGCAAAACTCTGTGGCTACTTATGATGGAGCAGCCTGCGCTCTGACTGAGGAGTAGTGACCCACCCGTGGGAGACTGCCTGTGGGATGGCCTGGCTTCCCTAAGACGGAGTCAGGAGTGAGCCTCATGTTGGTTCAGCTCTGGGATAGCCTGAACCTTCCCTGCTGCCAGCTGAACCTCCAGCTTTTGTGGCTGCTGTTTGCAATGGCCGCTGCCACCAGCTGCTGATTCCCTGGCCAGGCACCAGCGTTTGGAACTGCCAGGAGGTGCTGGAGGTGGCTACGTTGCTTGGAGAGTGCTGCAGGGTGGCAGCACTCCTTCCAATGGCGCCTGGAAGAGCTGCAAGTCAGAGAGACAGAGGCCTGTGCTTTGCATGAAAAGAGCTGCCAGGCATGGCCATGCTCCTGACACCACCTATGTTTCAGTGTGTCTTTGTTTCTGCTTCTGACTGCGCTTTACTCAAGGTATTGCTTGCTTCTCCCGTGGGGCTCCTTAGCTCAGCTCATGCCTCATGAGCTCCTTTGCTCCTGGCAGTGCTTGGGCCCCCTTCCCCTGCTGCACACACTGCTGAATAGCACAGAATGCTTGAGGCAGCTGTAAGGTAACCACTCTCATCTCTGTGCTGTGCTCATTGGCTCACTCTCTTCAGCACTTCTGTCTCCCTCTTCCTGCCCTCACTTTCTAGTTAAAGTGTCTTTTTTTTTTTTCTCTTGAGGGCTACTTTTTTCTTTTGGTCTTCCATGGAGCTGCTGTAGCTTGTTCTGTCCCTGTCTGCCTTACCCACTTRCGATGGTTTGCAAACTTTTCTATTTGGCAGTTAGACTCTTCTCACAAGTGATGCCCAGGAGTGTGGGGATTATGCACAGTCCCAGCAAGTACAAGGATTGTACACGGAGTCCTTGAGGCCAAATTCCATGTACTCAGTCCTTGTGGCTATGGAACTGACTCAAGACTGTCCCTGTTGGTTTTTAGTTTGTGCTCTCTGCCCTTTCAAGACATTGAGTAGTATCCAGCTAAAGTACTTCAATGACTGGAAGAAATCTTGTGGCAACTCCCTAGAAAGCAAGGTTGATGGCCCAGAAAAAAAGGGCTGCAGCTTGTCAATTCACATTCTGCAGAAATTTGCATACTGCAGCAGTCCTTGGTTTAGTGTCAGGGAAAAAAATGGCATTAACATTTAGATGTATGAAACTGCTCTCTCCTATAGAGGGGAGAGTTTTCCAGACACTCTTGGTACTTAMGGAGCTTCTCTTAACATCTTCCCTTAACATCTACTCTTGTTATCTTTTTMGATATAGGGATAAATGGATATGGATCATTTTCCTTTGTGACTCAACTACTGCTCAAATTTCAGATAYGGGCTGGAACAACCCATTCCTACCATATTTGTGTTATTACTTGTCACTCAACACTTCAGACATGCCTGCTCTCTTCTCATCATAGTACTTAATTTTTGAGTACAGAACTCCCTCAAACTTTCCCCTGATTTCCTGGTATGGCAGGAACTGAAGGTTTCCTTGTTTATTTCCCTGTCTGAAATACAGCTGTGCTGAACCATCTGAGTGTTCTGGTTTGGTTGCAGCAGGAACTGTTGCCTTCACAGTGGAGAATGAGATGGAGGTCAGGAGCTGTTAAGGGCCTGTGGCTTAGTCAGAGGCAGGAGCTGCTGACTCTTAGCTGAATGTTCAGTCTGAGGCTGCTCCTAAGTGTCCTAGATTTGTTGCCAGTGGTGAAGGGAAGAAGTCACTGTTCAGTCTGCTTACATTTATTCCTTGGATGGCTTTCTATAGGAGAAGATCCCATGACAAAAATACTCACCCACATACATACAGAGCATCATCACTCTGCCTCATCTAGCTCAGGGAAGAGGCCAGAGGAAGAAGAGCACATGTGCGAATGTAGACACAAGAGAAAGATAAAATAAGTGACACAGAGATCCCGGTCAGCAGGAGCATTAGAAATACCATTTTAAACTTGTAGTTGAAACAAATCTTGAGTATAACTGCAGCTAAACTATCAGGTTTTGAAGGAGGGGATCCAGAGGAATATGTATCTTATCCTCCAGTGGCAAATATTGCTGCTTTAAATCAAGATATTCCATGTTACTACATCTCCCTCATTTAAAGTATCTTCACATATTTTAAATATGTGAATGAGAAAGCTTGGTGCCCAGAAACCATGTGAATTCTCACAAGATATCAGCTGTGAAATACCTTGGCATTCACTGAGCTCTGACAAAGAGACACAGCAGACAAATTTGCTATTAAATTTTCCTGGCTGTTGCTGTTTGTGTCCAGGAGATGTCACTGAGAATCTGTAACAAACCAGCCCAACTGGGTACCTGCGGGTTGGAGTTCCTGGTCTAAAGTGCAGCAGTGGGGGGGAAGCCTGACTGAATTTGCATGACAGCATATGCTGTATCACTGCTGACCGCAGACAGTGCAGCTGGAGCGCCCTGAGATCCAGCTGCCGTGCATCAGCATTTGGCATCACCCCAAGGCCAGTGGGGAGGTCGGTGTGGAGGCCGTGGCTCTGCCTAGCATTTGAAACCCGGTTCAGTGCAGTGCGAATGATGCCTTTCTTGCTTTGCATTGTGGCTGAGAGACCTTTGAATCTCTCTAGGCCTGTTTTCTCCCTAGCAGGGTGAGTTTAGTGAAGGACCTAACACAACTGAGTCATTTTTAGATGTAATTAAAGCAATAATCGACCTTCAGAAATGAAAATAGGGACTAAAGGTAGTGTGCTGATACCATGTCACCAGATGTCAAGAAGAAAAAGGGTTTCCTTGTTTAAAATTCCTGTTTTCTAGAGCTCTGACTTTGTGCAAACATTGTGTTCCTCAGCATTCCTAGCTCTTCATGGCTAGACAGCACAGAAGGGACCTTAAATAATCCAACTAAGGCTGGGAGGATCGGGCAGAGGCAGGATCAGGACTAGCAAGGGACTGTCCACTCTACACAGAAATAGCTAGGAATTAATTATGGGAGCACCTCCTTGCAATGACCACCAACACAAGAACAGGAGAAACTGGTTTGTGACATCAGCTGTGGTTATCAACAGGGAAAAGCAAGGGTCTGTGAGAGCAGCCTGGAAACAGGGTTTGTTAGTAGAGATTTAGGGGGTACTTTTGAGGAATGAGAACTCTTTTTTTTTTACCCACTGAGTTTCTGTTTCCTCCCATGCTCCCAATGGGTTAATGTAATGGATATTTTCCTTGAGGAAGGTAATTTACAGTCTCACTCTCACAGATTCCCCTTCACTAAAGAGAAGCCCAGAACATGGCTATTCCTTGGGCAAGAATCTTCTGTGGGTGATAAATGACTAGGAAAACTGTGTGTGTGGCAGGACTACACTCAGTATTGGGTTGTTAGAGAATTCCTGAGCCTGGTTCAAAAAAATAGGTTTACATAAAGATTGCAGAGAAAGGAGAAAGACTCAGGGAAAAGCATGTCCTTAATGCCCTGCCTAAGGAGAACTAAGCAGTAAGGTTGTTCCGTTGTGTTCCTTTATGTGCTGTTTCCCCATTAGTCTGCTCTCAGCTCTGAGTCCAAGCTGGTGAGAAAACCCCTCTGAACTTCTGTGCGGTTGGGGCGATGCCCAGATTCAGTAGTGGAACCAAGTGAGGATTGGTCCTGCAAGTAAACAGGGTTTGTGCTGTGGGCTACAACAGCTTTTAGAGATGAACATCATGTCAGGAGAACTGTAAAGGTTGCTTGGGTCCAAGGGACTCAGCTCCATGCTTTCTGTAGCTCTACCTGAGTTTGGATCAGGGAATTCCTCAGAAAGGGACTCTTCTTAGCCTTGTTGCTAATGACCTTCCTATCCTGTTTAATAGAGGTCTGATGCAAATAAACAAGACAGGAGCAAAAGTTATTGGTTAATTCATCCATGCACTGTGAGTGGTTTTTTTGTTAAGCAAAGACTGAAGACTGGATTGTCCCAGGCCTGTATCCTGGGTTGTATGTGCGTATTCAAAGCTTGTGTGCTCTGTTACTTCATTTCCTTTCATCTCTAGAAGGAATTGGAGAGTTCTGTACCTATGCATAGGGAAACGTTGTAATACTGTCACCAGAAATTATTTGAAAATAGGTAACAGAACCAAAAAAAAAAGCACTTAATCAGAATTGTGCAGAAGGTTCATGAAAAAGATGAGAATCTCAGCTGGAGCAAACTGAGGTAATGAAAGGACAGTGAGTTGGATCAGATGGGAAGCTGATGATGATTACTAGATGTGGGTGCTTTACAAGGAGGAGTATGCCAGTGTTTCCCACTTGAGTACTGACCAGTCTGTCCAAAGGCATAAAATCACCCTTTAAACTTTACAACTTGTCTTTTGCAGGAGGAAGAGGGAAGGATGGGGCACCCATTATAACCTTTCCAGAATTTGCAGGATTCAGTGACATACCTGACGAAGATTTTCTGAATGTGGTCACTTATCTAACCAGCATTCCCAGGTGAGGCTGAGCACAAACGTCTCTTGATTTCCTAGAGTTTTGCTTCCCCAATGGCTCGCTGATTTTAGTGGTGCTGCCAGGATGTACCAGTGCCTCTGCATCTATCCAGTCATTACGAAACTTCCCTGTGTACAGGAGGCCCCAGGAACTATTTCTGTCATTTGCATGGGAAAGAAAGCTTCACACAGAGCAGGTTGAACTGAATGGGAGCAGGGGTAGATCTGAAGAGCAGCAGCAAAGATGGCAGATCACAAGGGAGCTAAGACGGGTTGTTTGTGGAAAGTCTCAGGGACACTGGATGTAACAAGGGAAGGGTTGCTTCTGGAACGAGCCAAACTTACATAGGTCCTATGACTGCTTATTCTCTGAGTGCATCTTTCTATACAGCTTTGCCTTTTCTGAGAAAGCAAGCAAGGTGCCCCATTGACAGGATTCTGGCAAGTACCATGTGGTCTCTGACACTTCGTTTCTTTGGAGATAGCTCCAGAGACAGGATGTTTTCCTTGCTTTTTGCCTGCAGCTTTAGAAGGATAGTGAAACAAACTGACTTCCCCTGCTCTGAGGAAATGTGCTAAGGCATGGCTGCTGAATTACTTTTTGTTTATCTAAGAGAGTTTAATATTTTTTCAGTCCCCTGATCCTGTCTCTGGACCATGGCTGTTTGTGCTAGTGAGAAGCACAGCAGTGATTTATTATTTCCTGTGGTCTCTGTAAAAAGGTGCTTAGAGGATCACAGCAGAAAACGTGCCTCCTTCAAGTTTGAGTGAGAAGTTTTACAGCTCCACCTACATGTATTCCCCATACTGAGTTGCCAAAGCAAGCTGAGAGCAACCACATACTGTGAACTTAACAGCTTCATTGTTTCACTCTGCTCTGTGGGACTTTTGTTCTGCCAGGGGAAACTCTGTCTTGAGTATTTCTTCACTCGCTTCAGGACTGGGAGGGCAACCAGCTTCAGGGTATATAAAACAGCAGTAGTGGTTGAGAAAAACACAGAACTAGTTTTTCAGTTCTTTGTGCTTGTATGCAGGGAGATGATTCCCAGTAATGCTGTCACATGTTGGGGAACTAGCATGTCACATTGTCAACACAATAGACAGAAATGCTTTGAGCTTCTTCAGCCTGTGTGAAGCCTAAAAGCACAGATGGGTTCAAAAGAAATTAGCCAAATTCATGAAGGATTGCTCCATCAATGGCAGCTGGACACAATGGCTCAGATGCAAACTCAGGCTGAAGAACTTCATTTATTCCTTAATGCTGGGTCTTGGGAGAATATACCAAGAGAAATATTGCCTTTCTCATTTTCCTGCTGCCTTTGTCTCAGTAGCCACTATCTACCAACACTGGAGTCAGGGTGTTGAGCTAGATGGATCTTTGCTTTGATTCAGTTTCAGTTCTATGTTTTCTCTTCCCCTGAGGAATCCCAGAGCCACGTGCAAAGAATGGAGAATTGAGTACCAAAACTTTGTGAATCAGGAGAGCTGGAATATGCCTATTTTACAGATGGTGAGATATGTGTAAGTAATATCTCACACTACAGACAGGCTCACCAAAACTTGTGTTGAGTAAATGACTGTTCAGTTTGCTTTAAATGACTTGTTCAAGGTCAGTGACAGRCTGGGGTTTGAAGGTACATTTTCTGCATACCAGCACATTGGTTTGACTCTTACATTCAATCATAGATGACACTGTAGAGATAGGAGTTTTCTAGTCCTTATTGCAGTGCTCAAGATTGCCTGCATTTCTTGCGTCGCTGTTTGAAACTTCCCACTATCTATGTAGATGGGGAGGGAGAAAGGTGCTAATTTAGAAGAAGAACCTGAGCAGCAAGCTTTGTGTGATTTATGACGTAATTATGTGAAGTTCAGTCTCAATGTGGCATAAGCAGTGGACCTGTTTGGGCCCAGCAGAGCCCTGTTAATCTGCAGTTGGCTGGTCCATGCACACAGCCGACTCCATACATCTCAGCCAGCAGTAAAGGGACTGCATTGTTACTTTTGCCAGCACTACTGTACTACATAGTGCTGTGTGTATTATAAGAGCATTCCTGTGCATGTTGTTTCACTGCTAGTAGTTCACCTTTTACTTTAATTCTCAAGAAGGATGTGAAGGTATCCAGAAAAGTGACTAAGAACAGAAAACTAACTCTTCTGGAATTACAAAGGGTGTGGCCATGACTCAGGTGAGGTAAAGTTTAGTTTGAAAAGCAATTCATCCTATTTATAATAGAAAATACTTCCTTCTTCAGAGCTAAGTGAACCAGAGAAATCAGCATCATTTTCAAGGCAAATGTGTAGAGATAGATCTTTTATAGATTCTGATCCTCCATATCCTGTAGAATAAGGTTCATGCTAGTCGTGGAGATAAACTCTGTGATTGCAGATAACATCACTTAGTGTTTGTAACTTTCTAAGTCTCTCTGGAGTGATTATTCTTATGTGCTCATATGACAAAAGATGTGGCAGGATTGAAGATCAGCCCAGTAAGACTTTTATAATCTGATTCATTTTCCCTCTGGTTCAACACCTGCTCATGACAGTGCTCCACCAAAGGGGTCTGCGTACAAACACATCCACAAACACTCAGTAACATGGTATATGCATGTGTGTGCCTCTGTGCATGCACACTCACACTAGATAGCTCCAGAAAGCTCTTTTTTACTTGTTTTATTCCGTGGTCAGAATTCCTTTCTCTTCAACTTGACATGGATTAACTACTTTGATAAAAAGGTGCCCTTCTCTCCTTCCAAAAGAGGTCAGGAAATTTGACATCTCCTGACCTCCTCAAGTCAGTGTTCAAGGTCTAACCTGAATTCAGAGCTGAGGATGGAACAGTTCTGCTGACTGCAGATACTTCATTCAGGGAGAGGGATCCTCTCTGCCAGACATCTGTAGATCTAGGCAAATGTGCCAGAATTTATTCTGGAGGTAAGTCTGATGTTTATCTGCTCTTCAGGATTGTCTTCAAATCCCTCTTTTCAGAGAACTGAAGAAAACCCCAATGCATTTTCATAATGAGGGTCGAGATATTACTGTACTGACACTGAGGAGACATTGATGGAAATGTGTGTGTGAGAGTGTGTGTGTTTTTAAACAGACTTTCTCTGGACACACATTCAAGTGAGGGTTCTTAGCTGTACATCCACTTGTGTTGACACTGCCATCTTGGCCAGGCTTCTTCCCATGGCTGTTTGCCTGCATCGAATCTTTGTTGCCAAATGACATTTAGACCTTGGTATGGCCTTTCAGCATGCTGATTGAGATAGGATCACTTGCTGACACTCTTTCTGTTTCCCTGGCTAAATTTAGGACCTAAGTCAGTCTTATCTAACAAAAAAGAAAAAAAAATCCACAAAAAACACCCCCAACAACAACAACAAACCAATCCCACAAACAAGGAAAACAAAACAAAAAACCTCCACAGCAAAAAGCAAATATACAAATACCATTGGCTTATCTCAGTGACAATAACTGATACTATTCTGAACATCATTTGAACATGTATTACACAAGCACATGAGGATAATGACAGGTCTTTGTGCTTGTTGCGATTTCCCAAACTATCAGCAAGTTTACCCAAACCTTCTCTGTTTGAGATGTAACCAGAATTCCGGGCGCCCTGCCTATGATGCAGCAGCCTTAGTTGCCAAGGCAGAGTCAAAAAGCCTGGCCACACCCTATGTGACTCCATCAGGCAGGACAGGCACCCTGTCTACAGAGGTGCTGCCTAGTGGTCTGGAGCCTAAGGCTGATTTGCCCAGGCCTTTCATGCCTACCAGACTTCCAAAGCAAATTTTGGTTCCAATCAGGAGAAGCAGTTTGATAAAAACAACGCAGATTTTTGGGCAAGTTAGGAAGACCCTAGGTTGAGAATTTTGTGTTTAGTTCCTCGTTCTTTGTGTAACAATCTGCAATACACACAATATCTTTGTTGCCTTTATCTGAACCTTCTTTTCCTAACATCTAGAGCAAACACATAGATACCATGTTGGTCATTTTATTCCTTGAAATATTTGTCAAGCTACTGAAGGATATGTATACCTTTGTGTATGTGTAAAATGTAAAACGGATGAATTCTTTTCCCTGTGTTTGGGAGGCACTGCTGCAAACACGTTTTCTGTCCTCTGCAGAGAGCTGCATGTTGCACTGCTAAAGAGAAGAGGTCCTGTATTGTCACTGAATTTTGCAGTCCTCAGAGGAATGCTGTAAAAATATTGAATTGGGAAATACAGTGAGTTTTCCTCTTTGCAGTATGAACTATTAGGAACATTCACCTGGCATCCCAGTTCTGCACAATACTTCGGCTTTCAGTTTTTGATTCTGAGGAGCTGCAGGAGGAACTCAGAGTTGTTAGTGTTGGTGGTCTTCAGTAGGTTATTTACATGAGTTTACACAAAATGATCCATGAAAATAGAGTTCCTGGGTTGGTCCTTGTATGGGCAGTGGAATAAGGATCAAGGAAATACTTTAAACAAATTTTTTTAAATCTGTAATTAGATGTTTGATTGTAGTATGTCCTTTGATTATGACATTTATACTCTTCCTGCCTGCCTCTGGTTTGTCCTGAGATGACTGAGCCATCCTGCTCTAGGGAAGTTTCTGGACACTTTTCTCAGTGTGTTCTTTTTAGCCTCCAAGGGCTTCTCTCCATCACTGAGTGCTCTTGGAAGGCAGAGAGTAGAGCAGTCCCATTTGCAGTCTGGAATGGGATTTTGAGAGGGAAAGAGAGAATGGGGTATTTATGAGGTCTTCATAGGTGGAATGGAGCACCAAATCAGTGCCTTCTACATCCTCCTTGAAAAGCACTGAGAAGGATCAGGAACTGTTATTCTGGCCAATATGTTAAAAAGGATAGTTTTGAATGACTTGCAACCCTAGAGCAAGTTTGTGATTGGCAAGATAGAACTCTTCAATTTCTGCTTTGCCTACCAGAATTCCTGGGGCTTTGTGTACACAAGCAAGGTGGTTACAGTCAAGGGATGCTGATGCCCTGAAGCTCAGTGCCCCTGTCAGGTGTCAGCATACTTGGAGAATGAAGGCTGAAGTGGGGTGTCTAATAGCTTGAATTATTTTGCAGAGAACAAGATCTGGGTTTTTTTTCTTCAAACCAGCACAGTGTAATTTGTGATCCTGAACTATTCGTGTCATCTAGACTGGCAGCAGAGTAGCACAGCAGCTGAGAGATTCAGCAGATAAAATATTCATGTTTTGTGTAAGCTGCTAGCCTTATGCTGGAAAGAGAAAATTTGCTGGCTTTCCTTTTCATGTGAATTTCTGCCAAATATTCATTCTTTCCACTGTATGTTGTGTTTTCATAATGGGCTCAGAGCGTGATGTGACGGAGGCTGTGTTTTGCTGCAGTTTTCTGCCTTGGAACGGGAGTATCTCCCTGTAACCCAGCACACCTATTTCATCTGTTTTGCAGTCTGGAGGCTGCCAGCATCGGATTCATCATCATCATAGACAGACGACGGGACAAATGGAGTGCAGTCAAGGCATCCCTGACACGAATAGCAGTAAGTGCTTGCTTTTGTTATTTATCTTCTAGAAATTAAAATTATCTGCTGAACCTTCAGCACACGGCATAGCCTCCTGTGCTCATTTTAAGCTCCCATTTTCTGGCTGTGGATGCAGATTCTCCCCTGCCCTGAAGCTCGTGAGTGTTAAATAACAGAGGGAGGAAGCAGCAGGAACAAATTGCACAGCCTTGTTTACTGCTGAATTGGGACAAATTCCTTATTTTCTGGGTTAACTGCAATAAAAATTCTAGTAATTTGAAGTTGGTTTCTAAAGGAGTATAAGAGGTACCCTTCTGTGCCCTGAGGAGGGATGACGTGGCCTGCTTATGAAAGAAATACATCCCAAGAGACTTGTGTTTGTATGAGAGTAAGTGATCTCTGTCAGAAACTCTTAATAGCTTGTTATATCTCATTTGCAAAAGTCAGAGCTGAGCACTGATTTTCAGTGCTAAGAAAAGCAGCTGCTTTTGTACATCTATTACGAGGAACACGTACTGTGTGAGGACCAAGCGCTTACACACCAGAGGTGTAGGATGGAGGGATGACAAAGGCGATTTAAAGTTCTTTCAAGGTCTTTAGACAGAATTGTTTTTCATTCTCAGGCTTTTTTAGCTGCTCTCTTCAAGAAATTGTTCTTTTTTTAGGAGCTTGATGAGCTCAGAAGAGTGTGAGAGATGTAGGCTGGGTGTTGCAGGCAGGGCCATGTCTGATGAATGTGTTGGATGCCTGTGTGTGTGTAAAAATACGTGAAGTTAAAAAGATTCAAAGCCCTTTGCAGAGGGAGTAGGTAGGTCAGCCTGGGCAATCCATCTGTGCCACCAGCTTCCTCCACCACATCCAACGTGGACAGCCAGCTTTGCCCTCTAGTGGCTGCAGCCTAAAAAATGGGAAAACCTCCGGTGTGGTGGTACAAAYGGGGCTTGGTGGGCTTCAGATCTGGGGGAGGAAGGCACTTGTCAGGAACTTTGGAGCTCTGTGATRAATCTGTATCAGGAAACAAAGTGTGGCTGGGCAGTAAAATCCGCGGGTCAGTCTTCCTATTGGCTTTGGCGTTAGCAACRATGAGCACGTGCTGAATGGACCAGCTGATACAATGAGCAGCTGGACTGAGCTAGATTCAATAAGTCCTACCTGCTTTGCCCTGGTTAGGAAACACTTGGCTGAAAATTCCCTTGTAAGGCAGAGTTGTGCCTTCTAATAATTCTCTATTTCTTGCAGGGAGCATTTCCAGGAAACCTGCAGCTGGTGTTTGTCCTGAGACCCTCCCGCTTTATCCAAAGGGCAATCGCTGACATTGGCATTAAACTCTATCGAGATGACTTTAAAATGAAGGTACCGGTAAGCATGCAGTTTTTTGTCCATGCATTTTCTTTATCTCCATATCTGCAGTTCTTGGTGTCAGCAATTTCTCATAACCCAGTAACTCAAATTTGATTGTAAAGTGGCAGCTGAGGCCTTTCATCTAGGTCTATGTGGTAACGCCAAAGAGTTACATTGCAGTGAATTCTTCACAGTRTTTAATGGACATGTTCCTGTGTGGAAGGTCAGTTTAGCTATAAAATGTGACTCAGTTTTTAGGTACTGACACCTTAACTCAGCAGACCTGTTCCCCTGATGTAGGTAGAGCTGGATCTCACTCCAGTGACAAACATACATACTCAGGACTACAGAGCAGCAAAAGTCTAGGGCTGAATTCTGCCCTATTTTATGGATTATCCATGGGACTGCTGACTGTCCCTATTAAGTGCTTCCATAATATTGCCTATTCTGAATGTTTTTTATGATTCCCATGCCCTCAAGATTCAAAGTTTGTTTTTTACTTCTTTTTATATGCACGTGGCATATGCTGTAGGTTGAAGAAGATTATCAATCCTGAAAGAGTTTAAGTTTTAGATTATTCTGTGAGAGGTCTTTCGGGAGTTGTTTGTAGCTGCATGTTCGGATGTTTCAAAAATTTTTTTTGAATTACAATTGAATTAAACTTGAATTACAATTATTGGTGRTATTTCATCCTGGACCAAACTGATACTGTGTTCCACAATGACTTCACTGGAGAGATTTCATATGACTGTTCTGGCTATTGCTTGTGGAGCTATACTGTTTTGCAAAATCCTTATGGCTCTCTTCCAACAAAATCTAGCTCTTTCAATACCCAGGTTTGAAGTTCATGTTTAAAACACTTTCTGCTTCTCCCAAAGTGGGAAACTGCAGCCTGTTTATTACAGTGCATACAGAAAAGGAAGTATGAATATGCATTCTGTTACTGTGGTTAAATTGTAACATTACTTGTAGTTTGGTAAGGGTGGCTTTTTGGTAAAATGCAAAATTGATGAAAAACAATATGTTTGAATACAAAACAAAATATTTTATAGCACTTTAAAAAATGGATGTACCTATATTTAATGTGCCACAATCTGTTACTATAGCAACTGTTGTACCAGTGACTGCAGCCCAGAAGAGGACAACTTCATCAAGGACTAGCATTTTCCAACAATTCAGCATCGCCTATACTTTTAGCAATTTATTTGAAAACAGTGTTGCATTTCAAAACCTGGAAGGGGTCAAAGTTGGAAGGGAGATTAATTCTAGACAGGGGTCAAGCACTGCATTAAGTGTGAAATGGTAACTTGTCTTTCTTACAGGCAGGAAAATCAAGATATCAGTTTAGTTTGGGGTCATCTTGGATATTTTGAGCCATCTTGGGTATGTCCACAGAGCTCTTAGAGAGCAGCCTTACAGAAACTAAGAGCATGACACGCTTGCTGCTGGGTCTGCCTGCCTCCTGCCCAGATCTCTCTACAAGGCCTGTCAGATTCATAAACAGGCTGCCCACATATGCCTGATGCTATTCTAAGTTGCTTAGGGTTGTACTAAAGGTGTTCTAAGTTCCTGGGATCTGCCATGTTCTCCAGAGGGGCTTTTCTCCTGTATTGCAGCCCATCCTAAAAGTACCATCTGGGCATGCCCCTGTCTACCCCAGTTTGAGAGCAGGGAGGTTACTGATGAACGATGTCTGTTACCCTTGAAAACAGCATCCTAAATGCCAAGCATGAGAACAGGACCAGGGAATTCTTGTCCCATGGGAGATGCTRTTACTCAAGGAATTAGGGATCAGTACCTATCTTCAATATCAACATTGTCTCTTAAATTGTTAKCAGGTTGTTTGTTCGTGTTGTGTGTTTGGCACTATGACAACATTCATGTCATAACTGGGCAGTGGATGGGTGGCATTTCCTATCACAACTGTGAGTGAGTCAGGACCAAGATATGAGCATTCAAAAGGCGTTCCAAGAATATTTGTTTACATTTGTGTACATTTGTTAAGGAAACATTTGTTTAATAGTTTATTTGAGCTATCGGACTGTAAATATGTTCAGTAAAATAGATTTTCTGGGTTAAATCAACACTGGAATGAGTAGAAGCCAGAAGATCAAATAGGACCTGGAAATAAAGGCTGAAATAAATCAACCATGCACAAAAAGGAAATGCAAGATTTGTATCACATTGGCATACAAATGTGGGTAATAAAACCTCATAAAGTATATCTCTATTGGGACAGTAATCTGATTCAATATCATTAACCAGGATCAAGTTATAGAAATACAGGAGACACAGAAGGGTTCATCTGAGATTAAAATCTGTGAATTCAAAAGGAACACCCAGAGATGTACCCCAAGAACCTCTCATCATTGGAAGTAATTAAAGCATCTTCGGAGCATACACAAAGGCTGAACAATCTGTCCATAGCAGGCACTTCTTTGAGCTTTGTAGGCTGTGACTTCTTTTTGACAGCCTAACCCATCAAGAAGCAGCCCCCACAGCTCCATGTTCCATACTGACCAGCTCATGCAGGCACTTCTCTTCTACACTGCTGCTCCCTTGCACTCTGCAGCTGACTGTGGCTGTCTTCAGTCTGGCAAGCAGCATGGGAGATGCCAAGGTTCTCTAAGATTGGTTTCTTAGATGGATGCTGGATTGCTCCTACACTTTCTCCTGTAGAAGTGTCTGCAGGGTGAAGACCCATGCCCTGTTGGGTAGCACCATAGCTGGCAAGATTAATAGGTTTGCTTTGTGGCTCGTGCCGAGCATATCAGGTCAAAGCAAACATAAAATTCTTCCTAAAAGAAAAGTGCATGACAGTATTCTTCTGTAATTTCAGTGAGGTTTGAAGTATCAGAAGATTTCCAACTTGTCAGCAACATCTCTGATGGGGAAGAGCTACAAAGCAGTTAAGACTTACTTTTGCAAATGTAATTTCCAATTCAGAATTAGTGCATAGACTTCATGTTCCAGTCTGAGGCCTTTTCAAGATGATGCAGCTTTTTGAGTTTTCTGGCTTTGATCATAACAAAACAGTGTTTCATAACACATTCAGGGAACAGTTTTTCCTTTAACTTTGGCTGAGATACTCAGCTTTCTTTGCCTCAGTTTCTTCACCAACAAGACCTCCTAGTTTCTGTGTTTAAAGACAGGGATCAAGGAGAAGATGAACTACTGGAAGTGAAGAAGAATAGAGTGACGGCCTGCTTGAGAATATTCATCCTGTCCAGGTCCATGGGGCCAGATGCATCCTCGACTATATTCTTGTATCCAAGTTAGGTTAAAGTCTGGATGGATGGAACTCTAAATGTGGATTTAAAAACTAGTTTCATGATGGGCTTGGAGGGTAATGGATCATACATTTCCTGGAAGAGGGCAACAAGTGGAGTGTTGTAGTGATACCTGCTGGGACCTGCCGTGTTTAATGTCTTCATCAGTGACATGGAAGAGGCAACAGGCTGCACTGTCATCAAGTGTGTAGATGAGACTAAACCAGGAGGAGCAGCTGGTATACTCCAAGACAGGGCCACTGGAACAGAAGCTCAAGGTATGGGCTGACCAGCATATTATGTTGTATCTACAAAAGGAACAAAGCAAAGTCTTGCAACTGGGAAAGATTTTTCTTCCAGAAGGATTTTCTTCCTCGAGAAAGAACCCATGTTCTTCCCTTCTGACAACACAACCATTGTTGTGTTGCTGACAACAATTCACACTGTAGGCTGACTATCTGGGGAGCATCTATGCAGAAAAGGACCTGGGAACTTGGTAGACAGCAAACTGTACATGAGCTGGACTAGAGATCTGGGGTTCTTGCCAACCTGAATTATTCTAGAAAGATTCTGTAACAAAGATCAGCTAAAAACCTGTTCAGGTTTGTTCTTGAGGCTTTCCTTAGAGCACTACTAGCCTAGAATATACATCCTTTTGTCTCAATACATCTGCACTCATCTCATTGTCCACAGTGATTGCCAGTGTACTTACCATGCTCCATTGGAGCCTGCTGTCAGGCAGAGCCAGTTAACCTTTCTTTAAACAGCAGAGTCAAGTTACACATTTGGACATTTATTTATTTATTTATTTAAAACTCTTAGTCATTTGTGCTCAACATTTTGTTCTTCTGTTGCTGAAATCATGGTGTATCTTCTAGCTGTTAGAACAACAATACATTTGTATTATTTGTGTAACCGCTTGTGTCAACAAATTTACAGTGGTTGCCAAAAGGTAATGCTGCTTGTCTGTAGCTGACTTCAAATCTTGCTTGGCTTACTTCAAGCAGGTCTAGTGGTAAGGAGATTCTAAAGTAAGCAAATGGATTTAGGTTTATTTCTCCTTTCTCTTTCATCATGATTTTAAATAGAATAATGCCGGTGAACTCAGTGAATATATAGTGCCAAAAAAAAAGATAAAACTGAAAGGAAAATCTTATTCTCAGTGGTTTCATTTCAGCACTTCCCTGGATCAAGTGGTTGGTGTTGAGGAAGCTGTTTAACTTGCCTGTGCCTCCATTTTGCTGTAAATAGCAGTTATCTAGAGAATAAATTATTTGCTGGAAGTTTGTGTGAACATTATCAATACCATACTTTTGTTCTTGATGCACATGCAGAATGACTCAGCCCAGCAAGGAGTAAGATGATGTCACACAACAGTTAGTTCTAGAATGCCCATGTACACATTGAGAAGGCAAAATCTAGAGAAAATAAACTGTGGCCATGGCATGACCAAACACAAAATGAGAACTGATGGCCTATGGTGGAACTGCAGTGGTCATCTATGTTAAGGCAAACCCAGATCCTAGGAACAATGGTTGAAAGAGCTCATTATTTCTCTCAGTCCAGCGTGTTTGGATTCTTTTCAGATCATCATGTTAAATTCTGTCTCTGATCTGCATGGCTACATTGACAAAAGTCAGCTGACCCGGGAGCTGGGAGGAACCCTGGAGTACGGCCACAGCCAGTGGATCCATCACCGAACTGTGAGTGCTGCTGTTGTTCTTACACTTCTACACCAGAATTGGCCAGGTGACAAATGCAGAGCAACCATTAAGCAGGAACTTTTCAGCTGCATTTCAGCCTGTGGATTCTGCTAGAGACTCAGGGAAAGAGAAAATCCATGACTCAAATAGAGAAAAGCAAATTTCCCAGAAGTTTGTAATAGTAGCAGTAATTGTATCTCACTGTGTACCATGCCCGGGGCCTAACAATGTCATGGTGTTCTTACACAGCAAAGCCTATTGGCACATTCTCTTGCCTTTTGAATAATTGATGGGATTCATAGGCCTTCAGCTGAAGTTGAAAACAGGCTTTAGCACTTACTGACTTTACAAAGGTCAAAAGTGAGGTCCAAAGTCTCACTTTAATGATTAATTATGTCTATGCTTTTAAGAAAATAAAAATACTCAAGGCACTATATTTTATTTTTTGTTTCTATACTATGTAAGCATGCACTCCAGCTAGGTCTTATTTTGGGTAACTGAACAACAGTTGTTAGTAGGAAGACAGAAAGACTTTCTATTCTATTGAGGAAACTTGTACAGGTTTGATTGTTCCCTTTTTGGGCTGGTTAAGGCATTTCAGTGTCTGCTTCAAAACAATGTAAACAAATCATTATGCTGCCCAGTAAAGGTGACAGTTCACAAAAACCAGACTCTGACCTCTGGCACATTGGCAGACAAAATGTCTCATCCTTCCTAAGCAAAAATGGACTGTGTTGTGGTCCTGGAAAATGAATTAATTTCACAGAGACTCTATACAATGTTTGCGTCTTTGTGGGTCTACTTGCAAGATTGGTATATTAAGAGCTCACAACTAATGTGAGCCTCAATGTTTTGCGAAGTTCTGAGCAGCCATGGGTTTGAGTCTGTTGTTGCTGATGGGCAGGTTACATCTAACACTCACAAAAAGAGCTTTTCTGAGATGACTTTAAGTCAAATCACTTTTGTCACTTTCTTGCTGTAATTGTTTTGTGCTTTGCTGTCCTTACAAAATTAAATTTTAGTCCCCTTGAGAACCACCAAATATTTCAGACTTCTAAATATGCAAACACAGAATCTGAATTTCCTCTAACACTGATTTTGTACATTTATAGCTGTGTCAACTATATAATGAGGTTAGGGTTGAGATAGATGAACAAGCTTATGTGTCAAAAGTATCAAAAATATGAAACTATCCTTGCAAGAGTGGTGAGTGTGAACAAATGAGTCATCTGTATGAGCTTTCAAACATCAAAAGACTTGAAAATATGAAGAAGGGGAATAAAAAGAGGCACAAGAAATGCTGTATCATTCATTAATGACAGGAGTTTACATAAAGCAATAATATATAGTTTGGTAAAATATGCAAACAAAAGTGAGCCAAGAGTTGAGGGCAGTTAGGCTATGTAATCCCCAGAGTGTTTGGTTAAATTTGTTTGAAAAACTTTTACCAAGCACGAAGACTTGAAAAAAAAACAACCCACAGATGTAACTTAGGTATCTGAAACAATTTATTACTCATATACACGGGACAGAGTGGGGGCAAGCATGCTGTTAAGTGAAACACTGGTAAGTTCGTGGTGCAGTCTGCCAAGGAATATCTGCTGGACAAGAGGTTGTCATCAGGGAAGTGTCAGCTTCTATGGCACCTTGAAACAATTCGACTTCCAGTCTTGCTGAGCTACGGTCTTCATGCCCTTTGCTGCTTCTCTCAGTGTTCTCCTGTCTTGTCCTGCCAATGGTTTTTTTCTGAAAGAGCTTTAAACCGTGGCTAAATGGCAGTGACACAGTGACCTCCCTGCATCYGTCACTGGTTCTGCTCTCCTATCTTGGCTGCCAGGAGCCTCTGAACTTTCTTGCCCACAGAGAACATTTTTGGCTTTCAATAAATGGCGTTTGGTCGTGGATGGCCGTGTCTGTGTTGCAGTCATAAGTGTGACATTTTGGCCAACTCTAATGCAGTAGTTCCAGTGCTGAGAACAGCAGGATACAGCTGCTGAGCACTAAGCCAGAGCATATGTGGGTCTGTGCTGCTTATGTTGAAAGCAGGCATGAATTTATGGGGGAAAAGGGAAGAAGGCTATGAACTGTGCCACYGTTGCTTCATCAGGGGCGTGTTTCAGATCACATCTGAGGACTGTAATTTTTCTCTACACCTTTTGAATGATGATCTACCTCCAGTTTGTTTTTCACTGAGCACACAGCATAATTTTCACTGTCATGGTTACAATACCCATCATTGCTGGAGAAGGGAATGCAACCTGCCACAACTACATAGTGTTTGATTGGGTGTAAGAGCATCCCTAGTGCTTATTGACTGACTCAAACCATTGTGGGGGTTAGATCAGAAAGTGCAAAGAATAAAAAGCCATACAGAACAACAGTCCCCAAAGAAATCTGGGCATGATCATGAAAAAASATCCCATGCAGTTACTTGCTACTAGATATAAAGGTTTTAATCACATTTCAGAGGTCTGGACACTATATTCTGCTCTGAGAAGGTGGCATTGTTTTTCAGCCTTCCTCACTTCCCCATTCTTCATTAAAASCACAGATTTCTGACAAGTTTTATGTTGATGCACCCAAGTGACAAAGAAACAGCAATGTTCCAATGAATTTATGCATTTTAACTGTATTTGTAGTTACTTGTTCTTCCATTTGTGTACTAACATGGGCAGATGGGAGGGAGTGACAAGAATGCATCTAGAACAGAYAGGCAGGATGGAGATGCACATTTTCAGAAGTCGGGGGAAGACAGATTACTGCTGAGTGAACAATGGCTGTATAAATATAAATGTGAAAAGGCTTTGCCCTAGATACTTCAGGAGTGTTCTTAACTTAAATAAGGCCTTAATTAAAATTTTAAACACAGCAGAATTTCCCAGCAGGCATGGGCAGAGGATCTGAAGTTCCAGGCCTGGCTTTGAAGCTGATGTCTTCTGTGGTTTCGTTATGTCTGCTAAGGTCTGGGAGTTCCCTGTTGGCTCACGGAGGTGACAGTGCTTGCAGACCTGTGAAAAGGTCATTTGTGACACACAGTTTAATGGGTAACTTTTAGCACATCCACCCAAAAAAAGGCAACATGACCAGCCTTACAGCCATGTAATTCTTGCAGCACAGTGCGCCTTAAGGACTAAGTGTTGTTAAAGGGCTAAGGGTAGGTAACCGATCTGTGACCTTATGCTCTTGCTTTTCCAGGCTATTGAAAACTTTGCAATGACAGTAAAAACAACRGCACAGATGCTACAGACCTTTGGAACAGACTTAGCAGAGACTGAACTTCCTAACGATGTGCAGTGCACAGAGGAGCTTCTCTCCTCACACACYGACCACCACAGCAAGCTGAAGGTGATTGTTGTCCCATGATGGGTCCAGCAGTGTGATATATGAGTTTTGATTTAAAAAAATTTTCTGCCATCACTTGGGAGTCCCTTGTCTGGAAACCACCGAGGAGGACAGAAACCTGGATTCAGGAGGTTGATTTGATTCAGCTATGGAAAAGGATATTTTACAGCTTCAGGAATGATAGAATGGGGAAATGTCACTTCTACTGCACAAGAGGGTGTGATGGGATCACACCTGGAATAGCATGGGCTCCTGATGAAGAGTTCATCAGAAAGGATGAACTTACACTGGAGCGGATACCRAGAACATATGTGAAGATAATCAGGAATAAACAGATCAGAATGATCTAAGTAGATGATGACTGTCATTTTGTTTAAAAAAAGAAAAATTGGGGCAAGTTTAGCTTTGCAGAGTAAGGATCGGAAGAAAATATTACTGCTGTCAACAAATGCATTAGRTGAAACACAAGATTAAAAATATTACTTCAGTTATATTAGCTCAAGAACAAGTTTTATGGAAGAAGTGTGCAGTGATGTGGGGATTCATCAGCTGACAAGTTAATGTTTGAACCTCATTTTCATTGCTCATCTTTCATGCAGGGAAGACATTTCTTCTGTGAGTGACTCCTTATAGCTCAGCATGTCATACTGTTGTTTAAGGAAATTCCATTAAGAAGTGCAATGTCTCAGCCCAATCTCTCAGCTCACGATGTGCAACATTCAGTTTGTGGTAGAGTAATTTGTTCTGCAAGTGGCTGGTCAGAAATGCAATCTACTCAGAAATTATACTGTTCCTTTTCTCAGAAATAGATCTACTATTCAAAGTGAACAGATTTAGGTCTCTGCATTTTCTAGAAAAACATTTCAGCTTTGGTAAGCATTTATATTTTGTTTCACGTATTTAGTGAAGGAAAGGATGAAAGAATCCTCCTTTAGCATTAGTATGTAGTCCATCTAAGAGATGTGAATGTTGTTAGCAGTACATATAATTTGTTTTTTGGCTTGTTTTTTTGCCTTCAGGATGAGCTGAAACTAGCAGTGAAGCAGGGGGCCACCCTACTGACATGCATTCGGGAGCCAGTCACCCGAAGCGCCAACAGCAAACTCAGTCCAGATGAACTGGAAAATGTGGCCACAGTAGAAAGGTCAGTGGAGCTAGGTTACCTTCTGCAAGTTGCTAATTTATTCCCAAGAAATGCAAGTGTAATTTAAGTAATTTAAATACGTGGGTTATAAATTACCAGTGGTTCACCTACTCAGGATTTATTGGACAGGTAAGTCAGAGAAGAGAATAGCTTTGAGGAAGTTACTTGATTAAACTGTCAGGGCAAGTTCAAACAAGTCCTGAATTCCTGGGTAATTATTGGTCAGACCACTAACTACCTGGCTGAAGATTTAATGTGGGGCTTACTTTCCCCATAACATGTATGTCCTCCAAACTTCTGTGCCTGGTTAGAAAGTGGCACCTGAGTCTCTGTGAGATGAGAGGGTGTGTGCTTGTGTGTGTCTGTGGAAACACTGGGGGAGGAACAGATGAAGATAATACCTGAAACATACTGTGAGTCACAGCTGCAGAGACACACAGAGAGAAGCCCCTTTTCCTTCCTACAATGCTAGTTATTACCATAAAGCTTTTAGTCACCATGTAGAAGTTTCTGCTGTGCCATGTGATGCAGAGAAAGAGAAATGCCATGCTAGTGTTTCAGCATGTCTGCATTCACTGGGAACAAAGGTGCCAAAAGTAAAGCTGAGCTGATATTTTTCACTGAATACTTTAAAATCCTTTAAACAGTCACCGCAAAGGAATTTGCGAATTCATCTTGAATTCAACAACTAGCTTTGATTAAAAACACATTTTTCTGGCATAGATTGGAAACAGAAATTTGTTTTTGAGAGGAATAGGAGGGAGCTATTGGCATTTGCCCCATAACTTAATGATTTCAGCACTCACTGATCCCCTACCTGCCCAAAGAGTGCCCGTCTATTGAAATACAAGCTATTCAGAGAAAACTTTCTTTTCATTTTTTTCTACTTGTTTAACACTGTTCTACTTTGTAATTAATGGATCACTGAGAAACTGTGAGGATGACTCACTAGCCTGGTGTCAGATATTTTACTCAAAATATGACACCTTGATATTAATTCCTTTGCAAATAAATGTTTCATCATTTACACAAAGAAAAACAACATCCATGGGAGTCATTATGAGCTTTTAATCTATTGTTTTTAATGGACTGGGAAAAATGATTCARTCCTTGCCTATTTCTCATGGGTGAAGAAAACTAACAAGTTGTAGAGTTCTGCTTTAATCATTCCATAAAATAATAATTGCATCACATTCAATCTGCATCAGTTGGGGATGAATTATCTTTGAAGCATTGGGTGGAAGGTAGGGAGAGACCTGTGTGCCAGCACACAGAACAGCTCTGAGTCCCCCTTGCAAATCAGGAGGCAGGACTGTAACTGCCAGAGTAGATCCATGTAGTTGTCACTCACCTGTCATATTCCTGCCTATCCCACTGCAAATTTCTTTCTCTTTTGCTTAAGGGAGAGTTGACACAGCCTACTTACATGAAGTGTAGGGCTCCCCACCATCTCCCTGCTCTGCTTTCTGCCATCAATTACTGTAACTTAAAAGAAATGAACTATAGGAAATAAGTACATTCTATTCATTATCATTTCTTAACAGGTTGTTGGCTCAGTTGGATGAAACAGAAAAGGCTTTTGATCAATTTTGGACCAAGCATCATCTAAAACTAGAACAGTGCCTGCAGCTTCGACACTTTGAACACGATTTTAGAGAGGTATTTCTTTGTTCGTGCTGTCTAGCCTTCTCTGGTAAATAAGCTCAAATTCTACCCATACTTAGAGTATAGTGGCAATCCAAAAAGGAGGTTGGGAGAGAAGCCTTTCATTATGAAATAGGAAGTGAACATTCAGAAATTAAACTCTTGACAACTCTCAGATGTCTTACAGCATTCGAATATGGCACAGTGAAGAAAGTGCCAGACTGTGTGGCCAAAATGTGAAACACCAACTTCTTGATAAATCATTTTGCATTTACATGTGAAGTTATCAAATATAATTTCTTCTGTGATGATAAGTTGCCAATCCCACCAGTGTCAAGGGACTACAGTTCAGAAAGCCCAACTGTCAGCCCAGAGACTGGAGTAATACAGAWTCTAGAGTAATATAAACTCTGGATTTACAGGTTTTCAAAACTTTGTGGCCCTAATTAGTGAGAAGCAGGTCAACCTATTGAAGAATAGCAGGTTGTTGATTTATTTGCTGGCTTTTCCATTTTGGAACAAGCTGAAAGACTAAACTTGAGATGCAGACTCTTCTCAAAGATGCAGGTGAATGTTTTTGTCATTTTCATCAGTATCCTGTGATGGGGTTTTGGGTAGATTTATTTTGTTTTGTTTTTATGTTTTCGTTGCTGCTGTTTTTTAGGTAAAACTGACACTGGATAACCTCATGGAAACACAAGCAGGTTTTGCTGACATTGGAGACAGTGTGACTCGAGTTGAGAACCTCCTAAAGGAACAGAAACATCTGGAAGAGAAAGGACAGGTTTGCACTCAATTTAGCATTCTAGCTGCTATAGACATGGTATTCTAGACACTTCTTTGTCACTGTCCTTTTTTTTTGTCCAGATTTAYTCTATTCTCATGAGTCATTATTTTCAATTGAAAAATTCAGATCCTAATTTCCAGAAGCCAAGGTTGTTCAGACCCAGTAGTTCCAGTTCATTACTTGGAAAGCTAGGGAAAAAAAAACAGGGGAAAAAACCTTATATGACGAATGTCTCCAGTATGTAAAAAAGAAGAAGTGGACTCCATAACTTCACTGGGCAACCTGTTCCAATGTTGGTCACCCTCACAACAAAAAAGTGCTTCCTGATGTTCAGGTGGAACCYCTCTAGGTTCACTGTACTCGTTGACAATGAAGTTGGTCTTCAATATAAATATAAATTTATATTGAMAATTATATATTAATATAATATCAGCTATATTAATATCCCAAACCTTTACCCCGAGGCTACAGTGGGGCTTACAGAGGTGGATTTTCATTATTATGAATTCTAAGATCTAACTCTGCATTTTTCTCATTAATTTCACAGGAACCTTTGGAGAAGGCCCAGTCTCTAGCTCTCCATGGAGAACAGCTCATCCAAAACAACCATTATGCRGTTGACTCCATTAGACCAAAGTGTGTTGAACTCAGGAGGATTTGTGATGACTTTACCAATGAGACCAAGAAAAAGTATGATATTTTGGGAAGGTCTCTTGAGCTGCATAAGCAGTTAGATAAGGTGAGTGAACCTTCTCAGGTAACAGCCCTGGCAAGGTTCTACTAAAAATTAATGTTTTTATAAGCTCAGGTAATTATGGTGAAGATAAAAAGTTGTGTTTGGTTTTCTTCCATTCCATTCAGTAAATGTTACTGTAAACATTGGAGCTTTGCATTAGTTCAGCCAGTTCAGTTCTGCGTATCCTGGTGGAGTGACTTGTGGGCAGGAACTGCTGCGCCTTATGAAGTAACATTGATCTGCTTTAGTGACATGTTAGGGCAAATCTGTATTTCACAGAGTAGAAGCAACACTTGACAACATGGACCATCAGTGATGATAAGTCCTTCTTCCCCAATTTTTCTGTAAAGGCAAGCCAATGGTGCGAAGCTGGAATCTACCTCTTAGCTTCCCAAGCTGTTGACAAGTGCCAGTCACAAGAGGGAGCTGAAACTGCACTCGTTGAAATCGAGAAGTTCTTGGTAACAGCTAAGGAACACCAGCTCTCTAACCCGAAGGAGTTCTACAATCAGTTTGACATGATCCTCACCCCTGAAATAAAGGTAAAACCCCTCGGATGTGCATGTGCTCACCTAGAATTTAAAAACTGCCAATTCCTCTGTCCATGAGAGTGTACTGGGCTATATATTTGAGAGTGTACTGGGCTATATATTTGAGACTGCTAAAATCTGCCTCTTTCCGTACTCCCAAAGGGCACTGAGGTGAGCATTTGTGGCAATAAGTTTTACTCATAAGCATAGTCATGCAATGCATACATCATTTTCTTCACAGCAGTGCTAGAAGTACTGCATGAGTCACCATGTCTTGGTCAGTGAAACTGTGGTCTGGGCAAAATGCATGGACTGGGTTGCAATAAACTGCAGCACAGTGTAATCTTCAGCTCTAGTCTGAGTCTGGTAATACAAGTCCTTTCTTAACTTGCTCGGGCCAGCACTGACAAACATTTGTTGTTTGCCTTTTCTTTGTCAAGGCCAATGCCCAAAGAATTGTACAAAAACTCGAAGATGTACAAGAAATGTTTGACAAGAGGCAAGTAAGTCTGAAGAAGCTGGCAGCCAAACAGACACGGCCAGTACAACCTGTTGCTCCACATCCTGAATCCTCCCCAAAACGAGCATCACCAAAGATTACCAGACCAGCAGCAGTAGGTAGGCCATGAGCAGCTGCTTTCAGACACACACTAATGTTTTGTCCACATGGTCATGTTTAATTTTTGTCATCAAAATGAACACTTGAATTTGATGTGCAGTGTCAGCCTTGTAGGTTCAGCTATTAAAAATGAATATGAAATATCTGTCACTGCAAACATACAAACAAGGGTGAATCAAAAAAAAACCMCAGGCATCACTTCCTAGGTCTTATCTACAGAGCACATTTCTATACTGTTTCTCAGTGTGTCTTTTATTGCTAATTCTCAAATACCCAAGCCAGGGTAGTCACTGCAAGCCTGCAAAGTAAGCATGAGAGAAACTCTTTTACATTGTAGATACTGTAATGTGAATATTTGGCTATAAAGGGTCACAATTCCCMAAGTTTCAATCAGATACGTGCAAAATGAAGGGTTCATCAGTGACACTGACTCATTTGTGGAATTTTTGCTTTTTCCCCTCAAGSTAAATGTTAATTCATTTTCTAGCTTGTCCTCTGCTAACTGTAGAAGCCGAGCATTGCTTCTGTTTGGAAATTACTGAAGTTCCTTATTTGTGGTTAGCATGAGTCTTTAACCAAGACAGCAATTTTCTGCKAAAGGAACATGGGTGAAGCTAATTTGAAACAGTGTATCTTGGAGATCAGCCACCWCGCCCTTGGTGTCAAGAAGGGGTTGTCCCTTTGGAGCCTTAGGGCTTTTTGAAAGGGAAACCTTTAGCAAAAAACCTTGAAAAAAACTAATTTGCATGAAGAGCATGCAATAAACTGCTTTCTCAGCAGGAAGATTAGGATGGCCAGTAGCCTCACCATTTTGCTTTCTAGGCATACCAGCAGAAGGTCACACCAATGTCGCTGTTCTCCTCTGCTCCYCAACATTCACCCTTTCTTCCAAAGGAAAATCATCTTCTTCCCATTCCCATGCCAGTTTGATACCTGTACATTTTTTCCCCCAAAACCATGTTAGCTGTGTTCTTTTTGTACAGTTGCTGCCTCAAGTTTCAGCTTCACTGTTGGTTCAAGGCAAGCTGAGGACACAATGCCTGTGAAAAGGTCCTGCTCTGCCACACACGTGCCCTCCAGCAGTGTGCTYCTCTCTTGCACTGGGGTGGGCAGTCAGTTTGCTGGAGTTGTGATTTGCTTTGAAAACTCCATAAACACACTGCAAAACTSTAGTAGCTGTTTTTCCATTGCATGAGCTACAGAAATGTAGAGAGCTCTGGAGGTCAGACAGCCCAGTAACCTGCTCCAAGCAGCACTAATGTCAGAGTTGATCTGATTCTTCACTGCATGGCCACTAGTGCTGAAGCAAAGGAAGTTGCAGAAAATGGGGTTGAGGTCAGTAGGTCAGAGCCAGTTAGTCCCTGTCAGTGGCAGTACAGTTTTAGGATGGCTTTCACCTATTGTGAAACTGTGTCTTCAGGCTAAAAGCTAATCTTGCAGTTCTGTTTATGCCTGCAGTCTCTTGTTTCTTGAACTTCTTTCTTGTCATTGTAAAGCATTTGCAGATTTTTAACTAAATAATTGGTATTGTTAGAACCTTATAGAAATCACTAGTTTTTGACAGTGCTCTAAGTTTTGATTCTCGTTCATACAGCCAATCCCATACTATCAGCTCTTTCACAGAAAATCATGAGATGCTCCCTTGCTCTGTCCCTTACATTGCAGTTCATGGCTATACAACCCAGGATAACTGTGTGACAAGGATTAGCCTTTAATGTCCTGTTGCAAAACAATAGGTAGATGAAATTTATCTTAAAATGTTACTCTGGTTGTTCTATGAGGAGGTGCAAAGTGCAACCCAGTCCTGTTCAGACATTGATAAGTAGACTCTGCCRTCTCATTCAGATTCTTGAAGGTGACTGACCAAGAGTACCTCTGTACAAAGAAACAGAAATCCCTGAATGTCTACAGCTTATCCAGGGACTCACAATCAGTTACTTTAACAGCCATGAATAGTATATGTATATTCATATATTTTGTGCAGTGGCGTCTTTTGGATGTTACCCAGTTGTCCACTACAAAGAATCATTTGAAATTCCTGAGTGCCCTTTCCCTCAGAATGCCAAGGCACTTGGCAATCACTGGTCAGTATTTTAACCTCTTTTTTTCAGAAAGAAAACTGAAGCACAGATAAACTGAGTGATTCACTAAGGTGTTTCAGTCTGACTCTGAAATGTGTCTGAAGATAGAAACAGGGACACTGAGTCCTATTCTAAGCCGGAAAACCAGGCTGTGAAATTCCGCTCTTCTTGAAGCTACCCTCTTTTGGACTTTTCTCTGTGTCCTTTCTTCACATTCATGGCATCAATGCACTATCAGCATTTACTTATGGGGAGAATTTATTGAGCAATATCTTGGAAACATGAGAGAGGCTTAGAGCACCTTCTCAAAACAAGGTATTGTAACTCATTGTCATTTGTTACCCAGGACATACCTGAACATCTCTAAAAGCTTGCAAAATAGAATATGGCAACAGGAAAGTAACATGTTCCTAGACTGTGTAAATACAAAAGCAAGCCAAGGCAATAAAATGTGGTAAACAGAAATAGAAGACCAGAAAGAAAGGCTTTTGTCCCCAGACAGCAGAGTAACAATACCATGGCAGCACTGCAGTGGTTGTCTGTGAAAGGAAAAGAAGTTACATTTGTTCCAGAATAGATTTTGTTTTGTTTTTCCTTKCTGACTATCCATTTTCCTAACAGGGAGTGGTAGGGAAAATTCAATCCAATTCAGGGTGCTATTGGAAAAATCTTCACAGATATGAAGGCTCAGACATTAAATACTCCATTATTGTAACTGTYGGACTCTCCATTTTACAAGGACAAATACATAGGCAGAGATGGATTTTCTGCACACAGACAGAACTGATACTATGTGTGAGAGAAAGGGCCATACTATGTGTGTGGGAGGGTTTCTGCCAGGGAAATGACTGTCACAGTTTCATGTCCATGTCCTTATGGTCTCTGGTGACTCTAAGCAAACTCTTAGTGAAGTTCCAGAATGGCAACTCAGAGCTGCACTGTAAACTCTCCTTCAGTCAACAGTTTTCTGTGGTCTGGAAGTTCTGAAACAAGATTTTAGGTTAATCTCAATTTTGCTTGAAGCTTCTGGTTTCACAAATGAATTTGTAAATTTTGCAGGGACAGGCCTATTCAACACTGAAGAWCTAGTTCTGGAATTATTGTGATGCTCAAAAGTCTGTGCCAGCTGTACTTGGTGCACATTGTAGCTGTGASAATCTGCTTAAATATTATTCACAGATCAACCCTGAGAAGGCAGAAAACCCTCTGTTGACATTTTTATAATAAGTGCCTTGAAAATATTTAAGTAACATATATGATACCTTATTTTAAGGAGAACTCTGTTTATTCCCAGTGGAAGCTGCTTGAATACTGCTAATGGCTCAATTTGTGTTGAGAGGAAAGTGGCACTTGATAGGGAAATATTTTTACTCTGGTTCACTTCTGAGGGTATAACTTTTGATGATTTGACTACATATTTGTTTTCTGCATTTCTGTACAAAACTCTTTAGCTGGAATGAATTGGAATAGGTCCACAAAGTCAAACCATACAGGCTGTCAGGCACAATGAGATGAACTACAGAACTATAAAGCTATTAGGGATGACTGCAGTTAGCATTTCTCTATTTTAATTTGCTTGTAATTCTCCCAAACTCTAACCCTTTGAAGTGAAACTTTCCCAAAGGCTATCTTCTTCAGCCTGACGTGTTCTTGGAAATTTTCAGTAAAAGAAGATTTGGCCATCTCAGTGACCATGGCTAGRAGAATTGTCTTGCTTTAGTTACCTTTCTGGTGAGAGTTGGAACATGGCAGTACAAAGTGCTATAAAATATTCACTTAGAGATTTCTTTGTGTTCAACATAAACGTGAAATGCAGGAGCAGAGATGTCAAAATTTCTGTGAGCTTGTTAAACAAATAACATGTTTAACAGCATATTGCACATACAAAATCCATGACTCACCATACAAGCATCTCAGAAGGCCAACTTGGAACATGAGATTCATATGGGGGGAACACAGCTGGAGCCTTTTCATTTCTTTAAATAATAAAATTCAAACTGGTTCCATCTCAGTTAAATGTATACAACTGCTCACTGGATCCATTCCAGCATTCCTCACAGTCACTAGTGCATAACACTCACTAACTAATAACATCTGGAGAGAGCATAAAGGAAGAATGTCTTGCAAGAGTCTGGGGATGTGTGCAGGGGAAGTGAGGCTGCAGAGAGATTAGCTGACTCAGAAAAGATGTGCATGTGATTTTCATTAATGGTTTGAGAAACCACTATTTATGATAGTTCAATATAGTTCTACAAATGAAGTTGAAAAAAGGAAAAGATACTTTCACTTCTGTGGCTGCAGAGCTGCTGTTACACTTGGGCAARTCTGAAGAAACCAAGTAGTGTCTCCTTGTAGAAGAATATTCCATGTACAGGATCTTGCTCTGTGCTTCTTACATCAGCAGATTTTCAGGGGGCTTGACAGAAATTTTGCTAGAGCAAAGAAGTATAGATTATGTTGTCTAAGAATGGAACAGTCTTTTCACCCTGAGCCATTAAGTGATAAACCATACATGCTCTGGTGTTTCTTTAGCTTAAACATTCTGTTTTGTCATCACCAGCACTGAAAACCGCGATTAAGCCACTAATTATCTTCAAACTCATGTTCCTGTTGGACAGCATGAGTAACAAGCCCCAATACAGTTTAGCAGATTAGTTGTTTCCATGTTTATTCTTGCCAAAGGAATTTGATTCTGCTGTAGGTGATTAGTGAGAATGCACAAACTCATACAGAAAACAGATGGGAAAACATGTGATGGGGAAACCCCCCCAAACCTGAATGTAAAGCATGGTATTTACTTGAGAGGGGCTTGGAATGTGTTACGAGTGCTAGGTATGTATTGTAAACCTTGACTACAGTCTGTGACTCTTGCTAATGAGTTACACTTATTCTAGCAGGAGCAAATTTAGGGCCAGTTACCCAGGTGAACTAATCCAGCTGCCTCTGAGCACCTGGGAGCTGCCCACAGTTCTGTCTGTCCCTCACTGTGGGATGTAGCTCTCCCTGTAAGAGAGGAGCACCTGAGACATGGCGCCTGTGCCCTGGCGTGCAGGAACAGGGTGGGGGAATGGGTGAAACCACAGCCTTTCCTCACAAGCAGCACAGCAAGTTTTCCTCCCTGGATTTATTTCAGTCTTGGAGGGGTGGAGAGACTGCAAAATAGCACAGAGCACATAAGCCTCTATCATTTCCTAGCAGCTTTAGAGACAGTACAGCCCACTTTACCGTTTGATGTAGGCCAGGTAATACAACAGTGATTCCATATTTTTTGTGCAACTTGTTCATAAAAAAAATAGTAAGCAGTACTAAAGCCCCATAGGAAAAGCACAGTGGTGCTCCAGGTGAATGCAAGTGACAGACCCAAACCCTTCTTTACAATGCCATTTAACAATATTTGCTTTAAAAGCAGCATCAAGCAACTTAAAATATTGATGAGTTCAAAATGAAATCATCCATTTATGGGAGTACTGTGAAACAATAGGATGAAAACAACCTTGMAACTATGCAGACCTTAGATCATTTCTAGTTATAGTCTTCCTTTTTCCTGTGCCTTTGTTCTTTCAGTAGGCACCTCAACACTATAATTTTCAGCTTCCTCAGCAATACAGTACTGTACTGACCTTGAAACAGCCAACTGTACTGAATTTTATAAGGGAGCTTCCCTTATATTTCCAGTTCCACAGTAATTAGTGCAATAATAATTAGCAGGTATTTGGGCTGTTTCTTTCTGTATTGCTCCAGAAACTACTCAAATGCAGTGACATGCAGCAGTCTCTGACTATGGGCCAGTCAATAACTGAAAAATTCTCTGTAACATAACAAAAGCAGCTTCTTTCCTGTTTTCAGTTTGTTTCTGGGTCAAATTGGAAAGGGGAGTTTGCTGTGTCAATCTGAATGAAATTAATCTCTGAAATATACACAGTTGAATTTGACTGCTTTCTTATCTTGTACCTGTCTCCTTCTCTGAAATAYGTCGTACTGAAGAAGCCAAGACTAAGATTGTGAACTGAGTAATTTGCTGCTGGATCAAGGAGCACCTGCAGTTGGGCTTCTTGTGAATGTGTCATTTTCCATTTAAACTGTCCTGTGCTCTCTTTCCTGGATCACCTGGAGCTGGCTGACTTTGCAAGTTGTGATCCAGACATCAAAGTTGTAACTGATTTACTTTTTCTCTGCCKATTGCTTTCAGCCAGGGTTTTCATACCAGTATCAACCATCCCTTCAAGCTACAGTTTTCTAATTAATGAATAAGTCAAACAACTTAGTATTGCTGACTATGCTCTTCTAAGCAAAAGTTCTCATGTTTTCTGAAGTTATTTCCTTTGCTTCCATTTCTTTCCGCAACACATCCATAAAATTTGTGAATTAGCTTTGTAGAGCAATTCAATGGACTGAACTCAGATTTAGACAGGGCAACTAGACACTGGCAGCATATCTAGGGTATTTAGGTGTGGGTMAGAGTAGGAAACTGTCTTGGTAGTCAAGTCTTAGATTTATTTTTTTTAATGCTGATTTTTCAAGGTATAAACAGAGTATAGTTGGAAGAAGCTCTGTGAGATAATAGTGTTTAGTGTAATAGGTATGATGACAGCCTATGTTTTGTGAGGATTGTGGGAGGTGAGAATTTATGGCTAAGTAGGATCTCCAGGGTGCATCAGTATGGAAAAGGGTGAATTTGCTGATGCTTGTAGCCACTTTATTCAGAGATTCATGGATAAAAACATAAAAGGACCCATTTGAAAACTTACCAAATAGTTGATGAAGGTTGGTATTATGGTTTTGCCAACAGTAGAAGTCATCCTCCCTGCAGATTAGAAAGGTATGAAGAAGTTTGACAATCAGGATCAATAGCTCCTATGTGCTGCATCTTGCATCTTTTTGTTCCATTGGTTCCAAAATGTCAGTACATCCCTTTTTGGGTGAAATAAAAATACCTTTGAGACAACAGTTACCACTTCAGGGAAAGCTTTCTTGGGAATGGGAAAAAGGCATTTGTTGAAAGTAGTGCTCAAAATCAAAACAAATCCCCTGCTGTATATTCTGAAAGAGTGACGGAAGAGCCAAAGAGAGACGACATTTGCATTTCAGCTCAGTCCTGGGAACCACAAGAATCCTGTACCAGTCCATTATAGCTGYTGGTGGCTGCCAGACCTCCCTGTTCCATTGAGGAAACTTTCTAGTATGGAGTCATTGTGAGGAGGTAATAGGCATGAAATGGGCATTGCCAAGTCCTTATGTCATTCAGCACCAGATAAATCCAAGAAGATTTAGGGAAGAGTTGGAGAGGAGCTGCTTTAATTAATTCTCTTCCCAGCTGTGTGATAAGGCTGTTGAAAAGACACGGRGTAGAAGAAATGTAAACTTCCATTATTATTGCCTGTGAAACTGGTATGTTGTCTTTTTAACTGAATATAATTTGGTGTGCTTCTATGTACTTTTTTTGCCTTTTTAAAAACTACTTTAAAAGACGAATTTAATGACAAGGGCATTTGAAACTTTGTTAATGTGTTTCTTTTTTAAAAAGTGTTAAACCCTCTCCTACATGAAACCTTTGATACTATGTCCTCCTCCATTCAAAGATGTCTGCATTTTTTTTACTGTATCCCTCAGCTTCTCCCAAAGAAGAAAATATTAATGACCATCAAGACTCTCAGCACTTCAAAACATTAAACTTGGTGAAACCATCTTAAAATGTTATCAGATGCATTTGAAAACACTAGCTTTTCTTCTTAGAAAAGTTCTTGTTCGATTAGAAAGTTTTCCCAGAATAAAAATAAGGAGGACTTAATCTCAATTTTGTTCTTTGTTGCCTGGCCCAGATTCTTTCAGCATTTCATTTGGCATTCACACATGTTCTCACCATGACATGAATGGCTGCCCGTATCAATTCAGCAACTAAGAAGAAGGAGAGTGCTGTTGGCCTTGTACTTGCATGCGCTGTGAACTCATTATCAATTTAAAACAAAGATAAAAGTATAACAGAGATTATTTTCCACTCAAGCCAAATGTAYGATTCCCCTTCTCACAGTTCATTCTAAACCCTTCCTTTGGAAGCTGGCTCAGGACAAGTGGTGATGTTGTTAAGGATGACTGTCCAGTAGCACCTCAGTGTCAGCTGTGKTTTCCAGAGCCTGCAAGGGCCATCAAACCTGACATGACAGGGCATATTCTGATATAATTTCCTCAGATCCTCTGTCATTACATACATGTCACAGTGACTTGCTGAACTCCTGTGATCACTCTTTCGAGAGTTGTTCATGTAATGAAACAGGGAACAATCCTTTAAACCAGCATCAGCAAACCACTACCAGAACCAAAATTTGCTTTCTTTGGAAACATACACAAGCAACACCACACAAGTGACAATTACCCACGTGTTGGTACAGCTGTCTAACATTTATCTGTGCTGCCCTAAAGATGGTTTGCCCAGGGAAGCCAAACCAAAGTAATCCTTGCAGTGTGGAGCTGTAGATGCCAATTTGAGAGGGAGTGAAGCACTGAACAAGGTAACCCCCGCCTTGGGCCAGCTGGTCCATCACTGCTCCAGCACAACTCAGTTCTCTAAGCCAGGTCTCATTTACCACTGATGTGCCAAGATCTTTGCTCATTGCTATTATTAGGAAGTAGATTTTCAACTTTTAGCACGTTTTYTAATATTACTCTGGTTTTGACTCTTTCAGCTACCAACAGGAGGTCCACTGAAATTTCCTGCCCTCCAAAGACCATTTCTGAAGTAGACTTATCAAAAAAGAAAAGCATTAAGAAGACTAAAGGTGGAATTAAGGTAGGATAACCTGTGATTTGGGGACATTCCATATTGTGAGAGAACTCAAAACCACATAAATATAGATTTACATACTTATACTTGGAATTAAAAAAATGGAACATTTCTAAATTAACTCTCTGATAAGGATTATTTTTTTCACACTTCACATTACAGTTTGAAAGTTACTCAGGTGATAGTGTTAAAAAAAGATTTATGCTCATGTACATGGAAAAACAAGTTCCACTAAAGGAGAAATCACTTTCAAAGGATGAAAGTGCAAACATGGAAGGAACGTCCAACAATAATATAYTAAAGTGCACCCAAAGCGCCCATCCTTCCTTACAGCATATGAACTACTTTGTTTCTAAAACTGTAATCTGATTCAGCTCAGGTTTTGTTATGTTCAGGCTTTAACAAAGTTATAGACTTTTTCCTCATTTAAGTATTTTCTAAGGGCAGTTTCTGTGCAAAAGAGTTAAAACTAGGCATTTAATACTTAGAAACAAACCAACCAACAAACAAAAAAATCCAAAGAAAAGTCCACTGCATAGGCAAGTGGACCTCATAGGCAAGTAAACTTCAGGGAAATTTATCTTCATTTTTTGTCTCTGTGATGAGTTTTGTTGCGTTGTTTCTACAGCAAGACCCTGTTTAGGATTGTTTGGACATCCTCATCCTTTCCTCCTTATGATTTTAATGACTAATTCACAGAGCAAAACTCATACATTAGCACTTCTTACACCAGTAACAGCCACACATGCATGTGCTACTTCGGTCTAAATATTAAAAAAAAAAATGGTTTAATCCTGTTATTGCAGAAGTTCCACACAGGTCAGAACCAGTTGGTTTGGGGTTTTGTTTGGGTTTTTTTTGTTGTTTGTTTTTTTGGTTTTTTCTTTTCTGGGGGGATGGATATCTTTAGGGGAGAGAAGGGGAGGAATAGTGTTACCCTGAGGCCCAAAAAGCTAAAAAAAAGTCTACCTGGCACAATTCTATTATTTAATTTTTTATATAATACAAGCTACTTCAACCCAACTCTTCTGTTATCCACACCCCTGACTTGCCTATACATTTCATCCTTATTTCCCTAAAGCTGAAAGCAAAAATTAAATGCAGTCCATTTTCTGAAATGGCCAAAACAGCCCACAACTTCAGCAATAAGCACAGAATAACATCCAGGAACATAGAGCTGGTTTCCCCTATGTCCAAACTCACAGAAAGTGACTTTGGAAATAGTTTTATTCCCATCAGTAATGCAGGTAATCAGTTGCATTACTCCCATGTACTTAGGTACATGCAGCAACATGGTTATAAAACATCCATTCATTCATTTTAAAATCCACTTCCCAAGACTGCAAATTATGCCCCCCCCCTTCCCTCCCATTGTTCTGATAATAGTTCATGTGAGGACAGTTTATTACTAGGTTCCACCGTTATCATCAACCAGCTAAATAATTTAGCAGTATAGAATGTAAGATAGGCAATGATGTTTTCCCCCCAAGAATCAGCCCTTAAAAATCAAAGTGCTCAAGAACTTAGATTCTGCTGGGGTTTAGATATYGGCTTGGATTAACAACAAACTCAGCAGCTGGATTGTTTTACTGAATTTGGAGAGATTGGCCTTTGAGTAAGTGCAAGTAGTGCTTGGTGCTCTTAAAGCTGCAGGCAAAAGGAGGAAAAGCCTGCTTAAAACTTGCCTGGAGAGCACTAGAAATGATCCAACTCTGCAGGACTGGACAAGGGAGTAGGTGAGTGTTTATCAAAATAAACACTGGAGCTATCAAAAAGCTCTGTTTCAGCCTGGGGACAGCCTCTGCATAGGTACCTGTGCTCAGCTCTCCCAGTACTGCTGCTAGGACACAGACACTTCTCAGAGGTTCACAGAGGATTCCCAGATTTCTCCATATGGCACTCTACAAAGAACTCTGAAAATGTGAAGTCTTTGGGTTGGCTTCAGACAGGAAATGAAAAAATAGTATTTCAGAGCCTAAGAAACAGACCATTATGCCTGTAATTATCTACGCAAGGAGATAATTCACCTTCTGTGGTGCAAGAATATAACAACTTTGCCTGGAGTAAGGAATGCCTCCCATGCCAGCACTGAGCAAGGAAGCAGAATATAAATAGACAGGAGGTATTCCTGTATATTTAGAATTCAATTATTTTAACTTGTCTAGTGACTTACTAGATTAGGTAGGATCTGATTTTCATTCATTCAAAGAGTTAAAGTTCTCTAAATAAAAGCATCAGCAATTACGTATTTTCAGTTTTAACCTGTCCTTTTCATTCAGATTGAAGTGATGCATGAAGCAAGTCAAGGAGGATCTAGCAGAGTGCTGGTGACCAGTGAAAGTGATGAGAACTTGTCAACAAGGAGGAGGTAAGGCTGCACACAAGCCACTACATTTTTTTCCTTCTTAGAATGCAAATTAATGCATTTGCAGTACTTTCTCTACAACTTYTTTCAAGTTCACCAGGATTAATAAATAATTAGCAATAAAGAAGTCACTGAAATGCTTACAGCCATGCATTTTAACCCAGTCTATCAGATGGAAAAGCAAGCAAGATTTGTCTTTTGTTTGGGTTGGGGCTTTTTTTACAGTTTTTTTTTTCTTAGAAGCATTAATTACAAGATGAGAGAGAAGAAGCCACTASAATAAGCCTTGTATGTATTTACAAAAAAAAGCAGAAAAAAAAGCAGTATTAAAGATCATCTCATAGTGATCAGAATATTCATATTTGACTATATACCTCTGAGAAGCTTCTGGGTTTTTTAACTGCAAGCTAGAGTTTCTGCAAAGTCTTGAGAAAAATATTATTAACGATGCATTCTAAAGCACCAAATACTCAAATCACTTAGTTCAGCAAAAAGTACCAAGCAAATCCATTTTTAGCTGAACTGCACTTTGTAGCCCAAAGGGAACAATTAAATAAAAAAAACCCCAAAAACRAAAAGTCCACAACAAAACCCACCCTGCATGAAGCCAAAGGCCACAATCTTCACTGATTTMATTTCCTTTGTTCTCTTCTTCACTATCATTTAGATAATTCATACTKAAGTTACACCCCTGTCTCATACACTGAAGTTACCTGATGCAAAAGACTCCATTTGGAAAAACCTTAGCTTGATACATTATGTTAGACAAATTGGAGAGACATACAAATTATAATTACCTGAATTTAATTATACCCTATAAAAATACCATGTCTGGTCCCCACACCATCAACTACTTTTCAAAAGGTGCAAAGTATGATCTGAAATGTTGTGTAGATACCCATCTCTGGAGGAACAGCTGACTGAAGAGAACATACAAATTATACCATTAACAACAGGTTAAGCTTCTAATAGCTGCAAATTTTATACAACTTTAGACCTAGAAGCTTGGTAAACAAATTTGTGAGCWCTCTTTTCCTGGGAACACCCATTTTGCCTTTTGCCCACACTGGGGGGAAGTGGGGGGCAGTTTGAAGTCCTCTTGTAAGAGGGAACTCAGAAAAACACTTAAAAGTATCAGAACTGATCCTGTCAATGACAAAGAAAGCAACAAGAGATATTTACCTTTGCTGTATTGTTTAGGTTTTTTTAAAAGAAATAAGTCTGTTTATTCAAAACAAATTTTACAAAACAATYGTCCTTCTGTGGTACAGAGCAAAGTTTAAGAATAAATACTGAATACTTTGTATAAAAATTAGTAATATCAAAGGGAAACTGATGCAAACCAAACAAACAGGTAAAAAAAAATGTAGCATTAAATATGCTGTGCAACAATGTCAAACTCTTAATGAGGAGTGACCATTCAGGCTGATACAGTTTTATTTGTAGAAGTAAAACCTAACAGCCCTGCATTGGAGCACCGAGACTATTGTTAAAAAAGATTCCTGATGGAAGTGTACAAATCTTAAGTTGTGTTTAGAACCAGAAAATATGAAGTTTTTTAGTGTCTCCATTTTTTGAAAGGAGTGCCTTCATGCTTTCCTTTTTATTAAACAAGCAACTTCTTTTCACTGCAGCAAAAGAAAATGGCTATTACAAACATCAAGGCCCTTTTAAGATTAAGAAACAATCCAAACAAAACTCAAACCAACTGTAAAACGAAGTATTTCAATGGTCAAAAGTGACTTTCAGATAATGGCAAACTACATTTAAGCAGCATTTTAGATGTTAGCTAGTTAAAGCTACTTAAAGCTTACTTTACTTTTGCTTGTATGAGAGAAAACAAATCCCAACACATAGTTATGCTGGAAAAACTATAGTCTTACTAGTACATTTTGGTTGCATACTGCATATGAAGACCCTCTTTCCCTTCAGTGAACAAGGTGGCTTTTTCTAGCAGTGCAGTTTTGCTGTGCAGCTTTGTTGATTTAAATGGCTCACAACAAGTCAGAAATCTGATGAAGCAGCTTTCCTTCAACACAGAATAATACTTTCTCTATATGTGCATTTATTTTCTCTGTATGCAACAGGTTATACAGATCTACATCCCCAGTATTATTATCCATTTGTTTAGGCAAGATTTGTTCTTTCTGAAGTACAGCTGTTGCATTCTTCAGTCATTCTGACACTGATAAATGATTTATTTTGGGGCTCTTTATATGCCTAACATTTAGGACCAGGTAGGATTCTTATTCTCTTCCTTCTGCAAAACCAGTTATAGAAAGTTACACATTTTACTTCACTCCAGTAGCTACCTACCCTCCATCTGAGCAGCTTAGAGAACAGTCAGCAAGCTCACTCCTGGATTCTGTCTACACTAACTGACACCATTATCCATTCAAACCAGAAAACCTGCAGCACAGTTCCAAGAGCAGTAGCAGTTAGTTAAACCAAGTTTACTACTCACAGCTTAAAACTAGCAAGTCCTGTGCAGCTACCAGAGGTTTGGCAATTAGCAWTTGAGATATCTTATCTGTCCTGAGAGTCTGTGGAAGCACCATTAGTGAGCTGTGCAAGACATCCTACAACTCTGGTTCTCTGCATGATCTGTATGGCACCACAGTACAGCTCATAAGGGCTGGAGGTTGCACATCACTTAGCTCTATTTTGATTTACAACACACAGGTATTTTGTTCCTCTACAGGTGATATTAACATTGGAATATATTCAAGGTACAGGGTTTGGTGGACACAAACAACCCTGAAATTTTAAAGACAATTTTGACTTCAGGAGAAATATTTTAGTTATTTTGATTTGTGTACCRAGTTTCTGTGAATCACCATCTCCCTATCCCTTCAATGCAAAGTCAAAGTTTGTGCTGAAAATATTCTCCCTCTCTGTTAGTACAAGCATGAAATTTTGCTTTTTTAAGCCTTTAAGTCTTCAAACTAGCTCTAAGTAATATTCTCAGGGACTTTTGCTTGCTTTTCACGTCTAGAACCATGAATATTGGAAAACAGAAGCATTATTAACAGAAAACTCATTTAAGTTATTTGCTTATTAAAGATTGGTCTGTTTAAACATACTGATTCAGTTTTTGGAAGACAGAGAAATATTAGCCCAACCAGTTACATGAGTAGTATTTGATTTTTATAGCTTCAAGTTCTAAAGGGGGTTCCTTCGTTACTTAAAACCACCAAATCAGAGGGCATCCAAACACTGTTTCCCTATTTCAAAGATTTAGGGAGCTTTGAGAAAACAATTGTAGCATGTCTTCACTTCTAGCACTCACTGTTTGTCAACTGTGCAGGTCCAGACTGACTTTGTACGAAGCATTGAGAAATGGTGAATATTTGTAGTGAGTTTACACTGCCTTAAACTACTGCGATAGTCTCATTCATCAAGTCAGAAGTTCCACTTTCCTCATGTTTTGAAAGGTCTACTCCATTTTGATATAACAGATTCTTTTTGCCACATGCCTTAGTTCACATAGCTTTTAAAAAAAATGTCGAGACTTACTCACAAGTTCAAAGAAACAGACATTTTCAACAAGCATTTCAAAGTCTAGAAGTCAAGTCCATTATAGTTCACTTATAATCCAGACTTGCATCCCTTGAAGAGTGTAAAAAAACAGGCTACAATGTAAAAAGTTGAAGTACAACAGGAGAGCTATTCCAATAAGTCTCTGAACAGAATCTGGGACCATCTTCTTCCTCTCCCTCTGCCCACCCCAAGTATTCACATGTAAATTTTACCTCTTTCCATGTTTACATATATTTTGGATAAACACCTAAAAAGTTGTTGCTCTGTCTTGGCTCAGTGGATCTTCAATGCTGATATTCAAGTATTAAGAAAATGCAGCTGAACAAGGATATGTGTCCTCATAATACAGTTTACAGAGAAGCACAATATTGACTATTCTGCAGTACATTCTACCCCAAATCCCTGAAGAAATCTTTTTCACTTTGGGATCTGTAGCCTGCTTCCAGAGCTGGCGAAGATCATCTACGTGTCCATGAGATGTCATCATCTTGTTATAAATGCAGGGATGATATGGAGCCTTTCCTTCCCCAGAAAAAAATACATGATATTGTGGTACAATTCCCATTTTATTGGCACAGAGACCCATGAAAACATCATCTATATAAAGACTTGTATTGAGAGTCAAKGAAGCCTCATAGACTTTAGCTGCTACATCATTTGATATTACATATGCAGCTCCTGCTGTGTAGTCAGGGTAAGAGGGCCACTGGTACATTTCATATGGAACATAATATTTGCTACTCTTGTCTCTTATGGGAGGGGATCCACGATGGACACGACCAATCCAGAGATCTTGAACACCCATTTGTGTTAGACTTTGGAGATAAGCAACAAGATTTGGCATATGGATAAATATGTCATCATCTGCAGACATAATGAACCTGGCATGAGGACAGTAGGCATTCACCCAGCTAAACTGCAAAAGCAATTTAAGAGTAAGATTGTGAAAAGTATCCAAGAAGTCTTGCTGAATCAAATCATGGTATTTCTGGTCTTCGAGCTCAAGTTCTCTTTGCCGCTGTGTTTTCTGCAGATTGTCTGTTGGTCGTCCTAAAGCAAAAAGAGTTTTAATGTTGGCATTAAGTTGAGAACGAACATACTTCTCATTACCCCAAGTTTGTCTAATTGCATCCCTCCGATGACGGTTTTCAGGAGAAGTCTTCACAAACAATAGGAGAAGGACATCCTGCTGCTGACATTTCTCTCTGTGRTTGATCAAGTATTGGTAGCTTGATACTCTGTCCAGGTTATCCCTGCTGATAGACAGGCTGTCATTCACAAAATGGTAGCTATTTATGAGGTATCTGTATGAATAGGACTTCATATGGCTCACAATGTGATTATCAAATGGTACCCAAAAAATCATGAGACACAGTATGAAGCAAGTGGCAAATATCTGCAAAAAATGGCATTTTCTGACTCTTCTGGGACTAACAAACATTCTGATGCAGTTTTTATAATCCTTATTCTTATTCAGGATCAGTGTTTTCACAGTGCGTGTGTTTTAGTTTAAGAGCACAGTGTCACCCCTTCAAGATAAGTGTCCCTTGTAAGGCATGATGTCTTTCATTCAGTATCCTTATGAAGACAGCTTTGTTCACAGACTTCACAAGYCATCTTTCTCAAAAACCGTTTTTCTTTGACTGAAAGAATGCAGGCACTTTTGAAAGATGAGACTTGCAGATGAGTATTTTCCCTTTGGGGCATCTTGAAGCAAACACTACAGTTCTAATCAGAACTTCTCATCTGTTTCTTTCCTTCATGAAGATGAACACCTGCCAATTCGGGGGGGGGGGGGGAAGAGGAGAAAAGTTTTAGTGAGCTGTTACTAACACATTTGGGTTTAAGTTTGGTCATGGAAATGAGTTGACTAGTCAGACACTCCCCATCACCACCCCCACCCCCCCCCCCTTCCACTCCCCAAAATAGAAGAACCGACAGGCAGCAAATCAGTGGCCCAGAGCAAGCTTGTGGAGGCCAGTGAAAGAGGAGACTGACACAGAAACCTCCTTCCTAGAAGCCCCCAGTGCCGTTAGCCGACAGATTTTGTTTTTTAAACATTTTGTTTAAATCTTCTAAACTCGGAGAGCGCCGCACCCTATAAATGGCCGGGTTTACAAACTGCCTTTGGCCGGGCAGTCTGCTGAAGACCCACAGCCAGGCGGGGCCCCGCGACCGCTCCCGGGGCAGGGAGTGCCAGGCGAGCGCCGCGGCCGGAGCCCCGACGGCGCTGGGTGTCCCGCCCGGCCGCGCTCGCTGTCCCGCCCCGCCGCCCCCTTGCCCGCGCCGCTCCTTCTCCCCCAGCCYTGGGGGCGCCGTGCCGGCCTCATGCAGCACCTTTTCCGCCGCGGAGCCCCGGGACGAGCCGCTGCCGCGTCCCGACCCCGCTGGCCGGAGGGGAGCGGCCGTTGCACCCAACGGCTTTGGGGGCCGCGAGGTGCCGCGAGCTCAGCCGTGCCCCGCGCCGGCCGTTACCGAACGCCCCGGCCGCGGGCGGCACCTTCGCCCGGGGCGCGGACAGTTGGTCACCCGAGCGACGGTTAAACGGCAGGGCGGACACACTGACGGACTGACTCTCGTTAGGCGCCTCTGCCACAGGCACACCTCTCGAGGTCACACAGCTTAACGCTTCAGCGCCACTGCCTCTGCTCCCAACTAGGGTTTAGTGAAGAATCCAAAGCACAAAAAAGCCACCCAAGTCCAGCCTTCTCGCCCTGCAGTTTAAAATTCAGTTCTTGTAGCCAGAGTTGTCTCTGCTATATAATAAACAAGAACGACCTGAAGTAGCAACTACTTGTTCAACCCATAAAAAGCCAAAAAYAGCCATCAAACAAGAAATGTAGGATTAGCACCGTAAGGAATGACATCCCACAAACTGAACACTTGTTGCACAGAAACAACCCCTGAAGCAAGAGAACACAAGCTATCACTTTCAAGTTAAGAAGTTCTGTGCAACACAAATGCTTTGAGACTGTTTTAGCCATCTGAAGTCTTGCAACTAGACAGCATAATGAGAACACAACACAGTATACAGAGACAAGAAAACTTGGGACAATGTTGTAGTGCTCCAGGAAGGGGACCAGCTGCTCAAAATGGAAACTGTGCATTGGTGTATCCCAGGACTGCAGATTGTAATGCATAACAGAAAAGCTGTATGGGCAGTTTGGTGAATAAAAGTCAGTCAGCGCTTTTTATAGTATCAGTTTAAACCCTTTTTATTTTGGAAACATGAAGTTAAACAATGCACCTCAGAGTTATAAACTCAGCAACTTTACAATAGAACACTATTGCAAGGCTTACTCTTGTTTCAGATGAAGCAGAGGGATGCAGACAAACTGGAGTGTTACAGAAATCCCAACATTTGGTAGTTCCTTTTGAAGGAGTGGGTCTGAAGATACCAGGTAGTCAGGTCGTTCACTGCCATCACGATAAACTTAAAAGCAGAGAACTGAAAGTAAAGGGAGAACAAGGCAATCTATTTAACCACTTCAAGCGAAGTTTACCTTGGTAAACACAGGGATACTCATCACCAAATACAACTTTTTTAGATTACAGTTGGATAAGAAGTTTGGGAAACAGTCTGCAATTGCCCAGGTCATATAGTAAAAAGAGACTAGGGTCAACACCACAGATACAAAGGGTATCTCACAGTCACTGAGAGCTAACAGTGAAACGAACCTACATGACAGTTATTTCCACTAGGGAAAAATAAAAGTCTCCAGAAAAAAACCCAAAAACAYGAACAACACTCAAACTAAACCCACAAACCCACAAAAAAAATCCACCACAAAACACAGAAATCATCAAGGAAACAGCTTTAAATATGGAGCAGCTAGCAGGGGACAAGACTCCTGCATAGACTCAATTTTCTGCTCCCTAGCACCCCTTTCCCAAAGTCAGGGATGCTGGAAGGAGAAATTAAGCTTTTCCTTGGAGAAAAAACAAGTCATAAAATTAACCAGCTAAGGGCTGGAACAATCTGGTCTGTGATTTCCTTGTTCTAGTTCAGCAGAATTAGATGAACCATTAGTAGACAGAAGTTGTTCAGAATCCTCCTCAGAAAAATACCTCTCAGGTAAAACTTTAAAATATGACTATAGATGAGCAATACTGATGAAATTTAAGGAGGCCTAYACCCACTCACCCATCTCTCTCCAAAAAGGTGTGAAGACTTGCTATGAAGGTACACCAATGCACAGGTAGAGTCTCTTTGATTGTCAGAACTTTTTATAGCCCATTTACAAGATCCAGCCTTTGGGCTTAGTCATCTTCTCCTTCCCTTAACAGGAAAACAGGTTAAGACACCACAGGAGCTATTCGCTGCCATCTAAATTTCATCATTCCAAGAAAAGAAAACAATCCAACTCACCAATGTGTTCTCCCTAGCAAGAGGAAACACCATGGAACAGAGAGAAAACCATGCTTGACAGTCTTTTTTTCTGACCATAATTAAGGTGTTTTGCCTCTTGGTGTGCATTTTCTTACTTGTGGCTTGAAAGCTGTTAGGTCCAATCTAAGATTGGAGAGAGATTGCGAGAACCAAGCATCCATGCACAGTTCCTGTAACTGCGTTTCCTTCTGGCAGATTTAAGATTATAACTGCATGTGGTCTTTCCCCAGTTGCAAATACTGCAGGCTTTTGCCATCCTGTAGTTATCCTGCCCTTCCTGTAGGAGTTTGTTAATTAACCTTTCAATATTACCACAAGCATGACTCATTGTAGCAACTGTTTACTATTCTGTGTTTTGCATTTGGAATATATTCTAGGGTGAAAGAGGAGCTGCCATAGTTTGACTTGCAAAGTCAATAGTTTGTACAGTGACCACCATGGAAAAGCAGACCCTTAGGGAGCCACTTTAACTGTTCACACAAGGCAATACTTGAAAAAAGTCAATATTAAGTTAATTTCAGGATAGAACAGTTTTGGAAAGTCAACTAAGGAGAGACAGATGAGGTATCCTAAAGAAACATAAAGACACCCTAGACATGAAACACCAGAGGCACAGACTCTCACAGGAAGAACCATGAAGAGACAACATTCACACAAAAGACATCCAACATGGAGATTTTTTCCTACTAACACCATCCTGATAAAAACCTAAACCCAAGAGACCAACTAAGACTGCCCAGAGAGAACATCTCAAAACTCCCAGCTACAAATTTTGTCATGCAGTACAATGCAGGGCCACACAGTACCATACGCAAGCTGGGCTTCAATACACCACATCCCTGCTACAACATGTACTTTAGGACAAAGATCATAGTGTATACTTATTTTTCACTCTTTCTGCCTRTGATGGAAGATAAGTTCAGCTCACAAGGGGCTTCACCAGGCAATGCAGGATATACCAGGAAACACTATTTTAAATAGAAATACTACAGCAACTGTCCCTTTCAGATCAGCAACTCTTGGATAAAGTTCAGAAGACCTACCAGAAAGATAGTAGACCTCAAACATTACCTAGTTTCGAACAGAAGTCATCTGAAGAGCTGCTGATCTCTATGTCCATGTTTTTCCCTTGGCTGTTGGGGACAGCCTCACAGTCACTCTTCCCCCCATCCTGCCCTCTCATCCTTACCGCACCAACCTTCCACAGCTTGCAAYAGCTCTAGAGTTTGTATAGTTGCTCAACAAGCGAAATCCAGCTCCTCCCAACCTCTTGCCCCCGAAAGCAACCTGCTGAATCCCTGAAGGAAGTATCAGAACGTGGCTAATTGAGGTCAAACTGTGCCTAATCTAAGTGCACAATAGGACTCAAGGGTTTCCTGTTGTAGAACCAGATGTAACACACTTTCTAGAGCTTTCAGTCTTTTCAATTCTAAGGCTATTGCCAGGCTCTGTTACTACAGAAATTTTGCAGCCCTATGACAGACTTTTGCTCTAAAGTCAGGGTAGTTTTATCACACGAGCTACTCCGTATCACCTTGCTTGAGAGTGGAGTGGATTCCCAGGTTAGAAGCCCCATCCTGGACTCCATCCTGCTTGCTCCATCCTGATGTGAGATGTCACAGGCACCTAAGCTGCAACACCACTTCTTCAGCACTGAAGGAACGTGCCCAGCCACAGAGGTGACAGAGGCAGCTATGCTGCAGTTAACGCTGCATGGGTCGAGATTATCACTGCCCAGCTTTAAAGCCAGACAGATTTGTCAAGCCTAGCAGAAGGATGGGACAATCCTGACAAGAGTGGGTTGGATTTTCCTGAAGCTTTCAAAATCTGTTTAGAAGAGGGTTATGGGGTTCAAAGAACACATCTTGATATGTTTTAGAGTTTTGCTTGTTAAGTAGAATGTAAAACTTTTTTTTGCCATGTTTGAAGCAATTTAAAGTTATAATTCCTGTGAAATTGAACTCTTCCATCTCCAGCAGTACTGATTTATGTACTGTTTACGCACAGAATCCAAAGGAAATCTAGTCAAGTTCACGCATCGAATAAGCCATAAAAACACAAGTTTATCAAGATTTTTCATTCTGACTGACTAATTGAAGATTAAGAAAGTATGTGTCTAAGTTAATGGGAGCAAAGCCTGAATGGAGTTTGCTGCCTACAGCTTTAGCTGCAAGATTATGTAACCCAGGTTCCTCTGATTTTTTATCTGTTGCTGACATGTCTTCACAAGTCATGTTATCTATCATCTCTCCCCTGGCCTGTGTCCTCCTTCTTCACCTCCCAATATCTGAAAAACTTCTTACATATTAAGCAGTTGCTTTAAAACTAGTCTTCAGGTTCTTCTTTTATGTGAGCTGTGTCACAAAAGAAAGCAGAACAGAAATACTGCGTAAGTCACATACTGACACTTCTAGGACTTCCTGTCATAGTGACAGAAGGTCACTTTACGAAAAAAGATGCAGTAMGTTCCTTAGCTAAGTCTGCCTTCCTACACAGTTTGCAAGCACCAAGATGAAAAGAAATCACAAACAGCCTGCAAAGAAAATAACTTCAAGTAATGTCAAAACTTCCACTRTTAGACCTTGTTCTGTCCAAACTGTTGAGAAATGGAAGCCAATTCAGACAGGTATTCTGTAGGCAAACATGGTCACAATGGCAATGGAATTAACAAAAAGAAACAGTCCAGTGCTACAAAGATCTATGAAAAGTTTAAGTCAGGTCACAGATGTTGCATCAATAAGGAACGTAATGCAGCAGTGACTGACAGGAGGTTTGCAAATTTTGTTTCAAGAACATATAACCCATCTTCTGCAATCTCCTATGTAGGCTTTGCCTGCCAGCTCTTCAGTTTGCCTGCTACTCATAGTCAGGGTATAGTTTCCTGAGACGGTACACCAGCATTCTTAGATGCTCTTAGTGCATGTGTTGAGGACTTCTCAGATTGAACAGACACCTGACTTTCTATGAAGGTGAACATCCAACACTTTCCAAAACACAAMCTCCTTAAATGATTCTGAAATTGCTCAGTCAAGAGCAATCTCCTTATTAAAAACAATGGGCATTGAACTACAGCACTTCCACCAGGGAAGTTTTGTATCAGAAGTAACTACAACAGCAACTAGAAAAATGAGCCACTTAAAACTGTGCTCACTTGCTGATTCTCACTGATGTCTAAAACTTGCAAGTGCTGAGCAATGTTGGCAGAGAAATTAAAAGGATGGCAAAGCTTTACATGGCAATTGAGTAAAGCAGTTCAACTCCTTCAGGGCTGGAAGTAGTAACAGGTTGTAAATGCTTAGCGCTGCAAGGAAGCAGCTAATTGCCAGTAGAGATTTGGTTTCTACAGAGATTTTGCACTTACTGTAACTATTGGGTAGAAAGAAAGTGATTTCTTCAGTTTCCCCTAAAATGAGCTGCAAGCTTCCTAGCTGCTACAAGCCAGTCTAAATGGAGACATCTGCCAGAATGGTCAGACTTGCCTTCTCAAGTTGCTTTCATCAAGATCAGTTGCCCAAAACAGCCACTATGGAGATGGCAGGAGAGGAGCAGGACCACATCTTTCAAGCACCAGCCCCCATTTAGACTGCAATTCTCAGTTGTTTTAACCTGCTATATCCACTGCAGACTCTTCCCCATACAWGCTAGAAGGAAGGATGGCATTTGCCAGAATGAGTCTCCAAAATGAGTCATTTAGTTCACGGGATTTTGCATAAAATGCACAAGCACCAACATGAATTTTTTTTGCTTTGCGTGCAGCAGATTGGGTGAAAAGAGCCTGTTCTTTGCACTGACAGTAAGGATAATATTCTTATATTGATAATATTCTTATAGTGACATGACTGAGGCCATATGCCCTCATGTTCTGAGAAGAGGGACTAAGTTAAGCACTTAACTTCCACACAGACAAGTCAGAGCTCTAAGACACAGCTACAAAGGCTGTAATGGCACCTATTGTACAACCCACCGCATCTGTTTTGGCAGCAATGAGCTCTAATGATGTACTGAGCAGCAGTCTGCGTTCATGTAAGTTCACTTCTACAGTGCCACCATTTAAAGACATATGAGACTGGCACACATTCCTTTCTACTCCCACATACCAAGGCAAAAATAGGTAGCAAAGGGGCAGAGCACATTAACTGCAGCTGTTAATATTACCCCATTGAGTAGAGCCTCTGGAAAGTCACCTCCCCCTGCATTTTACAGTAGATAATTTCTGTTCCTATTTGGAATCTTACCTCGAAACTTCCGGGCAAGTGGTATAACGAATTTTCTAGTGAATAYGTATCACTTAATCCCAGGATATCATAAACACAGCTTGCCTGCAGAAGTGAGCAAGGACCACAAGAGGCATTACAAAGGGCTCGCTTGCCACTTCTTTCTATCCCACATTAGTGTACTCACCTCTTTACAAAAGCGTATTTCAGACAACCCTGCAAGGACGTCCCATTATATGTGGCAAGCTTTGAGCTGAACATTGAACATTCACTGCACTGGAGAAAGCAATTGTGTAATATCAAGCAGTTAAGGATCCAGTGCAAAGCTCAACACTGGAAGACAAGAAATTGCAAATTCCCTCGTTATGCATTAATACTGAATATCYCTGTTTCATAGCATGTTCCCGTTGAAGACCTACAACATCAGGGCCTCGCCTAATCAATAATTCTTTCTGCTGCCTGTTTTAAGTAAGCCCATTCAAATATTTATTTGCAGCTAGATCTAGAGATGTTATTTCCTGCCTATTTTCCTCACAAACCTAAGGTGCTTTCTGTTCCAGTCTGCAGGCCATACCTGAAGATCAAGCTGAACTTGATCTGAAGCAGACTTTTTCCATGCTAGCTGCCAAACTAAAAGAGGAAGTCAAATTTCAGACTGACACAACTAACTGTAAGAAGACTAGTTCAAGCTGCCTTTCCATAGGGCCTCTCTTAAAAACTTTGCTTTTGCCTAGTAAAAAAAAAAAAATGGAGTGAGTTAGAAAGTGTATGAAGGACTTGTTTAAACAGAAGGCTAACACCATTGTACTGCRGCCATTTCTAGATTTTAAGAATTTCATTCCAGAGTAAATATTCTCTCCTCTGCTCCCCAGTCTATCCCTCTTCCTTCAACAATACTGTCGCCTATGACCCCAATTCAGCATCAAACTCCAGATGAATGTCCCATACTGCAGCAAGAGTTTGCAGTCCAAATTTGGATGTTACATGGGTCAGTACCATGTGGACACTGAGGCAGGAAGACAGACAAATGAGAATTTGTGATTTCAATTTGTAGATTAGAATACAGGGTGGTTTTGTGCCAAAGGATTGTGTTTTTTTTCTTTCAGTTAGACCAATGAAGATAAAACTTGTTGGAATTAAAAGTGTCAAATATACTGGTTAACTTACAGGGTACAGGAACTGGTGTGTTTTCTTTGTGCTCTACTGGACTAGCTCTCTCTGTTCTACACTGAAGCTAGCACAGATCAGAGCTGAACTCTTGAGTCCACGCAGCAGAGTGTCATCCCATCAAGACTTCCCAAATCAGTTCAGCTGCATACACTTGCCTGTCTCTCTTAAGCACGGGTCATTAACCTCAGCCAAGTCCCATGCTGACTTACCATTCACACACCATTTATGCTCTATAGACAACTGAGCAGGACAGGAGTCCTGCATCACCCTTTTCTGCATCAAATCCTTTCCTCCAGTGGTTTATTTTCCCAAACCTACAAGTAGAGCCCTGGGAGACAAACCTGCAGGTTTACTTGTCACCTGCAAATCACAGACACAAGAGTTTGAGGAAGCTGGGTTTCAAAACACTAGTGCTGGTTCCCATCCTAACATCCCATCAGTCTGAACCGACACCACTTTTGCTAAAAACTCTTCCATCTTCATGACCCAGGTCATGTAGTCAGGAACATAGCCCAGTTTTCAGTTCTTTATACATATTGTAGAAATTAAGAAGCAAATCAGGTCCCAGTCCTATGCATAGAGATACCAGACAGTAAAAACAAATGTTCTCTGTTGCTGGGGAGGTATCCAGGTCTGCAGTTTCAAGGCCATGCTTTCCCCACCACATACACACACCCAGCAAGGACAAGGTCCAACGCTACACTGAATCYACCATACACAAAGCTGTACCTCAAGCAAAGCACAAACTTACACACAAAGGTCTAGTAATTTAAGACAGTCCTCTTAAAGAAACTGTAGGATCAGCCCAGAAAAGAAACTGCTCTGTGGAGAAAAACAATACTTCTATCAATAKCTAAGGAAGCACGTGCATATGTAATTAATTATAAAAGATGAGCTTTCTGATTAGTGATAATAAGGAAGAGAACCTCTTTAAGATGACCCCTAATGGCTCATTCCCTCCCACAAATGTAGTGGAGCTGCCATTACCACAACACGTCAAAGGCCTTCTCTTGAGATCACCAAGAGCAAATATTGCTCAAGCCACTTCATCTTTCCATACACCCACAGACCTACACACACTTAAAACAGTCACTGCCCACTGTTCCCTTGGCCCTGAACAGAGTCAGCCCTTGCTCATTCTCACCCCTCCTGGTCACTGCACAGCCACCACCAGCTCTTAAGATGACAGAGAGAAATGCAGTATTCTATTCGAGGCTGAGGGAAGAGGAGAGTTATTAATGACTCTGTCTGCTTCTTGCATAAGCCTATCTAGTGGGTTGTCTTCTTTTATTAATAGGAAATGCATCTATTTGAATCAAGCAAGCAGCCTACCTGACCATGCATTCATTTCTTGTTTAGCATCTGTACTTCACTGATCTTCTATACAGATGAATTACCATTTGGGGTAGTTCAGCAGTAATTTGGTAAATTCAACACATATAGACGGTGTGTAAATGTGAAGTCTGTATATACTATATATATACACATTTTCTATAAAAGCTTGAAGTACTAGTCATTCAAGATACACCAATGGAAGTTAAAGAACTTACATTTTTAATTACTTTAATTTTAAAGTTATCCGAACAGCACCTTAAATTCAACTAAAGAGTCACCCTAACTTTAGGCAAATCATTATCTAGAAATAGCAACACATCAGACTGTCCATTTCTCCTAACTTCCAGCCTTCAATTCTGAAAGCATTCACAGTCTTCACTGGCCTAAGAAAAGCCCGAAATGGTTGTAACATTGAAACTGAATAAACATTATGTTAAGAGGTACAAGAGGTAGTCTGAGTAAGCAAACTCCTAATCAAACAAGCACTATCCAAACCTGTAAGGCTCATGTTCTCCAATCTCAGTTAGTATCAAAAGATCCCACTCTTTGGGAAGTGACTGTCAGTTTGGGGAGAGGGTTAAAGACAGCAAGGTTTTGCTAAAGCTAAGTGTACTGGACGAGCTGGCCACCAAAAAGGACCAGAGGGGATAATGTTTCGCCACTGATTTAGCATTTCTRTGAGATCTGGATTCATATATCCAGCTATCCTTTTCCATTAGTTCAGTAGTGAAATGTTTAATTTCAATTATTTTATGATTATGTAAGTTTCAAAGTTCTAATATAATTTACACATTTTAAAGTKTTCAAGACAGTTAAACATTTCACATCAAAAGCTGATGGTTCTTTGAAAATTTTAAAACAGGTTGAGTACTGAAGGCTTCTACATGCCTGTTGGGGGTCTCCGTGTTTGCCTCAAGCCAGCCAGAAAGACATAATAAGCATCTCAGATTTTAGGATAATGTGGATCCAGAACCACCTCAGCAAATACAAAGGAGCTGCAGACTGGCTGGGATAATAGCGGTGCAAGGCTTTGTTTAAGCCTGTCTGCAAACTGGGTGGGATGAATGCCATTAATCCTCTCCTACTTCTGTGGGAACTAAGGAGGATTTTGGCTTTTATGCAGCCTCTTCTGCAATGCAACAAGGCCAGGGATTGAACAGGAGACACTTGCATGCTTTTTGTTGTTATTAAATATGGGAAGCAGGAAGARCACAGGCTCATGGCAGAAAAGCAAAGCACCAAACCCCCCCCCCCCCCCCCSACACACACACACTTAGCAGAAACATGACAACACAGAGCTGCAGCCGCTGAGGAGCAGCATCCTGCAGTTCCAGCTCACCACGGCTCAAATGCCTTCACTGAGAGCTGCTAACAAGCCACTGGCCACAAGAAGCCACAGAACAGAGGACTAAACAAAGAATTCCTCAGGCCTAGCTTCAAGATGCAAATCAGATAAGAAAATTCAAACAAAGGAGCTGCAAAACACTCCCAACAAGTTTAATAAGCAGTGAGATTTCTCCAAGACTACAGTCTTGGTAAATTARATGAAGTAACTTGTGTATTTGCATTTAACCAGAAGTACTTGTCTCTGCTTAGTAAAAAGGGACAGTAGGTCACACTCTTCAATAACATCAACAGCCAGTAAAATAATATTTTTAAATATATAAGAATACATGTCTGTTGTATATATACACACACAGTTCTTTGCAAGACTCATATGAGGCCAAGAATGTAAGGAACTACCTACAGCACGGGCATACACACAGCACCAGATTAGGAACTGCTATGAGGATGGTTTAGGAAAAACCGAGTTAAGTAGAAACTACAAATGGAATGCATTGACAGACAGAACCACAAACACCAGTCCGTGGACTGTAGAAGGAAACTACAAAGATGGGAGCACAAGCCTGCAAGGCAGGGATGACTTAAGTCATGACTTAAGAAGGAAAAACAAAGACATTGCTAAAGAAGCCTGATCATACTAGAAAGCTGAACTTTGAGAACAGTGCACTAGAAAGCCAGTATGTGTAATTACCACAGGACTTTACTCAGGTCTTGCTGACAAAGCAGCCAGAACCTCAGAAAATATTTAGTCGTAAGTATGGTACCTTTGTCACCCTTATTACCCACTATAAGGGTTTCCTACCAAAAATGTAGTGAATAAATATTACTGGAAAGTGAGGAAAGTTACAAGGAAAAGTTGTGAAAGCACTTTGTGTGGTCTTAACAATAATACACATGGATTACACACTCTGGTGTGTAGTGCAAAGTTAAAGACTAAGCTTCCTTTAGTTAACCAAGTCAAGCAGCAGAAAGTTCATCCATCCTCTGTCTGTTTCATATTCCATATAAAACCACAACTAATCGAGGGCTGAGGGCACAGGGCTGCAATGATGTATGATGAGTAGCAGTTTAAAGAACAAGAAAAACCAAGTTTTCTGCACTAAGACRAAAGGTCCGTTTTGTCTGACAAGCCTCTTCAGGTCTTAGCAGAAGTGAGACTGGAAGAAACAAATGATTACAACAGAAGAAATGTGAGCAGACTCACTGGGCCAACAGCATGTTCAATTGGAAGAAACTTTCCTTAGCTCTAAATGCAAAGGAACATTTAAACCCCTTCCTTTGCTGCCATGTCCCAAAGCACCTCCAACAATATGCTCTGTGTTGACAAAAGCAGCTCTTTATTCCCAAGTTCCTGCCTCACCTGAGTTGGTGAGGTTGAGCTGCTGCATCTGAAAGGTGACAGTGTACCTCCAGAGCATGGCAGCASTCCTGGGAGTTTTGAGTGACCAAACACTTTTTATTCAAGTTTTAAACTACATTCAGAAACCTGGAGATGGTACTAGACAGTCAACCTTGACCTCATGAAACTGGTTTGCAGAAAGCCAAGGCAGGAACTCCTACAGCCTGTAGTCTTTGCAATGTGTACATGTATGTCTCTATTCGACAGTCCTGCCAACTAAGTTGCTTTTGCTTATACAACATTCCCTCCTTTTGAGGTCATCCGTTTGCAGGTTGTTCAAGCAGCCTTGGGATCTGTTGGATTTTCTGAGTTATTTGGACATGCAGCAGCCACGGCATCTCCAAGCCACAGTTCTGAGTTGAAGATCAGACTATGCAGCCAGCCAAGCAACAAGTAAACTTCAGGACTGGTACAGGTTCATTCTAAAGAGTTGCAATGCCAAAGTGAAGGCGTTTCATCATCCTACTTCCAYGCATTGTGGTGGTCTCCCCATTGACTGTAAAATTTAAGTCAAGTGTCATCTTCAGAGATCCTTCCACGGCATTCTCCCCATTGCTGCCAGGGGCAAATGTCCTACTTGGAAAACTTATGAAAAAGGGGAGCCTCTCTAGTATCTATAACTATTATTTCAGTTTTTGAAGACTTAGGAATGCAGAGATCTCAGTTCAGGATCTGGACCACAATCTCCCAAACGTTGCAAAGAATCCAAATATATAATGTCTCCTTTATTACTGGAAAATCCTGCTTTCACTTYCAGCCAACCTGATGGAGGTGGGCCATGCTGCTTTCCGCAGGAGTTTAAAGATTAGTTATTACTGAGGTCTGTTGAATAGTCAGGTAGCTTCACTCAAGATGCACATATCCTAGGAAGCTAAGGAAGGTATTTGACTAAATTCTGCAAGTGCCACATGGAAGGAAGAGCCAGTGGTGCAATGCTAATCTGTCACATTCTGGTTCCCTTCACCTCTCTCTGCCAGTTCCAAGGCCCAGCCAGACCTACTGCAGTAACAGCAACACCATGGGGAGGTTTCCCAACAACAAAATCCCCTCAGTCCTTCTGTGCTTTCAGTAACCAACACCTTCAAGTTAAAGCATTACCTAGACAATTCCTCAGGCATAGAGGGATAACYACAGGAGAGGAAATGCTTTGTACATCGCAGATGCTGTAACGCTGTAGGTGCAGAGTGACACCAAACACACGAGCCGCTGGCATTTCCAATGATAAGCAATGACTTGCAGGGTTTTCCACATGCTTCTCCCTAATCGGTAGGTGAATTACCATTCCTAGCATCAGTACTCACTACTCCAGTTCGGCCAGATGTCAGAGAGACTGTCCCAACTACTGCTTTGGGCAGCAGGAGCAACCAGTTTGTTTCTCAATAATTTGCCATCTTAGAGAAAGCAGAAAGTGATACAGTTTTGATTCACTCAGTGGAAGACAACCAGTAAGCAGATACTGCTATTATATTTCTAAGCAGAAAAACAAACAAACCCCAAAATCCTTACCTGCAAAAAAGCCCATATTTTTACTGAGATAGTACATTTCTGTATATAATAGATGGTGGACTTCTATGAAACTAGTTCTGTGCAAAACAACCAGTAACTTCCATAATACCAGAGCAACACTCAGCTCTATGTGACGGTCCAACCTTCTGGAATACTGCTAGAATATTCCATGGCTATTATCAACAGTGATTTTCTGTCTCCTGCTCTGTTAAACAAGAAAAGAAAAAAATCCTGGCGTTTATCCTGTCTTAGATTACAGCTATATTCTCTTTTTTAAAAAGAATCCATTCCTTTGCTAGCCCCATCCCTTTCCAACTGCTAGGAGAAACCCAAGAACTGGGGAGAAGTGAGAACAAGACAGCATCATACAAACCAGATTTCAACAGCTGCACTAGTAGTTTCAACACTACTGCTAAGAGACCCTCAGGCGTAAGCCTGGGCAGCCCCGAGATAAGGATGCTGCAGCACGTACCAAGTTCTCCACCGCCTCGAGGAGCCAAGATAGTTACAGGGGATTTAATCATTGTTCTGCCCTTCATGTAGTTGCTTACACTGGCGTAACGTCAGTCTCCCATCTCCGGATACTCCCAAGATCTTGCGCAGAAGCAGTTAAGTAAGCTACTTGTCCCAAAATAGTCCAGGTGGTTTCTGTGCTCCTCGCAGTGCGGATGAGCCAATGCGATTCCCCCTTTTCTGGCCCCCCCCAGCCCGGCCGGACCCGCGGTTCTACCCCGCGCCCGGCTCCCGGCTCGGCAACGAGAGCATCCCAGGCTCTCCCGAAAACCTTTGAAACCCAGGAGAATCCAACCTACASGGAAACTCGCGCGCTGGAGGACACTCCGCCGCCTCCACGGCTCTTCCCCCGATGGCTGTTGCCGCCTCCCGGCAGCCCCGCGACCCCCCAGTTTAGCGCAAACCGGTCGTGATCTTTCCCACCGCCGCGCCTTCCCCCATCCCCATCCTCCGGGGCATCCGCGGAGCCCGGGAGCGGCCTGGGAGGGGCGGCAGGCGGGGATCAGCTTCCAGCCATGCGGCTGCGGGCGCCCCTTCGGGGGAACAAAGGCGGGAGCCGGCCGGACCCRTCCCCGCACACCTCCCGCCGCCAGCCTCCCCAGTTTGGAGCTCCTCAGCCTGGCCAAGAGCACAGACAAAAAAAAAAAAAGATACTTTTTTTTTTAGCTTTGCTTAGCCCAAACGCGCTTTTTGAAAGCGCCCGCTCTCCCCCTTTTGCCTAATGCGTTTGCTCCTGCCGAATTTTCCTACGGGGTGCCCAAAAACTGCTCGGGAGAGGGCTGCTCCCGCCGAGCGGCGGCAGCCTCGGTGCCCACGATCCGCGGAGAGCCGCTCCCGGCAGCGTTCATCGGGCGCTAACGAGGCCGGGGCGGGCGGCAGCCCCGGCGCTCTCGGGGGCGCGTCCCCGTGTTGCAACGCAGGGCTGCGCGGAGAAACTCCCAGCCGGATTTGCGAGTTTCTTGGGTGGGAACAGTGGARGAAGAAAAAAAATCCCACACTTTCCCTGTAGAAAAAAAGTTTGGAGAAATAGGAAGCCGGGAGGGGCTGCTGGAACAAGGGGCGGGAGGAAACGGCGCTCCTTTGAATGGGTTGTTTCACCGTAGTGCTCGAGTGGCCGCGAGTTTTCCCTCCAAGGCTCAGAGCATGAGAAAGACCTTGAAAGGGCCACAAAAAGACTCTCATACTTTTCTGCCCCCTCCTTYTTTGTTTTTTTTCCTTAAATATAATCGACTGCCAGACAATCAGAGGTTTGGGGGGAATCTGCTGAAAGGCTACACAGAACAGACATCAAAACTACACTGAAGTTTGGGTCTCGTTTATCACAGAAATTTGAAATCCCAAGCCCCGACAAGACCCTACTTTAGGACGGGAGCGGGGCAGGCGCGTACGGCGTTAATGGATGCGGTCTGCACCGAAACCTTGGAAACAAAGCAGTTGGAAAACTCGTTTGTCCAAAGCAGGGAACCGCAATACCTGAAACGCGGATAAGTGAGACACCCTCCTCCCCTGAACAGACCAGCTCTTACAGTCCCTGAACGCAGGCAGAGAAGCGAAAAAAAGCATTTAGAAAACCAGAATATTTTAGGCAATTTTAATTACCCGGCTGCTCGCTTTAGCCATTAGAGGAACGAGCAACCCGGCTGCTCTTAGTTCAGAAAGCGCGAGGGAGAACGGGACGACACCCAGCACAGATTCCCGCACCTCACCTACAAAACTGGCCGGAGAGCTGCTTTCTCCTCCGCTTCCTTCCTCGAGGAAGAGGGACCGGCCGGGCCACCGCGCTCCCCAGCAGCAGATGGGCTCCGCCGGCCGGGAGCCACCGGCTCCGCCCCCTCCGCGCTCCCCGCGCCCGGCCCGGGCTCCCTCCTCGGCTCGAGTGTCCCACTGTTTGCAAACACCCTGCCCGCCCGCGGCACTGCGTGCCCCGGGGATTATCCCTGCTCCCGACGAGGTGGGGAGGGTGAGACTCCAGTGTGCTATGCGGGGAAGATGTGTCTTGCGCTGACACTCAAAAGTTCTGATACTGATGTGTCTTAGAAGTTCAAAAGTACTTATATCTTAAAAATTTCTTAGGGGACACCATAAAAGTTTAGCTAATTGCTTCTCTCAGTCTCCGAGATGCCAAATAACATCTTATTGCTGGGTAGTTAGTTTGTAAGTCACCGTGAAACTTGTTTGTCTCACTTTCCTGCTGGAAATCTTCAGAGGAGTATGAAAGAGTATGATTTAGAGTTTCTTTTTCTCTCCTAACTTCCCCACAAATTCTTGGTGACTTTCTTACACCACTTGAAGGGAATGCCTGATTCACTGAAGAACATCAATAGTACATCGSTCTCCATGGGCAGTAGGACTGAGACAGAAGTATTTAAAAACCAAATCAAAGTAAGTGCTCTGAGCACACCTTCTTTAAATACACTTTTGCCAAACTTCTGTAAAGAGAAAAACTGGGTAAAAAAAAGGCATTCAAATTCAGTTGAAAAACTACTACAATGCTGTGCCTTGTATGATTTCATAGAATCATAGAGAGATTTCTCACTGAATATATCTTTCATACACAAACCCATTGTGTATCTCCCATTCTTTCACATGACTATGATTGATCTGAATCATTCCTGACCTCATCACTGACTTCATAGAAATTTAACAATTGCATATCATGACAATTAGGGTCTGTTTGTCACTTTACAACCATAAATCTGACAACATCTTTGTGAAGCAAGGAATTGTTTTCTTTTCACACACAAGAGAGAAAATAGAGATAGGAATACTGTTGTCAAGGTCACCCAGCAAAAGTAGAGCAAGGGTAAAACCTGAGCAGCTAATGATCCCACAGAAGGATGTGTTGTTTTGCAATACAGGTTTTGCTTGGGGAAGCTTCAAGGCCCAAGGAGTTTTTCACTTGATCTCTTCCTTTCCCCTGTTGTATGTCTAAGTGTGACTAAATACTTTATAGCAGCCTTCCCAGATTTCTTTGTCTGTTTGATTCTGCAGTAAGACAAAATATAATTCTTTACAATTGGCAGTTCAACTTAGAAGGAAAAGTTTGTAGATCATTGTGGAAATGTTATCTGAGCAGTGTTTAAATAACAGTAGAAATGACCTTATAAACAAAGCATCATTCATTTTTCTTACCAAAATGATAATTGCTGATTCCTTCCCTAGTTCACAAATCTGGTGAGATTTTTTTTCATARGTTATTCATTCTTCTTTCTTACTTTTAAGTGTCATTTCTGCATTATCTGTGTCTGGATAATGCAGCTCCCAGCTTCAATGTTTTTCAAAATCAGGACATAACTTTAAGGTGTGTGTATGTGGAAACATGATTCAGACATAATTACAAGACTTGAAGAACTAGGTCCATAGAAAGCAGAGTCAGAGGTATTTCAGTTATTGAACAAAAGTGACTGCTTCTAATCAGCACAGCAAAGAGACTTAGTTTGGTGTGCTGAGTTTGTCTTACAGTTGTGTCCACTTTTTTCCTGAGAAGTGACATCTGCTTAAAGGATCAACARTCTTTCCTTTGTGCTCACTAGTGCTCCATCTTATGCATCTCCAATTTAAAAGCAGCATCTCTGTTAGTGAATCACACTTCATCCTGCCTGTGACCCAAAATTACACTAGGAAAGTTTATATCCATATCACTTCATGGATTTTACTTTTTGGTAATAAAAAAATAAAATCGTCTTGCCTGGCCTTGCCTGGCCTGGCCTGGCCTGGCCTGGCCTGGCCTTGCCTTGCCTTGCCTTGCCTTGCCTTGCCTTGCCTTGCCTTGCCTTGCCTTGCCTTGCCTTGCCTTGCCTTGCCTTCCCTTCCCTTCCCTTCCCTTCCCTTCCCTTCCCTTCCCTTCCCTTCCCTTCCCTTCCCTTCCCTTCCCTTCCCTTCCTTCTTCCTCCTTCCTCCTCTCCTTCCTTCCCTTGCTTTCTTCCTTCCCTTTTTCTTTTCCACTTTCCCTTCCCCTTTCCTTTTACTTTGTATTAAACCAAATCCTCTTAGGGTCGGGTCCTCTGTTGAGATAAAACTTATTTAGAAATTAAGCTCCACCTTTTCTTTTTTCCCCAGCGATGTTGGTAGGGAGGGTTTTTCAGAGCACCACTCTTATTTGTTTATAAATTACATCTTAAACATCCCTTCTCAGCCATACCTTGCCCACCCAGCCCTTACAGAAGTGCAGAGCAGGTTGCATGTTTAAACCAACAAAGTGGGAACCAGCACTATCCAGCTGGCTGTTCTGCAAAGCCCCTCACACTTTGGTTTTCCCCAGGAAATGCCTTCCCTGACCGTAACCACACTATCCTGCAGTGCTACAGCACACGCGGGCTCGGGTCCCAGAGTATTTAGAGAGCTGAGTGGTTTATCAGTGCAAGGGCCAACACCAGAGAGCGGATGTGGGACAGCGCAGTCGCATACGTAGGGATGGGGATTTAGGCAGGTGGATTCCTGGTACCCAAACAGCCTTTCCATTTTGCTCAGCTGGTTAGAGCATGGTGCTAAGAGCAGTGTAGGTTGTGGGTTTAATTCCTGTATGGGCCGCTCACTGGCCTCACGTCTGCCTGGAGACTTCAGGCCCTATTTCTGAGGAAATAATGGGTTGATAAGATTCAACAGAACAGGGAGAAATACCTAGATGTCACAGTTTTGTAGAATGATTTGTAATTCCTGCAGCTTTGTGTTAAGCTGCTCTGCTGTTATTGCTTCATATTCTCAGTATAAACAACGTATTTTAGCTATTCTTGCCCTGTGCAAGAGGGCGGTAAGAGGGAAATTCCATAAAATAATTTGTTTCTAGAAAAGAAAGCAACACAGAAGCCTACTTACCAATGAAGTATTTCCACGAGGAGGTTGGGATCAGAGATCTGTCATTTAATGCTTCTGAGCCTTTGAGTCTACACGGAGGCCTGAGGAAGCCACGCAGTGCTCTCAGAGGGGTTGTGCCAGCTGCCTCTGGCCAACTGCTGCTGTCTTCAACCCACAGACCCATCGCAACAGGATGGACTGGCATGACTAAACAGCACCTGTGTGCCCTAACTGTTGTGTTGTCCAGTGCAGCCCAGTATAGTCTGGGCCCAAGATTCATGAGAGGAGATATTCAATCAATAGAAAGACAATCTAAAGATCCAGAAGCACAGTTCTGTTTGATAAGCTGAACCAGCATCTTTCTGTGCATCCTTGAGGTGTTTCTTGGATGAGAAATGTGAAAGTCTTTCACAACCACACGACTCTGTGCTTAGACTATAAGTATGACAGACTTGGGCATTTTTGACAAAATCACAAGGAAGGCAACACTTTCTGGTTCATTTGCACAAATGGCTGTAGGCAGCCTGTTCCTGTAGCAAACCGACCAAATCCATGGAGTCCTAACTACTGCATTCCTTACTATCTTACATGCGTTGACTACTTTGCTGGGATATTATTTAATTTATGTTTAAGTATTATTGCGGGGGAATGATTTGTTCAGATGTTCTGTGCTGTCATTTCATGAAAGGAAATCTGATTCATAGGTCTCTTCTGATAATGGTTTCACAAACTAAGCTCTTTTAGGGCTGCTGCTGCACCTTTTGCTCTCTGTCCCCACACCCACCTCAYGTAGTCCCTTCATGAGGACTCCCCCATGCCTCGTACAGGGCTGGCAACTGTGCAGCTGGTATGACCTTTTTTTTCTTTTTGTGAGGTTGATTTTGAGTTAACTCSTCTTGCTCACCTCGTGCTGGTGTACACTCACTGTCAAACGCGAGGCAGGGGGTGGGATGGAGTGACTGGGAGCATGCAAAGATGCATATTTGTTTCTTTATAGTTATAGACTGGATAAACTGATCTAGAAACTCCATCCAAAAAGCTGATATTGGTAATCCCCATCAGATAGGAAACTGAATTTCCCATAAATACAGAATATTTTTCTGGTTGATTTGCTTTGGATCTGATACACCCAGCATTTTTCTAGTCTACCTTGCAACAAGGGCTGGGACACTTCGTTAGGCAGTTTTAGTGCTTCACTTTGAAAACACATAAGTATGACATCTGTTCCTGGGCTTTCTGACCACAGTCTCACCCTTTTCACCTCAGATGTTGCATGTGGTGTTGRTGTTCTCAGTGAGTTGTCAATGTGGCCTGACAGTGATCACTTAAAAACACAGCAACATGTATATTGAAGAGACCAGTGTGCAGTGACAGGAGTTACAGTAGTGCTATTCCTGTTTCATCTCCATTCATGCCTATTACTACTATTACTATTACTATAATAAGCTGAAAATTGCGAGATACTGGTGGTTTTGTATTCAGGTGAGGCATGTCACATAAGCAGCATAATCCCTGCTTTCTGAATTAAATTCTCATGAGACTGTAGACTCTCCTAGAGCTTATATTTGGACAGAATTAACTTCATGAATGACCACTTCTAGGGTTTGGCGTCTGAGGTATCATTTATGGGACTTTCATGAAAGAGAGTCAAGTTTAAGAATAAGGGGTGGCCTCAGCTATCACGTATGCATGGAGCACTTCTGTACACGTGCAAAATAGTCTCCAAGCATGTTCACAGTCCAGACTCACTGCTTGTCCTCTGAACATGCACATAAAGTTTGCTTTACATGCTGAGGAAACTTGTGGAGCAGCTGGGATCACTTCTGCACACCAGCAGCCAGCTGTCACTTTGCAAATTCACAACCTGGAGTGTGCAGCCTGTGAGTCTATGCCTAAAGGTGTCTGTACCTTAAATGACAGGTTCCAACTGCAGATTTGGATATGATTTAAATCTAAGAATCCTTTAGATTTAGTGTATCTTAGTATCTGGGTCAGTGTTATTGATCTAACAAGGACTGGGTACCTTCATACATGAGTCTGTGCATCACTCTGAGCATAAGTATATCACTGAATCATCAGGTTGTGTGGGTAGGGCAGGACAGCACTTCTGCCCTGGGTAAAGAATTAGAAGCTATTTTCAGAATGAGAATATTGTGCCAGAGCCCTATTCTAAATCAGCAATAGCGAAGTTGCACTGACATTAGGTCTGGGAATTGCTAAATTTAGGTGTGGACTGGTGTCAAAAATACTAGTACCTCAGGGAGTGCTACTAAAAGTTTGGCGTCCGAGTGCTTGTTGTAATCATCAGAGCCGTGTATGTCAGGACAGAACTAAGTTTCCTGATTTTATTAGCTATTGGCCAAAGATGCAGAGCTTCTATGGGAGGCAGAGATAAATATTAGAATCATAGAATAGTGTGGGTTGGAATGGACCCAAAGACCTTGTAGTCCAACTCCTCCTACCATGGGCAGGGAACCTTTCACTATATCGGGTTGCTTAGAGCCCCATCTAGCCTGGCTTTGAACACTTATGGGAATGAGACACCCACAACTTCTCTGGGCAACCTGTTCCAGCACCTCACCATCCCCACGGTAAAGAATGTCTTCCTGATATCTAATCTAAACCTGCCCTCTTTCAGTTTAAAACCATTGCCCCTTGTGCTGTCACTACAGGCTTTGGTAAATGTCTCTCTCTTATAAGCCCCCTTTATATTTTGAAAAGCCATTAAAAGGTCTTCCCAAAGACTTCTCTTTTCCAGACTGGACAATGATTTTCCCCCTTTATACGACATAAGAAATATCCATTGCAAAGGTTTCCATATAGCGTGTAAATGGAAGATATAACAAATTTCATAATATCATGTAACATATGACTTCTATTACAATTGAAAGAAGGTGATTTTGGTGAGTGTTACAGTAGAGCCCCAACAGCACATCTTTCCAGTCTAATTTCCAGGCTCATGAAAACCTCCAGCTGGTAGAGGGGAAGAACTTGGAGACTACATTTTAAAGGATAAACTGTGTTCTTGACTTTATTGATAGGCACAGGGAGCTGTTTTCTTTCACCAGATTTAATGAAAGTTCGGTCGGCAGGAGAAATTTCAAGAAGCCACAAGCCATTTCTTGCTTGCCGTCATCTCTTTCAACTTTTACAAAATCTTTGTTTTCAGAGAAGTTTCCCTGTTGGGCAGATTGGCTCCAGCACTTACAAGTCTAATTACAGCCTAAAGGGTTGGGAAGATCTTTGAAGTGAAGTGTGTGCTGCCATGTAGGGAGATCTTGCTGCTGATAGAAATCTGTGTAGAATAGCAAGGGGAGATGTATTCCTACTATAGTTCCAAATAGTTCTGGGAACTGGGAAAACTATTATGAACAGGGGAAAAAAAATTCTTATTGTTACAGTACAGTAGTTTACTGGGTGTTCTGGAGGCTTCCCAAAGTCCTTGTGTCCTTGCTCCCAAAGAATGTGGGAGGTAGAGAAAAGCTGAAATAAGCGCTCTCAATATGTTTTCTTAAAAAAATTGCGCTCAATCGAGTATCAAAGAGCATTTAGCAGTCACTTCTGCTATTATCTCTCATACCTGCTTGCTATTGGATACTAAGGTTATTTTAATACTCTTCAGAAATTCCAGGAATTCCTCAACTTGTTTTCTGTGCAGTTGTTCTGCTGCCTTTTGGTTCTGGGTAGGCTCCTGGAATGCAGCTGGCCACATGCGTGTCCTGRGTGGTTGGTTTGGTTTAGGCACATGGGGTGATTGGGATCAGAGGTATCTTCTGTCTTGCCCCGTGTCACAGGAATGTGTGTGCTCCACTTGAAAAGCACTGAAAACTTCTGCAGGCACAGTCAACGGGGGGCAATCTTTCTCCTCTTCCTCTGCCTATCCAGGACACAGCTAAAGGTCTGCTCCCTCCCACCCCCTGATCCAGCTCAGGGTTTACAGATCACATGCAAATAAAGTCAGCTCTTTGTTGGCCTAGGACTGGATGCATCTTCTCTGAAGAAGCACATGTGGACCTGATGTTTTATATGTTTGTTTCTTCCCAAGCTGTAGCTCGATCACCTCTCCATAGAAAGCTGTCTTTGCTTTTGCTGCGGGTTGACAGTCCTTGGCCTTTACATATTTGCATGAAGGACACCTCGAAATCCCAGGTAACATAGGCACAAGCCAAGGAGGAGAGGAAATTAGTCCTGTTACTACTGCCCAGCTGATGGATGGAGAAGGAGGAGAGGCACCGGTGTGATTTTATACCACCTCAGTTTAGGTGGTGCCCCTTTCTTTAAAGGGCAGTAGAGTGACAGTCTCCGGGCTAGGAAACCATTGAAAGGAACCAGGAGCAATCACACCTCTCAGAGTGTAAAATTCTCCGGACAGCTGCCAAAGCCTTCCCTTTGCGCATTCACACCACTTTCAATGAAATCTGTTTTTAAACTGCTCTGTAGTTAAAAACATGCAGCTCCAGTGTCAATTAGCTCATGAAGGAGTGCTGAGCACTTCACATTGTTATTTACAACAGCACAAAGAGAATATCATGTTGCCTAATCAGATGTCAGTGACTTGCGCCCACACTGAGCTGATCTAAATAATTGCACGGTTTGCAGGACAGCAGCAGACAGGACAGAGCAGATGGGAGATCACTCAGTCCCATACCGTGAGTGATTCAACGGAGCAGTGATTTATCAATTGCACTGTGCAGTAAATCACTGCTGACTTCACTTCCTGCTTTTAACAAGCCGCTCATTAAATGGGGATATAATAAATAGGTTTGGACGATTTGTGACATAATAATGTTTACAATTCTGTATTTACTTCTGAAAATTCATGTGGATTTTTTCATCCAGCAGGAACATTCTTTCCTCATATGAGTCTAGGAAGGAATTCTGTTTTACATATCATGATTTGTCTGTCCAGCAGCYACTCTGTAGACTCTGCGAAGTTCCTGTGCATATCCAGATTATTCAATACACTGTTGCTGATCTTTCCCTGTAGCATCTAGTTGGAAGGCACCGTTGCTTTATTTGCATTTCTAGTTATTACAAACCTGTCTTCAAACACTGTCCCCTGGTTAATAGCCATGTTGGACAAACTAGCACGGACAGTCTTGCCTTTATGGCATCTGACCTGCATTAGAGCTAAATAATGTGGCCCTGAGTGTGCTCTTCTTGGTAAAAATGCCTGAGTTTTATTTGTCTGTGCTGGCTCCCCCACTAGTCTGTCAGGCTAGACTTACTGTGTGGGCAGAGGACACCAAGAGCTCCAACCTCTGTAAGAGCCATGCCTGGTGCAGCGTGCTCTTACCTCCTCCAGTCAGCCTTGTGACTGAGCCCAGCCCCAACTCGAACTACAAACCCTGAAGTGACAAAGTAGGCATTTCCCACGTAGGCGGAGCTTGTGTAAGACCTGCAACAGCCATTGAGGCTGATAAACCAAGCTCCCTATTCTTCTGGGGAAAAAAGGAGGGGAATAACAGTGTTGGATGAGCCCAGACATCTCTTTGTCCCATTGTATTATCTTGGACATTCACCATTAGCAGCTGCTTAGAGAAAAAGGTAAGAAATCCAAATTCTGGGTAACACCCTCCCAATTTCTTGCAATCTGCAATTGTGGGAGTTTCCTCTAAAGTGGCCCTCTGAACACATTCTCCAGCTGGAGTCTATCCTACAGTTCTCTAGAGCTGCTTTCTAAATTTGGAATATCTTCCAAGAGTGTCTCTCCCTCTTTGTCTAAGTTTATCATTAAATTCTGCAAGCAGTGTTTCAGAGGTGTGGCAGACAGTTGCCCAAAGTATAGCTTAGTAAATGGATGTGGTTGTTGCTGAGAGCTGTGATTCTCAGTCACTCCTGGGTGCAGTGTGGTAGCTGCAGATGGCAGGATCCTTGCCTGCCCCTCTGCCCCACATTACCGCGGCTGAGGAAGAGTGTCACACAAAAAAAGGGATGTTTTCTCTTCAGCCATGGCAGTTCACAACTTACTGACAGATGTAAATGTGCCGAGAAGAGATTAACTAAAGCATAATATGTGTTCCAGTTACTCCTGTAAACTCCGTTTTACCTTGTCAGAATTTTCTCTCCCTGTTCCATTCCTGTTGTCACATAACTAACACCTGGGTTTATTTCCCCTAGGCCCCAAAGAATACTGATTCTTGAGGACATTTAAAACCGTTTAAAACCCTATCAGAGCTTGGACTGGAGGACCATAGATAGTCTGGCACAATGCTGTGTTCTACTACAGGAAGAAGCAGATTTTGCAGAATGGAGTTTCCTTAGGGTCATATCTCAGACTGAAATCGTAGAACCATAGAATCATTTCAGTTGCAAAGGACCTTTAAGATCATCGAGTCCAACCCCAGCACTGCCAAGACCAATGTCCTCAAGTGCCACATCTACACATCTTTTAAATAACCTCCAGGGATGGTGACTCCACCACTTTCCTGGTCAGCCTCTTCCAGTGCTTGAAAGACAGATCCTCAAAGGATGAGGCATCTTCACCAAATCCATCCCCTTCCTTCCAAGTGCTGCAATAACTTCCCTGGTCTGCCCTCTCCATCATAAACCCAGGGCTGTCTGTAAAATCAATTATTATTAATTTTAATAATAATACTATTTCCTCATTTTACCCAAATGGCCTTCTGAAGTCTTGCAGAACAAAGGCAGGTCTGCTATGAGAAACAAAACCACTGAAGCTCTTCTCTTGCTGCGGAAGTTGGCCCTTCAGGATAGAAGTAAACAATAACTTTGTGTTCAGCTTTTCCATTCCAATCACAAATGGCTCTGTATGGCACAAAATGTCCTTGTAGGGACAGGAGGGGGTGAGCGAGTACCGGAGGCGTGAGACATGTTGATCGCAGCACCTGTCGGAGGTGCTCTGGAATAGGAGATTAGGGTGGCATAGGAATCTGTACAGAGCAGAGTCACACGTGCCTGAATCTTTCTCTGTCCCACCAAGATACCCACCAGCAAGAACACCCACCCGAGATTACACAGAATTTTGGAGAGAGGCTGTGGGCATGGTTTAGGTTTACTTAGAGCCTAAGCTCTAGTAGTCAACATGAATTCTCAGTATAAATAGTTCCTGTTAAGCTTGCTTTAACCTACTTCTGGGTTTTATTTTGCTGGTCTTGTCTGTCTGAAAGTCTCGGGGTTTTACCACTATAACTTTGGCTGTTATTAAAAAAGTCCTTTTTCAAGTATCATACTTTACCACCCTGTGTGGGAAAATCCACAGCACTGTCAGCCCTTATCAGATTTCTTGCTCAATGAGGTCAGCTGGTATTTGGATATCGTTATATCATGTCTACAAAGGAATAGAAAAAGTATACAGTATATAATCTGAAAGTAGCTGCTGTCTTAAGCGTCAGGTTGGGCATAGAAAAAAGCTGTTAAATATTTTTTGCAAAAGTCAGAAACTATTACGTATGTAAAGATCTTTTACCTACTCCATTCTCAAATTTTAAGAAAAAAGCAGCCAGGAAGGAAATTACTGCCAGGACACAGAAACCCTGTGAATTTCCCACGTTGGTAGGACATGCAAAATCTGAAGTGCTTAATTTCAGAGGTCTTATCTTTCGAATATCAGCTGTGACTGATATAAAATATCATTTCAGTGTAGATGCACGGTTGAGAGGAGAAACAAATCCTGTGTGACTTTTAGTCCTCTCTTCATATTATTCCTTTCTGTAGGTGATTTAATTAATTTGCCTCTCCATTAACAACTATGCTCTGGTTCCTATAATGTAGGTCAACTAATTAAGATATATAAAAATATTTCCCCAAGGTCATTTGTTTTGGGAACAATGAATGTGGGACAATTCCTTTTATGTGAAGAGTTCAGATCATTTCAGAAGCAGCAAACATTATAAATTGTGACTTTGGTGGTGAAATGTATTTCTAACAAAGATGCAGTCCTTCTGCTCAGAACGTCCATAATAGCTGGAGCAAATCCATTTGGCATTGCAGCAGTACAGGATCACCTGGACAGGCAATTACAATATCTTCAGTAAGGGGCAATAATTTTGAGATGAGATGGAGTGTTCTACCTAAGCCCCTTATGCTTTTCAAAGTGGGTTTGTTGGGGTTTGTTTGCAGCCATGAAATGTACTTTAAGAACAATCATTGTTCTTTTGAGACATTGCTCTCATTGGATAAAAAAATAAAAGAGTATATGGCAGAGAAATAAGAACTGTTTTCTTATCAACTAACAAATACAAAGTTCTGTTGAAACAAATGTTCTTACATTTAGAATGATCTTTTTTTCCACTTTAGGAGGTAAAGCACAGCAACTGACTCATTACTCAAATTTCATTTAAGCTGTTGCACAACTTCAGCTGAGAATACTTTTCAACTGAAAAAGGCATTTTTAGCACTATGAGAAAGAAAAAACAATTCCTCTTAAATGCAATTATGTAGGTGGAATGGAAGTTTCTTCTACTCAGTTGCTGACATGCTGTTATTTCTTTTCATTCCATAGCACCGAGATAATTTTGAGATTTTATGATTAGACCAGTCTTAGAATTTCTTCTAGTGACTTCTAATTCAAAACTGGATGTGACATCAATTGCTGATTCTATTTCTACTGGAACAGTGAGATTTTCATCATTTACTACCTACAAAGAAGATAGCATTGCAAAAAAATATAATTTTGTTAAATTTCATTTRCATTCAGAAATAGACATTTCACAACACTTAGAACTAGCCAGAGTGCTGGACCAAGGAGGTTTTTACCATTGTGCTCATTTTTACAAGCCAGTAAATTTTTCACTCTCACTTCCCTTAAGTCCAAGTCTATCCAATGTTGATATTTATTCTACATTTATGTTTTCATTGCACTGCACACAGACTCTTTCAGTCCTTTCTATTGTGGTTGAAGCCTTTGGTATTAAAAGAGAGTATTTTCAATTTAAGTAGATCTCTATATTATATATATATATTTATAAAAGTGATGGGGTTGTTTTTTATTAATTTATTAAATTCTACTGAGTATTTTGCTCTTGTACACCCATATCCTGCTGTTCTGGCTATTGAAAATATTCATGTTTCATCTACTAGGCACCGTGTGTTGTTGCAAGACAGATATGGAGTACTCATGCGTGAGTGCCACTTTTGCTGGTTCCACATCTGTCATGCACTCGAGTTTTCTGCAGCACAATAAGTTTGGAGTGCCAATTATGATATATGGTAGGGATTATTTTCAGAAAAGCTCACTGGTTTAATGCTAATAGATGGCTTCAGTTCCTCTTCTGGGAAAAGACTCCTTATCAGGACAGACACCTGTGATAGCAAATCCTGGCATAGAAACAGGATCTGTGAATGGAGGTGAGCCAATGAGTTTGTTAGACAAACATAGCTATGGAAACAAAAATCCTGAATTAGTTTATGTTGCCATCTGAGCAGGATACACGAATAGTAACTGTATGAGCACAAAGCCATTGAGATTTAGCCAGAGGAGATATTAATAGGATGTAGTAATCTCTAGATAATATCCCTGCTTAGTGTTTCATTATATTCGATAGGGTTTTTTAAGGCATCGTGCATCACAGCAGAGAAACCATCTGACACTGCTCCTACCAAAATTTTTATGATACAGACTTGCAGATTTGGCCAGCCATTCGATTATATTTCTTTTTCCTTCTGTTATTAAAGAAGAAGGAAAGAGGAGGAGCGTTTGACATAAAATGGTCTGGTATGTGTCTGCTTAATGGTCACTGTGGTGAGGACCTTCCTAGGGTGTCCTCTCAGTTATCAGAGGAAGCCAGCTCAGATAAATGCCTATTGACAAAGTTTTGTTGCAATAAAGCAATACAGTGCAGGATAAGTTTATATTTGGTTAACAATGTTCCTAATCACTATTTGCACAGTCCAAAGTAATTTAAATAGCTACCTTTGCTAAACACCAGCACAGGCAGGGGTTAGACAGAGAAATGCATCTCTACAAGTCAAGGATGCTAATTAATATCAGAGTTTACCTCGGTTTCAAGGTTTCACTTACAACCTTGCCTAAAAACAAGTATTTTCGGAATGTTTTGCTGTCTGTTGCAGCTCCTACGTTCTCACCCTCGTTGAAGAACATCCCATGTGGAATAATTTTTTTTCTTCACTGCAGCACGGCATGATTAACTTGCCAGGTGTCAGAAAGAGCACTAGCAACAAAATAGAAATAGTTTTCCTATTACTTTCTCCTTTCTTATCATCCTTATTTTGCTGGCACTGCAGGGCTTCTCAAAGCTAGGAGTGGTGGAAACTGGCTTAATGTGTGATATCTTAATAGTGCTGAGGGCCATAGGATGTCACGGCTGCTGAAGCAAGGAAAAGCTGCCCAAATGACACCTCTGTAAAATCCCACTTGTGGGAAATGTGGTCTTAGTGTAGCCCAGGCCATGATGTTTCATTAGAAACCCAGATCAATCATTCAACGAAATGTGAGCTTGTTCATGCATTTTAATTATGTTCCATACCAAGAAGTTTCCTTTGCTAGAGGAACATCTGACAACATCGTATCAGTGAGCCTGTGTGCAATCCTGCCACAAACACATCCTAGTTCTGCCAAGTGATGGTGGCAGCAGAGGCCCTGCCACACAGAGTGCTTTGCCAGGTCAGTGGTGGCTGAGCCCCCTCTGCTAGGACACATGCTTAACTCCCTCTACAGAGGAAAAGCCAGCCTTGATCTCCTGAACAGTGTTTCACATCACTATTTCCATGTCAGGAAAGCTGATGAGTCAGGTATTACTGTGACCAGAACATTCTTCCTTTGGCTAACTCTTCTGGTTTGGTGAATCTCTTTGTTTCTTTGGGGAAGGAGCAAGTGTACTTGAGTGCAAAGAAGTTTTACTGGCAACATGGATGCCTATAGACAGGACCTTAGGGATTTCTCAAATTCTGACCTTCAGGTCAGATGCCTAATCCTTTACCATGCCTGCTGAGATGGCCTCTGTGCTTGGGAATGATCCTGGCAAGGAGATATCCTTGTGAGAGCTGCACATAAACTTCAACCAACTCAGAGTTTTGTTGTGTATGGACTGCTGCCATGCAAACCTCACACTCTTCTAAACTGTCTCTGAAGTGAATGAACTACAGAGTGTGGAAGTTCTCTCCCACCCCTTTACTTCACACATCCCAGTTACACTGGAAATGAATTCTAACCTAGTCATGCATGTCAAAGGGGAAAAGGAGGTTGAAAGAGCTGCCTGTGACAATAATCCTGTCAATTGCTGCATCATATTTTCGTTAAACATGATCCTGGCAGCAGGTGTGTGCTGAGTTGCCCTTGCCGCCCCATGACAGTCATGGAGCAGCTCCGGTGCTGGCACAATCGGCAGTGGAACATTCTAGTGCAGTACACAGGGGGTCTCCCAAACTGGAGAAACCTCAGTGGGACCAGAGAGAGTCACCAGGAGCCCCCAGCCAGTGCGAGAGTGGCTGGTGGGACCTGAGTGTGGCCAGGAGCAATGGTAGAGCCCTCACCCTTTGCCCTACTTAGTGTTAGACACTGCAATTTTGTGTTTATTTAACACGTTATGTCAAGATAACTATGAAATCCTAGCTACTTTACAATAAGATTTGGAACATTATGGGTCAGTTGAAGCTAAGGTCTAGTTTTCTCAGTATTTATAATGTTTCTCAAGCAGTGGTCCATAAAAGAGTAATAGCCTATGAGACCTGAATAAGTGGTCCCCACCAAGTCTACAAAACCACATTTCCTTGAAAAAAGACTGGGGAAGTCCAAAGCAAACCAGTGAATCTGTTCTAGTAGCCTAGTAATGTTTTAGTCAGTGCTTTTGCATTTCAAGCTGCAAGCTGAAATATGATTATTTTATTTTCAAATGCTTGGCCAAACCATTCAAATGAGGCTTTATCAGAAGTGATTGTTTTTTCAATCTCAAAAAGGACATCCTAAAAAATTGTGGAGAATGAGAAATTCCCTTCCAGTGGATGCAACAGATGTGATTCAGGAGCTAAAGGGCTTATGGGGTGTAGCTGATTACATGACTGTTGTGTGATATATAAAAGATGGGTAACCAGACATAACCAGTATGCACAGGGAGATATTGGATGAATGCAAGTGCTGGTATTGATGCCAATAGTTGCCTACACTTTACTGGCCTCAGGTTGTGTGCTGCTCGTGGCTGGCCATACTCCAGTTCCTCTAGACATTACTTTATTTTGAATAAAGAAAACCTAGTGTCCTTCTGCTGATGTGTTTTTGCTTGAGGTAGCTGTGTGCTTATAGACTCTTGTGAAGCACAGACCAGGAAGAGAACACCAGGCACTTGTCCTTTTCTACTGCTCAAACCTCTGCAGGAGCTACCCTGAAAACTTTGTTCACAAGAGTATTAAAGACAACACTTTTTTGATAATATGGGACAGCTGATGCATTAAAAAAAAAAGAAAGTGAGAGATCCGATGCAATTTTATTTTAAAGTCTAATTAGCTATTTGTCCAAAAGTGAATTGATTACACTCATGTTTCTGTGAAATAAGTCAGGCATCTTCAAGATATAAGTTACATTAAAGTAATATTAGAAATGAAAAGTCCAGAACATAGTATAAATATTTTACTCTAATTTACTTTCATGTTTTCAGACTTCTGACGTCATCCTGTTACCTGTTTTTGCAATGTATTAAAGAATGAAAGTCTAGTCACTGATTTTATTTATTTTATAAAAGAGACGAAACAGAAACATCAGCAAATAGCTTTGAAGTATCGTTTCGTTTTATTGAGTATTGTATATATATAGAAGAGAAGACTTTTTTTTCCCTCCCTGGGAATTTTTGTTTTTTTCAATCTGCAGGTATAAAAATAAGTGAAGAAACCAAGATGAAGTTTAAAATGAGCTGAAAAAATTACAGTCCAAGATGTATTTAGGTCTTTTAATCTTATCAACAAGGCACAATATTGAAGTACTGAGAAACGACCTTCAGAGGGGTTTTGTGTGTAGTCAAAGGTGTAAACAGGAATATGCAAGGAATACTTTTTTCCTTTCACGTGTGCTTTGTTGGATTGTGGGTTAACACTATAACTCTCTACCATTCTTGTCTTCTAGTCACATAATCAATGAGCTGATAGAAACAGAACGGGTTTATGTAGAAGAACTTCAAAGTATAATAGAGGTAAGAAACTCTTCTGAAATTGCTTCTGGTGCTTAACCTCTAAGTCGTCACTGCAGGTGCACATCCTTCATGGTCTGAGCACTCCCACCTCCTGTTTATAACACACAGGCTGTGTTAGCAAGATAGCTCAGCCTTGCAGATGGAGAATGGGAAGGATGTTTTGAACATCTTTCCTCAGGGCTTAAAGGAAAAGGCACGTTCTCTGGCCTGAGCCCACAGAATGACAAGTTGTATGGTTCTGAGAGTTATGGACAGAAAAATAGTTAATAATGTGTCTTTTCAAAATATTACAAATAGGTCTCAAAAGCAGCACCCTTGATTTCTATGGGGCCAGACACTAAAGTCTGTGAATGTAGGTTTGGAAAATGATTGAGGAAAAGGAAGGCCCTCCTCCTGCTCTTCTTTATTGTCCCATGTAGGGCTTGAACACAAAAAAGAGCAGCTCATGCTGTGAATATAATTCTTGAGCTTTTGAAACTCATAGGATACCAGCATACTCTGTGTGTATGGAGTCTGAGGTCCCTAATCTGTGGGAGGATGGAAGCTGAGGAGGGATCAATCCTGCTTATATTCGGGTGGGACTTCAAGGACGTGTGGTTGCTTCTTTATTGCATTTGATCTGTGGGAGCTGAGAGCTCCGGTAACTGATATATTGCTCTTGAGTTTAAAATCAGAATGTTCTTCTCTCAAAGTTTTTATTGAAGAAACACAATCCAGTTTCTACAAGAAACAACAAAATAGTCATGCCAAATACCACAGTTCAACAAATAAATCCAAACTAACCCTTATGCTATGAAGCAGTGTAGCAGAAAGATATGTGTCTGTCAATCTTAGCAGTCTCCATCCCTGCATGACCAAAACGGCTTTTGCATCCCAGACATATAATTTCATCTATTTTTTATTAACCCCATAATCTGTCCATTTGTGGTTAAAAATGTGTTTGCACAGTTACTGGGTAAAAGCTCTGGGGAAAACCAGAAGCATCAGAAATTCATGGGGGCAACAAAGCAGCAGGCATGGGAGAAGCCTTTGTATGCTCTGTGGAGAACAAAAGCACATGGACTTTGGGGCTTTTGGTGCCTCAGACACAATACTCCTTCCCTGGTTTTATTTTCCGCTCTTCTCTGCAGGGGTATGCTTCAGAAATGGACAATCCCAATTTAGTACATCTGATTCCATCTGCACTTCAGAACAAGAAGGAAGTTCTTTTTGGGAACCTCCCAGAAATCTACGATTTCCACAACAGGCATGTGGGAACTGGTGCTTGTCCTGTGTCCTTGGGTGCTACCATCATGTCCAGTCCTTTTTTGTCGGGTGCTTTGTCATGCTCACACATACCCTGGCAAGAAAAGTCATCCTCACTCTGCCTCTGTGTGTGTCCTATAAAACCCATGTGTAGAGAACACCTCCAAGATCATCTACTTCATATTTTTTTGTGAAAGATTATACCCTTTGTGCATTTACTGCTGATTTCCCCCAGCATTATCCATTTTGAATGTCCCATGTGGTCAGTATTTTACCACCTCTCTTGGTACACTGGTAGATGTCACAGGACTAAATCCTGATATTTTTTGTCTGGCAAAACCCCTCTGTGAGGAAGTTTTCTTAGTGCTCACCTTATTTGTCCTATATTTCTTTTATGAGATCAGAAGATGTAATATATTTCATAGCACTTTTCTTTTTATCGTTCATGTAATGTCACAAACCTTTCCAGAAGCCTTGTCAATGCTGTGGACAAGGTAATCCAGAGCCCATAACTACAGAATACCAGTTATGAACAAGATTAAAATTTTTTCAATCAGCTTTCAAAATACAAAGCTTAGGGTTACTTCTGTAAATTTCCTGCTTTTCCTAGTCTTGCTTAAGTAAAACTGGCAGTAACCAAAGTGAGAATTTCGGAATTCTTTTGAATAATAATTGCCTGTAAGATGTAACAAACAGTTGAGCGAAATAAATTTTAAAAAAATCTCTTTTCCAAGTCTTAATATTATGCCAGGGTAGTTAATACATAGTAGAAAAATTATTTTTCAGTTTATATTTTATTTTGAAAGATTGTCTTCCATTTGGAGAAACATATTCCTCTCCCTTTGCAAGCCCAGTCTTTCTTTCCCTAAAGGCTTGTTGCGTTGACTGTCACTGCAGAAGCCTTTGGACTACATCCTGTATTTTCACTGCTTGCTGATTGAGCAACTGCATCTGACAGAGCATTCCTGTCTTTTCTGGCTGTTCTGAAAAATCCTCATACCCAAATGGGAAACAGGAATTTTGGGCTACATATTGGAAACAAATCTCAACAGCCAGAGCAATCAGATGTGTCAGATGCTTGTGAGCAGATGAAAACATGATAATATTGGTCATTCAGGGAATCAGCTGTAAGCCACATCCCATTTTTCTAAAATATATATTTCTTTGTGTGTCAGAATTGTTACCTTCCCATTGAATCCTCACACTACAAAAATGAAGGCTRTAAGTTGGATTTACACAGAAGCTAGCACACAATGTGAGAGGGATTTTACATGACTCTTTGCTCTTTCTTCTCAGGATTTTCCTTAAGGAGATAGAAAATTGCATTGAGAACCCTGAGCTTCTTGCCCGATGCTTTTTGAAAAGAGTAAGTAATATCCTTTTGCAGGTTTGTATGAATATCTATGGTCTTATCCTACAGTACTTACAGATTTATTCCTATCCTTTCACTCCATTTGCTTTTGTGAATGAGGGAAACTCCCGTAAGCAGATATTCCCAAATTAAGCCACAGTTAACAAGCGTGTATTCTGAAATCTGACCCTTTACTTGGTTTACGGACAGGAAGAGATCTGTTACCAGTGTTTTACAAGTATTTTAAATCTAATTTAAAAGAAGAAAAACCCCAACAAATAACAAATATTTAACATGCTTTTCATATCAGACACATCTATACCAGATAGATGTAACCCAGACACCACCCTGCAGTAAATAAGCAGAGAACAGCATTGGTATCACAGCAGCTTGGTCTGAGTACAGACAATACATCCTGTTCCTGCTTTATCTTATCTCTCTTCTCTCTGCACCATTCAGGACATTTACTCCCCTAGAACTGGCCCAGCAGAGTCTGCTGCTGTCCTTGCATGGACCCCACCAGCTCCATAACACTCTGTGAGGTCGATTCCTGTATTTCTTCACGTAATTCAACAAGTGGGATTCTCCCACTGCTGTGAAGTGACTCTCAGTGCCCAAGAGCTCCCAGTGACATCCCTCCTCCGCCACCACCCCCATTAGCCTGACTGTTAGTTCTTTCCTGCAACACAACCAAAGGTGCTTGTTTATATAGCACTCTTTCAGGGGCCCTACTAATGAGAAAAAATCTGTTTTGGTGGTGTGCTTCTGCTTTCAGAGTCTGACAAATCTGCTTGAATAAGACTCTGTATTTTGCACAGGAAATGAAAGTGGCATGAGAAATGGGAAAACCTGTCCACTGTAGTCAAAGGTACCTCCTGCTTCTGCTGTATACTACATCTATCATTTGCTGCTTTTCCAGGGCACACATTAAATACAGGTAGATTTAGATGAACCAGTCAGAGGTGTTGAGCACTGCCACATTACTAAGATTTAATGGGAATTATGAGCATGTGATGCTTGCAAAGGGTATGCTCCCAGTTTACAAGCAGGTCAGGCTGAAGAGAATCATACGAGTGTAAATGTAATTATATGTCCATTGAATTATTTTCTGTTTAACAACAAATCATTTAGACCTTGAGTAAGTGACTAAGTAAATGACACTACTAAGGAATATGTCGTTATCCTAAGATTCAGATGCTGAGCAGGAAAATATTGTGGTGAAATCGTTAAGCAAAAGAGGATAAACAGTCTTTGAAAAATGCAGACCTTTGAAACCCAAGAAACGTAAAATAGTCCATATCTTGCATATGTCCCTGGATTTACAGCTAAAGAAAAATTCTTGATATAGAATTGATCCTATAATTCTGCAGAAGGTTCAAATTCCATATTTAAATATTGTAGTTTATGTCTCTCTCTGTAAAAGAGAGAGACTCTCCTCACTATTCTACCAATATGAAAGCAGCACTAAAACTGTGGTTCAGGTTTGAAGTGAAAGAAAACCGGCCCCTCTGTCTCCTTCGCTCATCAGTTCCTGTGGCCTGGTCAAACCACACTAAATCTATCAAATAAGAGGTTAAATCATGCATTTRCTTTCTCCCTATTTCAAATTTCACACTAAGAAAGCACAAACCTCTCTTGAGATGTCTCTGCTCACACAGTAGCACCTTTGATTCGAGAACTTGCCCTTATGTTCTGTTTTTAGAAGAAGCCACATAAAGTCCAGAAATGTGTTGTTTCTGTTGGACTGCCTTTAGGAGGCACAAACAAAAGTCTGGTTGTGTGTTTGTGTTCCCCATGATTTGGCAGCTTTTTATGCCTTCCTGCTGAGCAGTGGCTTCTGGCTGCCCCGTGAGTTATGGCTGTGCTTGCTATGACAGGGGGAAACAGAAGCAGCTGCTGTTCCAAGTGATGCCGGTTCTGGGAGGAAACTCACATTGTTGCAGGTTCTCCTTCTTTGTACGGGTGTCACCATCCTGCCACAACATCAGGGTGGGCCCATGATTAGAAACAGAGAGTTTTTTAGATTTATACTTGAAGAATTTTACCGTGTCTGATCACACTGGGCCTTTTCAGCCCTGATTCCAGAGCTGCTTGAAAGCATCCTGAGAGTTACAGTTCAAAGACCTGGTGCCAGAGTCCCTCCATCCCCTGCCACTCATTCCTCTGCCAAGTCCCCACACACTCTCCCACCTCCACCAATGCCACCTGATCACCACAAATGTGAGCCCTTCATCTCGGGTGATGGCTGTGGATCCATAGCCTGTTTCTCCTCTCTGGCTTCTGTCCTGGAACATGGTAGCAGAATCAGGTACAAGGTGAGCCAGAAATGCCCTTGTTGTCCCTCCCACTTTGTCTGACCTCATTTAGGGCATGATCTTCATATGAACGAAATTACAAGTGAGACAGCTCAGCTTTGCCCACATGGCAGCTATTTTACCATCAACAAGATGCTTGACTTTACTTAAAGCTCTGTGTGGTCAAGGATTACACATCTTTCAAGGACAGGAGGGATGTGCACTGAAAGCCTTGCAAAATGGGTCTTCCAGTGCTTTATCAGCAACAGGAGGGACACTCTGGGCTGATCTGCTATGCAAAGGGCTGTGAAGAAGGAAAGCTTACCAAATCAAGGCAAGAATGCCCAGGATGAAACCAAAGGTGTGTCAGACTGCCTACCAAGATGCGCCGTGGTGTGTCTGGCAGGAGTGATTCACTGTGGATTACCACTGTTTACTTATTCACATTGCTAACCTTAAAAAAGGGAATAATTTAATAGGAGCCAGCAGCTGGGGCGTCTGGTCATTCAGGGAGAAAGAAGCATTTAGAAAAGGAATCTATCCATGACAGAAGAGTAGCAGCTGACCAGAAAACTGTGAATTGGATTCAAAGGGCTAAATTCTAGTTTGATGCAAAAATTATTCATAAATAACCAGTGAAAAAGATAATTGGAGCTGTGCATATATGCCGTGTGCATTGGAGCTTACAGAGACGTCAGGGTCCAAATCAGTGTGGAAAGGAAAAGCATTACAGGAGAGAGGAGCACAGTGTAAAAATACCAGCCAGAAGTCAGAACCTTTGCATATAAAAATAAAGATGTGTGGAATATTTAAAACTGGAATTTGAATAATTAGGCAATCAATTATTTATTGGAATTTTAGAGTCTGGTCCTAATAATTTCATCAGGAATTTTCTATTCCCAACACTATTGCAAAACTCCAAGCTGTAATTAAAGATGTAAGTAGCTGCCTCAGCAGGTGTCACTGACTTAGGCAGCGTAGATTGCATCGGCATAGGGTGGTTCCATTATGACAAATTACTGGTAATTTGTTGGTTATTGTACCTTTTTTTTAAGTTTAAATTGGTTCTTTTCTCTTATTCCTAATAGTACGCTTGACTGTCAGTGTCTCTGTTCTTCTTACCCAGTCCCATTAGGTTTTCGTGGGCCAGGAAGAGATTGTAATGCTTGATTATGCTTTGTTGCTATTTTTAGTTATGTGGGGTTTACCCCCTGCTAACTTCCCTCCAGGGCAACGTGTACAAGCAATTCTGTTTTTGTGAAGGAAACTTTGCACCTATTTTGAAACAGCACCATTAATACTCTGCTGAGTTGCAACAGAAGAGGTTTTTGTATTGCATAATCCTGAACACAGTGCGGTATTACGTGGCACAGCTCTGATTTCACAGCTGATCCATCAGGGTGATGTCAGGATGGGTCTGCAGAGGAAGACAGCAGCAACACTGGTTCCCTCTAGTAACTGTACAAAAGGAAGTGCTTTCCCTGCAGCAGGAGTGTATAGGAACTGTCTAGTGGGCTGAAGGAACAGAGGCAACATCCAAGAATTCCTGAGATGCATTTTTGGTGTTTTCTTTGACTTGCTGAGGTCACATACACCAGGGTAAGTGCAGATGAAGATGGGAAGCTCCTGGCTGGTCAGGCACAGCCAGCCCTGCTCAGGAACCTGCATGGCACTGCTCCACGGCCCCGTGGCTGCCAGCCTCCTGGGCCACCCGGGTGCACAGTCAGCAAGCCCAGGACCTGGCAGAGGAACACCCATCTCTGCATCCACCCACACAGCCCAGGCAGCTCAAAATACACCTGGACTTTTATAGAGGTTGTCTCTGTTTTCACTAAAAGTCACTGAGATGTTTGCCATGGACTTCAGTGAGAGCACTTGGAGTGTAGTTAAAACTAAACAGAGGTAAAGTGAATCCACCCACTTCTAATTTGGATAGGACAGGGTTTAAGTACAGCCCCCTGCCTGGCCTGGGACATCAGCAAGACAAATTTCCTCCTTTTTAATTCATCCTTGTACTGTTGAGAGCCAACACTATTTTCAAAGTGTGTTGAACAGGTAAACCGTAGCCATGTAGTGGACATCATTAACAATTACAGTCTGTGCCGGTACTGTTAATAAAATTGTTAATAAAATTTGCATTTCTAGTGGTATTTTTTGTTTGTTTTCAAACTGTCAATTCCCCTCCATGAAAGATACCAGTTTTGCAATTAGATTATGTGTCTTCCAGTCTGCAGTCTCCTCACTGTGTGTGAAAAGTGAGGGGAAAAAAAAATAAATCTTACTTTCAGGTGTATCTAACTTAATCAGGAGTAAAAAGCAAGTTTGGTAGTTTCAGTATATTTTTACATACAGAGTTATTCCCACGTATTAATTACTTCATGTCTTAGGATGGAAGGTAAGAAAAAGTGTGATTTAAGAAAGATGCTCTGTGGATTCTTTTCCCTTCCCTTACCTAAACTCTCCTTTTCTTGCAGAAAGAGGACCTCCAAATATATGAAAAGTACTGTCAGAACAAACCAAGGTCTGAAGCTCTCTGGAGACAGTGTGGAGACAGCATCTTTTTTCAGGTGGAATTTCATTGCAGACTAGCAGTACAAGACCCTAAAAGCTCGTTTTCCTTCCGTATCTCTTCATTCTTTAGAAAACCTAGGGCAATACACAGACTTTTCTGCATGCTTCTTGTACTGGTGGCAGGTGCTCAGTGTGTGTCAAGGTGTTCTCTACAGGAAACTGGGTAGGTAGAGCAGTAGGCAGATTTCCTGGACAGGAGCCTGACTTTACAGGGTATACCCCACCAAAAAAGTGCTGGCTTCTTTGCAAACCCCGGTTGATTGCAATCTCATCAGCAGGGAATGCCAGATTTCGACACCAAGTTGAACCGAAACATTAGCTCTTGTTTAGATACATTTTCACTGTGGCATAAGTAACCTGGAAATTCCTATGCAGATGGAACAAATTTCTCTCTCAATTAATTCACAGACATATTATCTGCAGATTGTCAGATGATAATGATCTTGATGTCTTGCCTGTGTTTTAAGAAACAATTGTATTTTTTGTCCATGTTATCTCTTACAGGAATGTCAGCGTAAATTGGATCATAAGCTCTCACTAGATGCTTATCTCTTAAAGCCAGTTCAGAGAATCACCAAGTACCAGCTGCTGTTAAAGGTAAGTTCTCCATGACAGTGCAAAGAATTGCAATGTACAGCTTTTACTCACAGAATTGCATATCAGTCAGGACTACCTGGAAATAAATCCTTGCTCAGTTCTTCAGCAAATACTTTGCATTGTTTTGTTGTAAAATGGTAGAAAACATTTTTAACAGTTACTTTAGTACTTAACAGTACTTACATATTAAGTAGTAGCAGTAGACTATATTATATTATATGTATAGCTCTCTCTATATAAAGTAAGATATTTTACACAGTAGGTATTTTATTGTCTTATTTATTGTTTTATTTATCTTTAAACAGGAATTGAACTTGGCTTTATTGGGTCAGTATATGGTCTTACAGATTGAAAACAGCAACTGATGCCTTAAATCCTGTCTCTAACATTTGTCCCTGTTTAACAAAACTCTTTCAGCTCTCTGAACTGATATTTTCTCATGGTTGTGAACTCAAACTTTTTAGAGGGAGCCACTACCTTCTGCTGCTTCTTTTTAAAAGACACAGCTAGGAACAAATTGTCTGCAACTTTTCCACAGGGTGAATATGTGAACTTCCCTCCTGATTTGGCTGGAACCATGAGTGGTCCATGCTTGAAATTCTGGTCTGAACTGGGCAACAGGAATTATATACACTCAAAATTATGACTTTTTTTTTTTTAATATGGTGGCTTAAATTTCTGTCTCCATCTCCTCAGTTGTTAAAAATAATATTTACTGACTTTCCTTATGGGAAGGTCATGAAGGGGAATTACATGCAGTTCTTAAGCCTCTGGGCTTAATGTAGTGTTGTGTGTACTGTCATGAAATTTAACACTGAAATTTGCAATGAGGATTTTAGGCTGCCATTTAACTTGCTAATAGCTACCACAGCACTGCTCAAATTGTGCCAGTGTAAGCCACAGGAGGACATGGTTGGCCATTGTGGAGCATTTCTGTGAACTGTTTCTTGACTTCAAGTAAAACTACAGAATCCAAATATTGAAGGGGCATATTGACAAGGATGCAACTTCGCTGATTCCAGTAGATTTCCATTAACATAGTCCAGAAATAAATAGGACTCTATTTCTTGAAACTATTCTGTGAGAAGAGAAAAAATATCAAGGTCTACAGAAATGCAGGAGTAAACCAGATTTTACTTTTAATTTGAAATATGACTGTAAATAAAATTAAGATTAGATCAAGGACTAAAGTTCTCAAGAAAAACAGGTCTCAGCCATTGGGGTTTGAAGCTGGTCAGACCAGTTTTGTACTTAGCAACAACACATTGGCACTGGCATTTACTTTGTCAGGGTTTATGAGATCTGTGCACTCTTTCTCTGGCTGCAGGAGCATTTAAAAGTGTAGAAAAATGGAAGCCAGAGGAAAATTGGTCACAAACAAGTGTTTAAGATGCTGTATCTGGAGTGGTGGGAAGACTGGATTTGAATTTTGGGTCACAATTTTTGCAATTCTCTGGTTTCAGTCAGTTTAACTAATATGCTGATAAAGGCAGTATGCTCACTATACAGAGATCCATCCTCATCCTAGCAAATATGCAACAGGTAGTGTAGGAATCCATCCTGCTTTTACCTTCTAATCCCTGGTTACCCAAGCACTTGAGGAGAGATGCTTCTGTTTGGGGGTTGCAGGAACCTTTTTGCAGCCCTGTTTTACAGGAAGACAAGTGCCTCACCTTTCAAATTAAAACATTTCCAAACTCAAAATGTGGAATGTCAAACCTGCCAAATTCAGACTAGGAATTAATTTATATTTTTAACAGTGATAGTAAGTACCTTGTGGAACTAATTGCAAAGGAAAATGGGGAATTCTCTAACACCTGAAATAATTACATTGAGTTTCTTTTCTAGCAGATGTGAAGAAGAAAACCCAGGATGTAATTCTATGACATGCAAGCATTTAATTGTAAATATCAGAATGGTCCTGTCTCATCTTGAATGAAACCTTTGAAAATGTTCAAAAGATCAAAATGTGTGTCCTCAATGCACCCTGGTGAATGTCCTGTTTGGTTTTGTTTGGGGTTTTCTGTTCCTTTTAGGTTTCTGCTATAGTTTTGCTACTTTGTCTATGCAGCACAAATACCAGGGAGGATTGTCTTCTGGTGTCTTCTGGTATAAGAAGTTCTCAAGTAGTTTCCGTATCTTTTTTTAATCAGGAAATGCTGAAGTGCAGCAAGAATTCAGAAGGTACCGCTGAATTGGAAGAAGCCCTGGCCACGATGCTTGATATCATCAAATCAGTAAATGATTCCATGCACCAGATAGCAATCACAGGATATGAGGTAACATCTGCTGCTGCTCCTGCTCTGGTCTTGAGCCATCCCATGTTCCTGCCATCAGTGATCATTCTGTGCCTGGGGCTGATACTATGCCTTACAGGAGCCTGTGCCACATTCCTGAAGGATGCCGCTCAGTGGCATGTTGTCATGACCAAAAATACCTGTCAGCACAGCTGTCATGGGGATGTGGGGTGTTAATGTGGGGAGGTAGTGGGACAAATGCGGGACTTTTGAATAATTGCACCCAAAACTCATTTGTAGGTGAGAGGTGCAAGTGTGACAGACCTAACTTAAGAAATTTGCTGAAAACTTTGTGACCGCTGTGCAACTCAAGTGTTTTCAAATCTTTTGCACTTAGGGAGCAAAATTTGGCTTCCATTGAAAGTGGGTAATAGAATCCATGCCAGTAACTGGCAAGCTTGTTATCTGAAATGTGAAATAACAACCATGGTACAATTCAAAGGGAGCAAATACATATCTCTGTGGAAGCTCCATTGAAGTCATATGACTTTCAAGAATAGTGTTGACTACATAAAAGGAGCCCTTAAGTGAGAAGTGGAAGTGATTGACGCTTAAAGGAGAAACAGGCCTGGCAAAATGAAGCCTGAGGGTCATGTGGTTGCACATTTTGAAATAGCTGCAGGGTGAAAATGTCAAGAAAGAAACAATACTGAGAAAATGTGTTCAAAGAATTATTACATCAGAGTAACAGGGTTTAGTCCAGAAAAACTATTTTGTGCAGAATCCAACTTCCTGAGAAGGTGCTGGGGTCTATAGAGACAGTGTCTGGGTGGGAAGAGTTATTATGTTTTTCAGAATGGGAGTGGATTCAGGAGTTTTGAATTCTATAGTTCTCTTTGGTGCAAGTCCATCTGAGGAACCCTTGCCTGCTGCCAGCAGGATTTTATAAATTAATTTGTAAGAGATCCACTGCTGCACACAGCTGGAGATGCTCCTGTGGACTGTGCATCACATTGGGAATGAGAATGTGAGCTCTTCCTGCAGTAGCTGCACTGGGTCGAAGGTGAAGCAGTGGCCACTTCATTGTACTGGCAAACACTGAATAGATGTGGTTACTGTGGGTCAGAGAAACACCACAGGTCTTAAGTGTAACCTTAGATCTCCCAAACCTGACAAACTCAGATAAAGCAGCATATACTCGCTCCGTTATGGTTATGGCTAAGTCTGAGTGTCTCAGAGATTCATTTTAGAAAAACTCTTTAAAGCCTGTAGTATTATTGCAGACTTGAACCAGTCAACATGAGCATGGGAAGCTCATGGATACAGCACACCTTTTACCTCCCCAGTTTCCACTGTTTCTTATTCATTCCCAAAGAGAAAGGTAGCTTTCTTCCTGTGTTTCCTAGTTGTATGTAGTCACAGCAATTTAGCAAAATATTTGTTTTGAAACAGCTCTGTATGTGGTGGGCAGAAGAGCTTCTCCAAGAAAGATAATGTATTATCCTTTCTATCCTGGGGATCTATCCAGATTCCTGTCCATATAAATGTCATCCTTTTGCCTATTCCTTGGTTTCAAATCTCAGAGTAGTTTTGTACTCAGGAATTCAACAGAACACACCTGTTCCTTTTCAACTTTTACTTTTTAATTTTCCAGCCTTCCATGAAATGCCAGATAGTAGCTCCAAGGACTAGATTTTTGTCTCTGCTTTCTTAGCTGAACTGAAAAACATAACAAAGTGGGACATGGCCACTGTTTAGCCCAATGCTGACAGCATTCCTGAGATGGTTTGTTACATGATTATTAAATGAGGTGAAAGTGTGAAAGAGGATGCACCCAATAATTTCTTTTCCCTGTTCCACCTGTCCCAGGTGCTCAGCTGTGGTGCCAAATAAACACCTCCCTTAGCTGATGAAACCACACCCCATCTTGTGGAGTCTTTCCCACACAGCCATGATAGAAATACTTGCCCGGAACACCTTTCAGAGAGAGATATGCCAGCAGGAAAGCAGGTTTTGTGGTAGCTGATGAATGCTCCCTATTGCATAGGATATTCAGTTTCTTGGACTTGTGCACATGCAGATTTGAGGAGCTGAACTCTTGTGTAAAAAATTGTTAACATCTAAGTCTGGTTTCATGTATTTTTTTATTTTTAGGCGAAACCACACAAAAACAGTAGAATAAAACTTGGAGAGCAGAAGTTTTAGATGTATTTCCTACTATCATCCTAATATTTGTACACAATTTGGCCTGGATAGTTTGTCCATGAGTTATGATGAGAGATTCGTATAAATTATCATATGTATCTCTCGTTTTCCATAAACATGACACAGTGTATTGTTCTAACATGGAATAATTGTATTTGAGATACTGATCAAATCATTAACTTTAAATAAACTTCCTTTAGGACAAAATATTGCTGTCCACTAGCAGAAATTACCAGAAACAGTGACCTCCTCTCTATTTGCTGCCTACACTGAAGAGAGTCCAGGGCTTGTGGGCCAATATTCAAAGTCTTCTATGGGATTGCTGCAGACTGCCATCCCTGTCTGCCTCTCTCTCTCTGCAGTGGCACCCCCCCCTTCACTCACTATTATCCCAATCCTAGATTCAAGGTTGGAGAGACAGACCTACCACAAGAGTTGAACTGAACTTCTGGATGTCAGTGCTATATTGAACAGTGCTTGGAGTGACAAGAGCCTCTCATCATTGCCAAAACTACATAGAAAATATGCTCGGGTTTTTGGTGGTTTGTTTTTTGTTTTTGTGTTTGGTTTGGTTTGGTTTTTTTTTTTAAATTTAGCTTTACATATCAATATGCTTTTCACAGGCTTGTAGTTTATAGTTGCATGCATGTATAGATACAAACACCCCCAGTCCTGTATGCACAAAGAAAATATCCAAGCCTCTGTATTAGAGATGACAGGCTGTTGTCTAAATTGCTTAGGTTTTTTGAATGGTTTAGAGAGTCTAATAATACCCTGATATAGACTGGAGAAACACCTAATAAAGCTCTGGTTTTGTAGTTGAATGCAGGATAGAGGAGGAGGAGTGAGAGGGAGAACATGTTGCAATTTGTAGTATAAGAAATTTGATATTCCCACTTGGAGCCAACGTCTTCACCTTATAATCAACAGAACATGCAAATGTTGAAAATAAGTACTTTAATAATGCACTGGGCTTATTCTCTTGACTTATTATACAAAGCACACCCAGGAAAACTTGCTGTTAAGATAATTATGTTTATCATTGTTTGTCAAATCCCATTACCATATAGACACTGCTGTGTCCTCTATCCACATATTACTCCACTCTTTTGACATTGAATTGTTCTGGTGGACTCTGAGCTAAATGTTTATATCAGTTGAAGTATTTACCTGTCAGTGGTCTTCAGACAAGGGCTTCAATTTAGAAAGGTCTGGTTCCTGCCTAGTTTCACTCTCCCTCAGGTACTTTTATGGCTCCTTGGTGCATTCACTCCCTCTTTGCCCAAGGCTGTGCAGCGTTGCATAGCTTGCAGATGGTGAGCCAAGAAACTATTGACAAAACTTGTAAAGACTATTTTGCAATGGGAGGGAATTACACACCTACATACCTCCAGGCACTGATCTGTGACTTCAGGCATCTAAGCTCTTTCAAGGTTTTGCCCAGGGATGGAAGAAGCTTGTACCAGAGTAGAAACTGAAACTCGACCTCTCAGAGTCAAGGCCTTTGTTTGGCTACTGGACTGCACTGGGGCTTCATACTGCCTTCGGGTCAGGGGTCTTGAAACACAGTTTTTGTCAGAAGAAACTTCCTCTGAGGTCACCAGAGGACACAGCCTGTGTGTCACACCCAAAGAGATCCTGAGATAGATGCTAACTATGATTGTGGAGACAAACTGGGAATTACGGACATGGAAATCAGTGAGTTAATGGTTATATGAAGAAACCACACAGGTTTGGCAAGGGGACACGTGCACTCGCCAACACGAGGGATACCTAGGCACATGCCTCTGCCTGGAATTTTAAACACCACTAGAGGAATGAATTGTGCCTGGGACTACCCTAGTTTGAATGTGATGTATGCTGCCTCTTTTCCTTGCTTGCTAGGGGGATGTCAGTGAACTTGGCAAGCTGTTGATGCAGGGTTCCTTCAACGTATGGACTGACCACAAGAAGGGGCACAACAAGGTGAAGGACTTGGCTAGATTCAAACCAATGCAGAGACACCTCTTCCTCTATACAAAGATGCTGCTTTTCTGCAAGAAACGGGAGGAGAACATTGATGGCCATGAGAAGTCAGCTTCATACAGCTTTAAAAATTCATTAAAGGTAATAAAGGCAGTAATGGTGGCGAAGAGAGATAAGTCTGATGTTCTCACAAGACAGGGATGTTTCCAAATGGAGATTTGATGAAGGTGCACATATCTGGAACTATGTTGTGCCCCTGACTAAATGACAGCTCCCATTTAGTTTTGGGCTGGAGACAGACCACTTGTCCTGTAACTCCTGTAACCTTGTTCTTTGCAACTTGATACAAATGGGCACCTTGTRTGTTCTTGCCCAGCATCCCATAAAGAGAAGCCAGACTGAATGGACCTGCTTCTCTCATTTTCCACCTATGAGTATCCTCCAAGAGCATTTCTATTGCAAGTTTTACTATTGACATCAGTTGAGCAGAAATATTCTGTGACAGTAATAACTAGAGATGATTCAGTGCAGTAGAAGTGGCCTTTTATTTGCAAGAGCAAAATTTCCAGATATGAGTCAGGACATTTTAAGGTGGGAATTACAAGTAGGCCACATTTTCCCTTTAAGCACATTGGTGTGACAGTTGTGACTTTGGCCAGCTAAAGCAGATCATCAAGTGCAATGCTCCAAACTTATTAGAGAGTAACCAGACAGGAATTTTAACAGAACCTGRTTCAAGGGTTGAACCAATTCATATAAACATTTGAAGTTTCTTTCTGTGGAGATAGAAGGAATAGTGGCATACCACTGTCTAAATCTTTGAATTAATGCTGAGACGAATAAGAACACGAGGGGTGAACAAATACAGGAAGAAGATGAGAAGCTGGTTAGTAGCAGCTGAACTTCAAAACTGTGATTAAGAATTTTTCGTTTAAGAGATCTAGAATCATTTTCTTCGGGGTTTTTGTGCTGTCTGGATTTGCAGATTGGTCATTAAATCTCWCAAAGCTCTGTTCCATCCCTCTTCCTCTCCCTCCTCAAAATGTCAGTGATGGCAAGTGAAAAAAGTCTTCCTAAAACTGAAAATTTGTCTAGGAGGACAAGAGCCAGGATGGGGTTGAAAACTGACCCACAGATCAAGCAATAAAAGAGGATAAACTCATGATCAGACATTAGCTTGGGTTACTGTTGAACACTTTTTCCCTTTAGCAATTAAAAAGACAAATGTCAAATTAGATATTGAGAAATAACATGTTCTGAATGTTATTTTTAATGACTCTCTAAGGTGCAGAAGTGAATGCAGCCTTTTAAAAATGCTTCTCAGAGGATGGAGTTTAAAGACTATTGAAATTTTCCAGATTCTAGCTTCTTATTTTCTATTTTGAAACAGATGAGCACAGTGGGCATTACTGAAAATGTAAAAGGGGATAACAAGAAGTTTGAGATCTGGTATAATGGAAGAGAAGAAGTCTATATCATTCAGGTAATGACAATCCTTTTTTATTCCAAGGACTACACTTCCTTTCAATTGAATTGTTTTTAAGAATGTTCACTGTGAACATTCCCATCCTGTATACTCCAGAAACAATAGCCATTGAAAGCTTCATTGTTGTGTAGGGACTGAAACTGTCAATTTATCATTGTGAAAATGGTCATGATTTTGACCAAAAGAAGAACTGAAGCAGTGGGAAGTTCTTGGAATGCTGGACAGAAAAGCAAGGACAGGACCTTAGATTCATGGTAATTTTTCCATCTTAAAGAGCGTTCTCTGCTTTGCTCAAAGCTGGCCRCAGTGTTCCAATCCTTGGGAAAATGGAGAGTAGGTCAGGGGAGCCCAGTGACTGGCAGCATGTTTTAACTGGATCTGCTTTGCCTTGTCCTCTTTTGTTCTCAGGCATCTTCTGTGGAGCTGAAGAACACCTGGATTTCAGAGATTCGCAAAGTCCTGACGGGACAACTGGAAGCATGCAGGGGTAGGGCACACAGAGCAGGATCTGGTAATGTGTCCTTCCTTCTGTAGCTGTGTGTGACAACATGGAGCTGGGACGAGTTACAGCACCAGCAAGGACCAGCTGGGTAGTTGCAGCATTGCTGAGATTTAAACCCATGTCCTGGTCAAAGAAAATTTCTTGGACTTATAGAAATGACATGAATAACTATTTCATTCACATGTAGTCCAAGGAACATGTTTTTCCTCTGTTCTCCCGAGCCACAACTCTAGAAGCATCCATTTACATGAGCACATGAGGAGATGAGGTCCCAGTCTTCACTCTGTGCCTGCTCAGAAGACCTGGCACAAAAGGTCTCCTTCCACACCCGTGACTGGACACAGCAACTGTTCCTCTCTGTCCTACTGTTTGCTTTGTTTTGTTTGGGTTTTGAGGGGTTTTATTTTAAATCTAGTCACCCACCTTATGTTCTAAATGTCAGTTTTCCCATCTTTTTTTCTTAATGACCTCCCTGTAAAACATGGTTAATGACATTTCCCTCTCTCACAGAGGTGTCACTATCAAGGTGTTTTGTGATGTGTTCAACACTGTGAATGATTGAAGCCTCATAAGTACCTAAAATAATAAAATATCTTACATCTTTTTTATGTAAGATATTGAATCCCAGATAGACAAAGTTCAGTCAGGTTATTTCAGATAGTGAAAGAACATGGTGATGATAGCTATCATAGATACTATTCTATTTATTCTCTTAGGACAAAAAAAACCCACAGCTGTGTCCGGTACAGACTTTTCCTGGGTCCTGGCAATGTTTCTCACGTCGCTCTGTCATTGTCTGCTTCTCTCATACACTCATCTCTCTTTAAAGCAAGGCCAGCAAAGTCTCTCCACCCACATCCTTCAAATTCCTGAGCAGACTTTGTTCTAGGTGGAAACCTGTGTCTGYGCTTTAACTTTAGAGGTCACCTCTATTTTAATTGTCTGTTTGACAAAGACAATGAGTTCTTACGACCTCCTTAGGTAGAGGGAAACAATTATGCACATTAGCCTCAACAACTGAATCCAACCCATAACAATATACTTATTTACAATGTTTACTGGTCTGGTCTTCTGTTACTGATCTTGTCTTCATCCTTTGTCCTTTTCATTCTGAATTTCACTGTGATCAATTAGGCAGGAACTGCTGAGGAAAGACCTCAAGATTCTTATTAGTGCAGTTTCAGGACTTGATCTAGGGGCTTTCCGATACGGTTTGTAACATTTACTCCTGAAGTATGAAAGTCAGTGTTATTTAGGCTACCACGCAAGAGAAGAGTTGCAAACGGAGAAAATGTGAATATTTAATAGGATAGAGTGCTAGTCCTCCATTTGTGTTTTTAGGCAAAGAAAATGAAGCTTGTGTATCACTCAGATGAGCATTTGTGAAATCTTTGTAGCATACAAGACCTATTAGCTAGAGTTACTTTGCATTTTCCAGAAAAAAATGTGCAGGAATCAAGACTGAAAGTTTTTTTAAGGGATTTATATTTTGATGTTCTTTATTGTTTTGTCCTAAGATCATAGGATTCTATATTATTTCAGGTTTCAAGGGACTTCAGGACATCACAGTCCAAGGTCTTGCTCAAAGCAGAGTCAGTATTGGTCAAACAAGGTTACTCAAGACAGTGTCCAGTCTGGTCTTGAGAACACCCAAGGATGACTTTCATCCTACTCTATGAGTAAAGTCAAGCTCTCCTTCATTGTGAACTCGGCAGAACAGCAGTCAGAGGGTACAAATTGCATCTCATATATTATTGCAACTCTTTCCATTTCCTTTTCCCAGATGATCACATGAATCAAAACCCTTATTACAATACTGATGTCAGGAAACACATGCTTTGTCATGTGGTTTTAAACAGTTGCTTCTATTTCTAATGACTCACAAAAGAAGAGGCCTTAACCCAAGACTGGATATTTTTACAACTGTGCATTGTAATGAGAGAAGGAAGAGGGATATATTTGTTTGTCTGGCTGGTTTTAATGACTGTGGTTAGGAGTTGCACAGGGGGTTGGAATGTTGGAAGGAACCAGCTGAGATGAACGAGTGAGGGGCACAGAAGGTGGCCAAAGGTATGTGATAAATAGTTTAACATATGGGTCACTTGTGTCCCAACATTTGTGCATACACAGCCCCATCACACATTGCAGTGAGCATGGAATGATAACAAGGCTTTGGGTAACACCTTGATCCATCAATCCCAAAGAACATAGTTGTCTCTTGCAGGCAAAGGAATTACTGATGCAGCTTAAGGGATTTGCGCATCTTAAGGGATTGTGTGAATCAGTTGCCAAACCCAGGAATGGAGCTGCTTCTGACTCCCCACTCAGTGTGCAGATTTCCCCCCACCAACAAAAGATTTATTTGAGTTTAATTTTTCAGTGCTGCCCCTGTCCCCTMATCAGTTCTCCTTTCATTGATAAGAGGTTCATCTTCTTCCAGAGTGAAATAGCTCAGGGCTCTTGGCAATCTGAAAGTTTGAAAGCAGCTCCTTCCATTGCTTCCTCACTTCTCAGTGTCTGACTCTCTTGGCCCTGAAATCCAGGCTGTCAGCAGCTTTCTTATAATTTTTCTTCACTCAGTATTTACTGGGCAAAGTACAAGTCTGTTGCCRCCTAGCAGCCATGCAAAAAGAGTGAACAAGTGGTGTCTGAATAACATTTTCTGATTACTGTTTGTCCAGGATGCTGAGCAAAAGCATTCTGCAGAGCGGTGGGGATATGTTCTACCATGTGCCTGTGTGTGCAAAAGGACTGATGTACATGTGTTGCTAAATTTAGAAAAAGCTGTGAGCCACAAAACTTTGTATTCTCAGAAAAATGCCATTATGTCCATTCTCTACATCCTTATAATGCAATTAGCTAGAAAGAGGTACAGAGGAAAGAGAAGGTAGAAGGGGAAGAAATCTCTTCTGCAGTGAAAAAGTATGAGTAGAAGGGTTGTTTGGTGAGCTAAGGTTTCATTAAGATCTTTGTATGCCTTTCTGTTGAAGTATAAGTTTTCCATTTTGATTGCACTGGCAGTCAGAATCTCTCCTCTCCTATTTCTCTCTCCTACCTTCAATGTAAATACAGAAGCAACTTATGCAATTCAGAGCAATTTCTTTTTACTTTTTCTTTAACAGAAGCAAGTCAACTGCACCAAAGAATCACGGAGAGTGTATATCATGCACCAATGGATTCCTCCAATGCAAGCAGGTAACTACAGCTACCAGGGCATATCAGGGCCATGTTTTGTCTTGCCTTTGTGCTTTTGCAGTACATAAATTGTTAGGGTTTTGTGTTTAGCTTCCTGGGTATGAACTTACTTGATTGTCTTCAAATTCTTTAAAGATCTATGAATACAGATAAAGATTTTGCTCATGAGAGAACTAAAATCACAACGCAGAATTAATTTCAAAGATTAGCTCAAGTTTAGACAAAATGTATTGAAACATTTCAAGGATGTTAAATGGAGCTGTCAGCAAATTTTTGTAATGACCCAGTTGCTGGGCAAGTTTAATGTAAGTTGGCATGGGATATCACTGTAAAATTTTAGCAGGATCAACCAAATCAAGAGATCCCAGGTAACACAGCCAGCCTTTGAGAGCTGTACAACTCAATGCAAGAAATATTAAACAGATGTAGTGCTATTAATCCTGCACCATATTTTCTCTAGGCTTGGTTACACTTACTTAGTTTAAAGTTTGAGGGTAGAAATCTTTCAACAGAACCACCTTGAGGATAGGAGAAAATTATTCCAGTAAGATATGAAGTGCAATCACAAAAATCTTTCAAAATAATCCAGATGTGTGTCCTTCTTATAAGACTCTTAAAATGAGATTTTTCAGAGCAGAAATTATAAACAAAATATGTCAACAGAAAATTAATTAACTCCAGGCGGAAAGGCTGTGTGATCAGCTATTTGTCCTAGAGTGGATTAAACCAAAGGAAAAAGGAAGTGCTTATTGTCCTTCCTCTGCCAACTGTGCCAGAGAAGGAGAGGTCAGATGCTCCTGCTCCAAGTGCTGGGTTATTATAGGAACAGGAAGAATACAGCAAGTCTTCATGAAAGAACAGTGCTCTGGGCTGTGATGAATGGAACAAWGTTCAGTGTGTCCTATTATTTGTAACATGTGTCTCCAAGAGAAGCAAGGACTGGGGAATTGCAGCACAGGCTGGCTTTGCACTAGTTGGTGTGAAATGGTGGATCCAGAATTCCTCAGACTGTGGAGCCCTTTCTGCAGCCTGTTTTGGGATGGTGGGTGGAGGCAAAGAGGGGAAGAAAGAAGCTGGACTGTGATAGCCACCACGTGGCACAGTCTGTGTTCATGACTGCCATGACTAAGCAGCCCCAGTTGTGAAAGGTGCTGGAGGCCAGYGAAGACAGTATTGCTACAGGGCAGCCATCATCGTCAGAATCCTGCCAGTGCTTGGAGGGTAATTAGTCATTAACATTTTATCTACCCAATAGACACTTACTCCTGGGTTGCCCATGTATGACAGTGACTCTACTGTTTGTTGGGGATTATCAAACCTCTACTGTGACACTGGGGAACTCTGTTTGCAGGATGCTCTCCCCTCTCAGAGCTGTATCTGTTCCAAGACAAAGACTATCCCCTTTACTCTTYATATGTCACCACAGCACTTGGGACTGCAATTCCATTAGATAGGGTGGGCCTGACTCAGGATTGAAGCTGAGGTGTTGGCGAAAGGACACTGACTTAGAGCCAGTGTCCCTAATACAGGCAGTTATCAAATGTCCGTAAGTCCTGTTCAACCTATTTCAATTCTCTCTCGCTCTAAATTCTTCCACAAAGTTTCACTGTTTAATACTAAAATGAGATGCTCTCTGGTATGTATTGCTGCTGTATCTCTCTCAAGGGATGGCTGCTGCATTTCATTGATAATGAAATGATTCCTTTTTATTGTTTTCTAATCTATTTAAACATATGAAACTTAAATAGACTATTGTTCTAACTGCTTAACTATCTGCTTTGTTGGAAAGGACTGATTCAGTCATACATCCATGTAAAAATATCCTGTGAACATAGATAAACACAAACTCTTGGAATTTGGCTGCAGATGCTGTTCCAGAAAAGCTTGTGTGTTTTCTTGATGTCTTTCTCACAGCTGTAAATCTTTAACTCTGTCAGCTTCATGTTTCACAGTTATCCCAGCCTAGCTGGGAAGGAACAGAGAAAAAAGAATAAGGAAATGTGAGTGTGCTTTGGATTTGTTCCCATATTTATTTTGAGTCYCATTTTGTACCTGAGTTTAGGCCGCAAAATCACATTTTGATTTAGTACAGGAGGTAACAGAGACCTTGCTAAGGTTCCATCAGAAACAGGTCAGAGGTTCAAATGCAAAACAATGAGTCCTGGACTGCCTTATAATTATAAAAGGTATTTACAGTTCTCTAGTATTTAAAATGTTTTTAAGTTTTTAATGATATCTTGGACCTTACCTTACAGCAGAACAAACCCTGTCAATGCTAAGTGTAGCAGCTCAGGTGTTAATTGTAAGCAGCAGTGTAATTGCTGATACATATTAATAACAAGCATTTTGGCAAAGAGTGTTTCAAATGTGTAGATACAATGAAATGTGTGGAGAAATCTGCCAAAGACACCAGTCAAACACCCAAAACACCAAACATTTGCAAAACAATGAGGATAAGAACCACGACAAAGCCTTGCGGCTCGAATGTGCTACAAACCTGGGGCAGGGGCGTCCTCCCCGTTACAGACACGAGGCCAGTACCTGGGCAGATCTGTCAATCACCTCCCATCTGTGATTCAGCGGCAGGCAGGGATCCCACTGGCATTCATGTTTTCAAAGAGCAGAYGAAACAGAAGTTGGGGAAGCCAGTAGAATTCATATGTTGCTCTATCTATGTTATGACCTCTGTGTGACCATCCAGCATTCGTTTCTCTCCTGGAGACAAATGTACTTATCCTGCAAAGGGTGGAGAATTGGGGTTCTCTTTTCTTATCTGGTTTCCCACTCCAACCTTCCAAATCTGTTGCACTTGCAAAGAGAGCTTGTGCAGACAGCCAGCTTGTTTSTCCATTTTTCCCTTCTCAGCTCTCRTGAAGCCCATCCCTCCCTGTGTGGTGTGGTGTGCAGAGGAGGCAGGATGGCTTTTTTCTACCATATATGCCTCCACAGATGCAGACTTTTATTGCACACAGGATTTTAAAACCGACCCTTTTGTTCCTTAGGCTTCCACGTCTGAGGGTAAAAAAGAATTCCTAGTGCTCAGTGCTTTATTAGATGTTAACCAGGAATGTTACTATTTTTGTATTTCTTTCATCCCAAGGTATAGCAGGAAGTCATCAAGTATATATGAAAACAAATCTGAAACATCAAATGTGGAAGCATCTAACAATAAAAACAGGAATTCCAGTCCCAGCGCCAGACAAAAGAGAGGTAGGAGTTTCTGACAGAGCTTTTGCTTCCAAAGGGTAATATTTTTATATTTGCACATATTTCTGGAGTTTGATGACAGTACTTTAAATGTGTGTTGTTTAAACCCAATATCAAAAAGTAGTGCTACAAAGCTGAGTGACTGTACCATGAAATTTTGAGCACCTAAAGGCATTACCAGTTTAGGATTTTTAAGTCTGAGTTTAGATGCTTTACAGTGCTCTTTACACAATTTGTATTTTTCAAAACTAGAATTTAGGGAACGATAGTATGTGTATTCTAACCTCCTGTATCCTGGTGAAGTTGGTTTCTAGACATTTAATTTTATTTTTTTCTATGGACTTTGCTAACTGATTTATTTGCTTTAAGTCAAGGAGAGTTTTTTGCCTCCTCTCTGTATATCAGTTTCCCTCGTGTATTGTAAACAAACCCACAGGCAGTCACAGAAAGTCCCTCCATTATTTGGGGGCATAAATACAATAGATATTCTAAACAACAGAGGTTAAAGTGAACAATAAAAAGAAACTGAATTTCACTTGACAGTAGAAGGAACAGAGAATTTTTGACAGCAGTTTCTCTTTTAGGCAGTATTTCTAAACATTACAGCAAAGAATTTTCTAGTAATATAAGAAAGAAAATTGTGAGGTCTGAAGAGATTAATGCCCAAACGAGTCTTAAAGTAACAGCCCCTTTATAAATTGAGATAGTAAAAAAGAAAGTGGAATATCTTTTCTTTGAAAAATAGGTTATTTGCCAAAAGATTTTTCATTGCAATAAGTTTTCATGCTGGGAAACACAGTTATGGATTCTTCATTAAAAAATCCAATCTTAAAAATTTGATTCAGTAAGATTTTATTTTTCACAAATATAGCCTTTTAAAAAAAATTTTAAAGTTGGACAAGAAGATTTTCCTTTGAAATTCATAAACTCCTTTCGAAAAAAAATTTCCAGGAAAATTATTGATGTTTTCTAACCGTCCAGCTTACTCAAGAGCGTGGGAACTGGGATCACACTGTGTGCCGATTGTCATTCCCTGTCTCCCGCTTTCCCATGACCAGCTCCTCAGGGCTCTGGCTGTGATCCCACTGGCTCAGCCCAGAGCCTCCTCATCCTCTGGTGGGTGGCTGTTCCTGCAGAGCTGGGCAGTGGGTCCATTCTCTGGGGATTCGGGTGTCCTGTGCATCCTGGGCTGCCAACCACGCYGCGCAGAGCCAGCAAAATGCTCTCCAGCTCTAGATGTCCCACAAACCTTGAGTTTGTGTCCCTGTGAGGCACCTCCGGCTGGGACTCCGCAGGGGCTGAACTCAAAAACGTCCCGACACCCTGCGCGGAGCCTGGAGCTCTGCCAAAACTGTCTCTTTTGTGCCACCTACTGCCTGTAAAATGCTCCCAATATCGGTGTAGTTAATGTGAACACGGATTATTTTAAAATATTGGAGGTTTTCTATAGTACAGAAGGTGGGGGCACTATTGACGAGCTATTTCAGTTTCATTATTCTTAATTATGAAAGTGCCTGTGGCTGAGTTTTCTATATATGAACCAGTCTTCTGTGTGGACCTGTCTGGTGGAGTCACTGCCTTGAAGTTAAATGGGAGCAAGTCCTGCAAGGACCTGTGGGGACCTCCATGTCTGACTGCCCTGCTCAAAGCAGGGTCAGCTGGAGCAAGTTGCTCACAGACATGTCCAGCTGGGTTCTGAACAGCCCCAAGGATGGTGACTCCACAGCTGCCTTGGGGATGCTGTCCCAGGTTTAACCACTTTCACAGTAAAAAAGGGTTTTTTCACATTTTTACATGGAACTTCCCATATTTCAATTTGTGCCCGTTGCCTCTCTCATCCTACCACTGGGCTCCACTGAGAAGCATCTGGCTTCATCTTCCTTATTTTATAAGATCCCTCTGAGCCTTTTCTTCTCCAGGCTGTGCAATCACAGCTCTTTCACTCTCTCCTCATGTCAGCTACTGCAATCTCTTCATCATCCTCATGGCCTTTCACTGGATTTACTCAAGTATGTCCACATCTCTCCTGTCCTGAGGAGCCCAGGACAGGACAGCACTGCAGGTGTGTCTCTCTTGTGCTGAGAAGAGGGGAAGCATCACCTCCCTGCACCTGTTGGCACAGCTCTGCCTAATGCAGCCCGGAATGCTGTTGGCTTTCTTTGCCACAAGTATGCACTGCAGGCTCTTGCCTGTTGCCCATCAGGCCCTGGTGCTTATTATGTTTGGAAATAGTTTCCAGGGTTATTTGTTATACCTGCAGAATGAAGGAAAGGGTTTGAAATAACTCAGGTGGAGACAACATGACTTTGGAGACCAGTGTCTAATGCTTTGCTGGTGATGAGAGGCTGTGGGGACTTGTGAAATCCTAAGGGGTCCTTCAGGGAAGTGATATAATGTCAGAGCTGAAGGACTAACAGAATCCCACCACTGTACACGTGCACTGTTGTACTCCCCATGAGACTCCGTGATAATTAAATGCCATAGATTTTCTTGCCCTAAGAAAACAGATACTCAGTAAATATATTTTATACACAAGTTCCTGGATTCTTTATAAGCTCCAGTATCTTTACAAAGATTGCCTGGCAGTGGGAGCAGCCATGGCAGGGAATGGCCRACACAGACAGTCTGAAAGCCAAAGGCAGCCCCACAGCTGAAGCCACCGCTCTGGAGCAGCTCCTCACCAGATGCACCTGCCTGGCCCGAGGCTGGCACTGGGCACTGGGGAGAAGGAACTGAACCACACCAACAGAATTGTTCTGCGTTGTTACAGTCTGTTCATCTCACACCCACCTATGCATGCAGGCACCTTGTGTCCTGGGTTATCTTGGCTGCAAATCAGGAAGTGATGGGATGCGCTTTCCTTTGGAAGCACAGCTTGTCTGTCTGTTGCTTGTCTGTCAGTGTGGATTCATTGTCTTTTCATGTTCCCTTTGTACTTTTGGTCTTCATTTGTCCCTCTAAAGATTTTCACGTGACAGTGTATGAAGTAAAGTGGAGGAAAAAGCTACTGGTTAAATCCTAAGGCTCAGAACCAGGTACCCAACATACGTTTTTTCTCCTGCTCCTTTGCTGTAAACCTTCYGTGTGTTATCTCCCCACTCTAAGAAAGGAGCAGATGGAGAATTTGGCAGGAATGGTTGGATCTGGGGGGTTGATCTCGGTCCACCTGTTTCCTGCAGTGTGAGTAACTGAGTGTCTTTCAAACCCGGAGCCTCGGGACCTCGATCATCTGTGACTGATCTCTGCAGAGGTGGCTGTCAGGCAGCATGGCTGGATTATTCATGCAGGAGCCTGGCATGTAAGCTTTGCTGGCATGGCATCCTTACACCCCAGCAAACCATGAGGTCGATTGCTTGACTGTGTGCTGGCTGTTAGAAAGGCTTCAGCAGGTAAGGCTGAAGGTGTACCAGCCACAGGGCTGGTGAGGGCAGACTCTTCAGTGCCAGTGCTGGATAGCAGAAAAGGAACTGCTCACAACTTGCATGTCCTGTGCTGCAAGGCTTCTTCTCTTATTTCTCCCTACAACTTGCTGTTCCAACCAGTGATGTGTTTCCATAGTAGAAGGCACTAGCTTGCTGCTAAACTGTATTTTCCTTTGATGAGAGCTACATCCCTTCATCTGTTATTCTTTGGTTTTGTTTTGTTGTTGCTCTCCATTTAAACTCAGTGAGCCAAACTCAACCCAGGGGCTCTGTTTGGTTCAGCTGGTTTACTCACCCTGACCTCATGTCACCTTTGTAATTGATTAGCTCTTGCTCAGGCTTGAACTAAATCAAAATTTATTTATTTATTTTTAGTTGTCATCCAGTGCTAACCTTTCCTTTCCCATAAGCTGAACAGCTGATCCTTCCTTCCTTATTTCTCTTCCCTCTCCCTCTCTCTCCTAGTTGATGCTTCCAGCAGCYTTAACCTTGAGCGCACAGCGCTTGCTAGAAAGCGATTCACATTGCAAGGTCTTTCCAACCGCAGAGCTCCACCCAAAGGTAAAATCACCCATGCAGCATTTGGTCTCAGGCCATCTGTCTCCTGCACTCCCATAACGTTCTCTCCATCCCATAGTGCCATCCATCACTGTTTCCTAAAGTGCTGCCACATCTCACCCAAATAGTCCTTTCTGGTGCACAAAAATGGCTCCTCTGCTCAAAGACACGGTCACCAAAAATTGCTCCCACAGCAGCATTGGTAAGACGGCCTTTGGGCTGGTTGGGTCTTTTACTGGTGCTCAGTGCAAATAACACTTGTTTCCAGTTTCTCTCAAGGGTTGGAGTGTGAACTGGTTTTAAATAATCAACCGAACTTCTTTCAGCAACTTGCAGGCTTGAAGAGAAAGAGTATAACCTTTGTTATGTTACATAAGGTTTGAATGTGTGAAATCATCCATTGGTTGGACCTCTTTGTTCTTCAACTATTGCTCAGCTGTGGCCTACTGGTTACACCGGGGAMCCAGAATTCAGGAGATCTGGGGTTTATGGCCATTTCTACTTAATTATGCTATATGACACTGTAAAATGCTGTGTTTTGAGTATTTGTACATAAATGCTTAGCAGACATCCAGTGAACAGAGAGTATTGCATGTTCCTGTGATGGCTGTACAAGGAAGAGACTTTAGAGGAAAAAAAGAAATGTGAATAGAAATTATATTGAACGACGACTTACATTCACTTTCTGAAAAGATACTGTAATTACTCCTTTTATTGTTATTATGTGGATTTTCTCCTGTTCTGATAAATGATATTTCCTCTGTGTGACAAAGGATTAGTGTGCAGTGACGGAGAGGGTGAGCAACAAAGAAGGAAGAAGCAAGATGAAAGAACAAGGCAGAAATACAGAAGCACTAAATTACAACATTACAAAGTAGATAAGAATGCACCAATGCCATAAGATTCTGGCTGAAAGGTTAAGGCTGCACGTGGTAATAAGATCCAAGATCAACAAACCAGTTCAATGTCTGAATATAAAATCAGTGCGTTTTAGATCTTGTGACTTGGGGAAATCAATTACAAACACAGATTTCAGAAATAATGCTGTAATTTGTGCGAGTTTGGATCTACAATCTTGTTTTGGGCCTCTTTTGCTTTTTTATCTGAATTTTTCTTGTCACATGAAATGTCTTGCCTTGTATTCAGTGTTCCAGGCAGCGAAGCACAACTCGGAAGAGTTCGTACCCCCTCAGCTGTAGGCAGTCTCAGCTCAAAGGCTTGCTGGTCATTTGAGATTCCTGTGGAACACCTCTTAAACAATGTCCAGTTTCACCTTGTGGTGCTGATCTGTTGCTGACCTGGTCGTGGCCTAGAGGGAGGCACTGGCAAACAGGCTGGGTGGCCGGCAGAGCGTGGTCMTTCCCGCAGGCAAGGCCTGTCAGCACTGCATGGGCTGGCTGCTGAGGCGGATCGGGGGCTGGGAGAAGGGAACAGGGACGTTCCTGGTCTGCAACCAGCTTGTCCTGTTTCTGAACACTTTGTCTGAAGGTTTGTTACTGCCTGTGGCAGAGGATGGTGTGTTGAGCTGAGTGTACTTTTGTTCAGACGCACTGTGTCTGTCCATGTCCAGAACACATAAAAGGAAAGGTCTAAACAATGTAATACTAAGACTAACTAGGGTGAAAACAAGATTGCCTGGTGGATATCAACTGGCAGTGGAGCATGGATGCTCAGAGAAATGCTGAATTATCTGCTTAGGCTGCATATGATGGGTGGAAAATGTTGTATACAAGCACTTTGGCATTTTGGCCAAAGAAATGCTGATGTCTGGAGAAGAAACTTTACCATCCAGCAGTCCACAGTGTGCAGAGATCCCCAGGGCAACCATGCCAGAGCTGGCACCAAAGTGTATCAAAGTCCACACTCAAAGCACTCTGCATCTTCCCCACCCTTGGGTCAGCATTAGCCATCCTGGTTTGCAGAGCCAAGTTTGTACTCCTTGGGGCTGGCACAACTTCAACACATCTCATAGTGAAATCTGGGGAAGTTGTGTCTTCACTCCTTAGCAGACAGAGAAAAGATAGGATCCTAATTGAGTAAACAAAAAACCCACTATGTAGCCTTCACTTTCTCCAAGCTGTTTRCACTGGTAAGGATGGAGGCTCAGAGAGTGTTTTCAGGCATTCACACAGTTAAATTTTGGAAATGACAAATGTGAACTCCAAACCATTCATGCTTGTTTTCCAGTGTATTTCAGGTCAGACATCACAGAACAAGCAGTTCAGTGTCTAAAATGATCCAAACYTCATCTGTAGACACACACCCCATTCCAGCCATCATGCTCATTTCTCTGTGTTTTGTAGCTGTACTTGGACACTAGTTGGTTGCTAAAATAATAATTGGCATAAGTCTCTTTTCTGAAGTATTAAAATTGGTACAATTGGAATAGCTTTGAAAATATGTTCATATCAACACTTTCTGTGCTTTTCACTCTGTTGAAGGTATTTTTCCTCTCTGTTTTAGAGGAGCAACCTACCTTTTCTTAACCCTTTTCCAGCTGCTGCTTTGCTTTGAGCATCTTTTACCCTCAGTGCTTATTAACCTCTAACCCTGCCCTGCATTGCATCTGTCTATTCTCCCAGATCCAGAGTCTAAGGACAGAGAAGTTACTCGTCGCTTTTCCCTAGCCTCCTCCATCAGCACCACAGTTAATGCTTCTGCTGTGACCAAAGGTACTGTCATGCTGCTTGCTTAGCTACSCCTCTCCCTGCCTGCTGGCTGACACATTCACTGCCAAATGCTGTTCACAGAGTGAGTACATCAGGCTCAAATTTTATAAATGCAGGAGGCTCCAGTAGGAGAAGAGTCAAGACCAGTGTAACACCTGCAGAGAGGCAGGCCAGGACATTTTGGATGTGTGTCGAGGTGCTGCCAGCACGTAGAGTGACTCTTCCCAGTTTCTCCATAATAAACTTCAAAAAATGTTGCTGGTTTCCATGGAAACTGGATTAACTTTTGGCTGACGTGGGGTTAGGCTTCCAACTTCTCCCTGGTTTGGATTAACTGATATTCAATAGAAATTATTTCTCTGTTTCCTTAAAGCTCTTTAGGATTTTTGCTTCCAAGGAGAGAATCTCCTCATTGCATAGCAGACATCAGATATCAAGAATGCCTGAAATCAAGCCAAAAATGGAGGAGCAATAGATGCCAGTTTTAATCATATTTAGCAATACCACTGTTACAATTGGAAATGATGTTTGCAAGGAAATTTTCAGACGTGTAAAGGAGCTGGATGCCCAGAATGCATTGAACTCCATGCAGTTTGTATGGGAACCTATGAAAGTTTTATTTTTGAGCTTTATTTAGTTTGAGAAAAGAGGCACTTTTACAAAATATAAGTTACTTTACCAGGGGCTTCATTTAAACTCAGAAGCAACCTGGGMATTTGGGCAAGTTGATTGTGTTGAAAATCAGTAGGATTGTGGGCACATATGCCTACATGTCAGGGATACTTTTGACAACAGAACATATGGTCTCACACGGAAGTCTGAATATCCTGCCTTTTGGCAGTGCCTGGAATGAAGAGGAGGAACTGATTTGCAAGGTTAATATTTGCAGGGCAATTCACAAACCAAAACAGGAGGAAAGATTGGCTGAATTAATGTGTATAAAAATCTTTGCTCTATACTTGTCAGGAAGAAAGTTTCTCAGTATTTGTTGCCTACTCAACAGCTGTGAAGGACATGAACCACATCCTTGACTGCAATGAGGCTGTCAGGGAATGAGGGTGTGGTGGGGTTGCCGGGCAGAGGAAGGATATGATAGTCTCACTACCTACAAATGTTTCTTTGACAGCAACTTTAGACCACAGCACTAAAACATCACCACGTGGAAGTGGTGGGCATAGCACAGGAGAAGAGATTTTTATAGCTTTCTGCCCTCAGCAACAACTCAGAAATCCATGATCAGTTGCTAGGTCATGGGAAGACTGAGTTATTTCCTAATAATTATTTCCAAAGCTGGGGAACAGAATGAAGCACATATGTACAAAGAAAATGGGCAACCAACGGTTGTTCTTTACTGTGGTTTATCAAAGAGAGCATGTGTGAGTTGCAAGGAAAGTCAAACTTTGTTAAAGTTTCACATAAAAAAATCCTATCCTAGAATCCTGTCTGCCACAAGACTGTCGGCAATCTTTTGGAATATTGAGAAAGCTACTTTTACAGTGATTTTCAAAGCTAGAAAACAGAATCAGTGCTTTTCAATTAGGTGTTTTATTTACAGCATCTGCTTTAAGAAAACATTTCAGATGACAAAAGAACTGAAGCTTGAGTCTTGTCTCAGCATCAGCCCAGATGCAGGTCTAGCCAGGGTGTTGGGATCATCACTTTCGAGGCTGCAGTGCAGCCGTGTCTGATCCTCACTGCTGATAGTTCAGCTCCCTCCACATGTGGAGTTGGGACACAGGACAGGCGCTGCGCATGGGCCTGTGACAGAGTCCTCCACTTCTGTGGGGCATTAAGTGCTGGCTTTGTGGGCTCYGCCCCGCCAGCCTCACAGGCGAAAGCTGGGACTGTGGGTCTGGCTGCCTTACTGCCATCTCCTGGGCAAGAGCGAGAGGGAACATCTATGAGACCTGAAGGGAAGCAGATACTTTTGCTGGGATGTCTCAATTTCTTCTGCCGAAAGGGATCTGTTTCCTACTCACTTCACAGAAGTGTRTATTTTCACCACCTAGAATTTAGGGGTTGGTAATTTTTCCGGCTGAAATTAAAAGTATGAGGTAGTTATTGTTTTCAGGTAATAGGAAAGCAAGTTTCTCCTTTAATGATATTTACAGCCTTGTGACTCTGTAAACTTCACACAGGTCCCCTTGTTCCTGCAGTTAAAGTCAAGAGACATGAAATAAAGAGTGACCCAACTCCCCTGGGGTTTGAAGGTAGGAGTATTTCCATCCTGCATGAAAACCTCGTTTGATATTATTCACTGAATTCACATCTCATCACAGCTGGTGGATGACACTGGACTCCATTAGAAGTTCAGGGTCCGTTTGTCTGTATAACTGGGATAAAGACAGCTTGTTACAYGCTTGCCTGTCCCCTGCAGTCATATTATATTCACTTAGGTTAAATTATACCCCCAATTCTCTGCCTGTTTTGGGAAGTAACATTCTAGACTGTCACCTGGATCTGGATTTTTTCCCTGGCTTCTGCCTACCACCATGGAGTGCAGCAGCAGGGAGCTAAGGGGCTACTTTTCACCTTTGTCTGCAGTCTGGCCACTTGCATCCCTCTTCCCTTGTAAGTGTCTATTCCTCATGAGAGAAGCAGGAGCTATGTGCATGAAGACTACAGGGCAGGCCAGACTGTGCATTAATAGCCATTAAAGGTGCAGTGTTCCATTTCAGACAAGCAGAATTTCCACCGATTTGTTGCAGCAGATTCATCAGTTACTGTTTAATAAACAATACCAAAGGGTTAAAGTGGGATGCTAATTCTCAGCCACTGGAGGACCACCAGCTTCCATTGTCAGCTTTCCCCTTTACCTGACCATTTGCCTTAGGGGGACAAAAGGAGCCAGATACTCCTGCTGCAGGACAGGGAAGAGAGAGATGTAGGCTGAGGAATCCTCTCTTAGCATTGTGGTGTTCTGCACAAAAACTTGCTAGAAAGAGTAGGTGAAGAGGTCAGTGGTGGAATCAGTGAAATATCAGAGCTATCTCATGTGTCATTCCCTGCAGAAGAGACTGGAACAGAGAGGTTGGAAGAAACAATTCAGAGACAGCAGAAGTTGTTTCGTGGTTTGCAGAATACTTCCTTTTGCCAGTGACTCCTGGCACCCAACACCAGAGTTTCCCAAACTGTGATGTTTATACCTGGCTTTCCTCACTGACAGATGCTCTGATCTCAGCAYCCCATGTGGCTGCAGAGGCAGGGAGGATTTCGAGGTGCAAGTACTATCTGCAGCATAGAACTGACTTGCTTCTCACTGGTTAAAAACAAAGTCCTACTGCACAACATCCCTCTCCAGTCTGAGTTTCTTTAAGTAGGAAACAATGAACATTAGCATCCCTTTACCGGGAGATATTGCTGCTATTGCCATGGCTCTGACTGAGGTAATAAAGCAAGGGATTCAATGTACTCAGAAACTTCCCCCACAAAATTGTGTTGCATTCCTCAAGAGTGAAATCATTATTTTCTGGCCTCCCTGGTCCCCTTTCGCTGCTGTATGGATTGGCATCAAAACCATAGACTATCACTTACAGAATGATTTGAAATGCTGCAAGGAAAATACGTTAAAAATGGGTATGAAAGCTCTAATGAAATAGAACACTGCACTGTTCACCCAGCAATTGTTTTCCTTAATTAACATCAGTACTTCTGATTCATGTCACTGTTCTCTGTCCTTCTCAGACTTACAGTTTTACTGTGGAATGCTGCTGTCCTTTCACTCATTTGTGCTGGTCATGTGTCTCCTCTTTTATAACTGTTGGACCCCTGTCCACCTGTTTGTTAAAGAGACTGCCAGTTGCAGAGGTGATGCAGGAGTTCACTTTGTACTGGTTGTCTGGTCACTATTTCACCTTGAAGACACAAATTGTACTTCCTGTCACAGATGCTTTTGAGAACACCATATTGGCCCAGACTAAATGTAATGCTGGTTCCACCACGAGATCCGTACCTAGATCTGCTTCACAGACAGGTAAACAAAATTAAAGCATTTGTAATCTCAATTTGAGAGTGTAATCTAAATTTATGACAATTTTTACTCTCTTAATATAAGGAGGTTTTTCTCTTTTGGTGATTATTATTTCCCATCAAAGCAATGAAAGAACACCCTGGTTCACTAGCATAGAAACAATACCCCAGATTCTGGTTTTCTGAAGTCAGGTGCAGCTGAAAAGAATTCTTTTAATTGATATCATAGAGATCAGAATTTGATCTGTCTTGTTTTATAGCTTGAATTAAGTATGTAAAGCTTAGGCTATTTCTTAGTCTCTGAAATTAGAATAGCCATTTGTATGGAAGAGGAAGGCTGATGCATGTATTTGTAAAGAGTTCTTGCTAGTGAGGTTTCTGCCTTGGATGCTTTCTACAAATGACGGTGGCAAAAGACTACAGAAGCTTTGTCTAAGGGGGCAGGGGATATCTTTTTCTCTTGGTATTTGTAGCCCCAACCTGTGAATTTGAACTGAAATTGCTGTAGCAGTTTGAAGTTAATTAGAATCAATGTATTCTATGTACATTCTATTCAATGTACATTTAGATATTTGCTAGTATTTTGCTGGTGTGAATAAACTGATAGAGAATAGTGTCACTTCAGAGGCTGGCTTACACCTTTAAAAGTACAGATGCCCAGACCATACCTGTGRGGTGATAGCTGGGGATGCAGCTCTGGTGGAAGAAGGTCCCTGTGTCCATTGTACCCAGGTTGCAGTTGTCGGATCAGTCACAGCCCCTGTGTAACTGGAGGAATCAGAAAGGGCTGCAGAACTGCATGACCAYGTGCTGCATCAACCAGTGCCTATAGCAGGGAGAATGTGCATGGGGAGGGATGAAACAAACCAATTAACAAACCTCTTTGTCCCTGATCAGGTCACTTTTCTGTTTACTGCCTGAACTGCCTGGCTTGGGTTTTGTATTGTCTCAGGCCAGGTTTTGGTGTGGGTGAGAGTGCTGGGATGTGCATAGTCCTACTGTGTGAGCATCTGTCTGTGTGCCTCGTGGTCAGAGCACTGCTTTGCCTTGTCAAGAGCAATGGCCTACAGGAGGTAAAGAACTTGTTCAGCATCTGCTCAGCCCAAGTCCCTGTGAATCAGCTAATGGCCAGCAGGTACATTAATTAGGAAGGCACATGGAAAATTGACTGACTCCATTCAGCTTGTATCTGTCAGGGCTGCAGAATCATTTGGTAGATGCAAGATCTGTTTCCTCTGAGCTGGACTGTAATCATCCCCATCCTCACCAGAAAAGCGACAGGCATCAAGTGCACCAAAGTGCAGATGATGTTTGGCATCTGCACAAAAGAGCCTCAGCTACCCTTGCATTATGGGAGCCTCAGGCAGGCAGGTCTTATAAGGCTCAGCCTCAGTTCCCCTCAGGACATATCCTGTCGACATACCTTTGTAGGTAAAGACACTGGCTGTTGATCTTGGGTTGGAAATCTCTCACTGAGTCTGTTCTGGGTCTGGGTTGGGGTGGTTCTGGGTGAAAATCATGCAGTAACACAGCAAACAGCACAAATATGACTGAGATCTTTTCTTACCCCCCGGTGGTCTTTGTGCCTTGCTGTTTACTCTGTCCCTTCCCTGCACTTCCAGCCTACTCCAAGATATAGTCTTGTAAGTTGCTCGGGTGGTAATATCACCATGGGGTGAGGTGGAGATAAGAAGTTAACCAAAATTCCATGGCTTTGGACTTACATAAATGTGTAGAGGTAAGATGGAAACGGAATGATCATGGCCTTCTGAGAGTTATGTCAGCACAAGTTACCATTTGCTGCAGCACTGGCTCTGCAGAAATATTCCTGGTCCTCGCTTTTTGTACCTCCTGAGCTGAAGGGATTGAGGAATGCTAAAGACTGGAGGTATCCATGGTGTGAACACTGTGGCCACACAGGCTGCCCTCACGCAAATCACAGTGAGTGGTACAGGCTTTTAGAGACAGAATAATGGCTGTGATGTAATTTTTATGGCAAAATCATGGAATAACCTATAAAAAAAGTACAAGCAATTCAGTAAGTGGAATAGTGGGAAGTGAACCCATGACATTTATTTTACAAAGACTGATTCTAAAAGAGGCTAATGACTGATAGCTAACTCTTTTTGGTTTATCTCTTTTGAAAAGGTTGGCCCAGCAGACAAATGCCTTCTCTAGACACATTTGAAGATTTCGAAGCCATCCCTTCCAGCATGGATGAACTTTCCAACTCTTCTGACTTGGAGGAAGAGACCAACCCTAACAACGTAATTCCTTTTTCATTTTACACTGCCCTTTCCCAGCACAACCTACATCACAATGTAATCTGCAAAGTTTGGGTTCATCCCGGACTTAAATTCATGGATGTGTGGGAATACAGAAAATGAAAATTTGGTCTGAGAGAAATTTGGTTTTGGGAGATTATTCCAAGACTATTTTGTTGATCAGGATGAGGATGATAAAAAGTGACCTGTACTTGTAAGCTGTCACTTTACGTGTTACAAAAGCGAGGGAAAACTCTGAGCCTTTAAAAAAGTAATTTCAGACTTTTCCAGATAACTTCACCTGGTGTCACAAACCTAATTTTATATCAGAATGTCTGGCAGGTTATTCCTAAATTCTAAATGCACAGCACAGTTCTGTCCTAATTCTGAATAATATTTAACCTGGGCATGATAAAAGGAATAAGAAGTGACACAATTCCTTATGGAAGAAGTTTCTGCCAGCTTGAAATGCCTAGTTCAGTATTTAACTAAACTCTCTCTCTTTTGCACAGTGTTCTTTCACCCATAGTGACTGTATTTCTGGTGCCTTGTTTCCTTCATTTTAGGGGAGCAATCTCTTTCGGGTAGAAGGCAGTTTTGACAGCTGTTTCCCAGATTCTCTTACTCTCGAGGATGGAGATTTAGTGCAGTTTGTGCAGGAAGGAGAGAATGGTCAATGGTAAGTATAGCAGAGAGAGAGAATTGAACAGGTAGAAGAGACCTAACCTCCTCGAAAAGATGAAAAACATTCAGAAGAATGTCAAATTCTCYTCAAAATCCATCCAAATCCACTCACCCCATTGATCACAACATGAAAGAGGCAGTGGGAGGCATGAACACACAAGCAGTTTTGGTTAATTCCACCTGGTTGGCTTTGATCCCAAATGCTTGTGACATGAGGCTTAAGAAGACAGAAATTTGCATAAAGGAAATGGATGGGAATATTTGGACTTTTGGCTCCTTCTAACCAGAAGGACAATCCCCATGCCTTTCACTGAGAGCACTTCTAGCCCCAAAGGTTTAGATATAAGATGTGATTGACAAAGGGGAGTGAGTCTGGCCCCCTGAGTTCACATATGTTTTGGTGTACTCTTAGTGCAAGTGAGTTCTAGGAACAGACCTGCCTGGACATCTGAATTCTCCCTGCATGGGCAATTTGGAGAGAGAAGATCTGATCTCCTTGAAGTGCCTGTGCAGTCAGACCCTTCATTCAGAACTGACACGCAGCTAAGAWGGGAGCAAGTTCCATAGGCAAAGCAGTTGGGAAGTGAACTAAACCCATCCACCCTGGGGTGGTATTTACAGCAAGAGGGATGGATAATATGAAATATTCATTTTCTTCAGCTCTGAATTTAGAATCATAGAACCATTTACGTTGGAAAAGATCTCCAAGATCGAGTCCAGCTATTAAMCCAGCACTACCAAGCCCAAAGGCAGTGTCCCAACCACAGGACAAGGTTCTACTTCCTTGTCACGCAGTCTGCTTGCAAGTTAGCTTGATCTGGGATAGTGAGCCACCATCTGAGACTGAAGAAACTTAGTCACCAGATACTTGTAGGACTGCCCTGGGTCCTCTGCCTCCTTCCTTAGTCTAGGAAATGATTGCCCAACATACACCTCTAAGAAACACAACCCAGGTAAAGGGAATGTCRGAAAATTCACCAACTGTTCTCTGAGTTTCAGGTTAGTGAAGAAACTGGTCTCTGAGAAAAGCGACTGGGTTCCTTCCAGTATATTGCAGCCAGCAGAGGGGGACAGTAACAACATAATTAAGAGCAGCAATGCAGGTAATAGACAAACCTGGCTCTTTTTTTCCCCCCTCATACTGAAAAAGGATGTGATGGTAAAAAAAGATGTTTCTGTTTTAAAGTACTAACCTGAGTGTGTGTCTGTGCTGACATGGCTGAGCTAACCTGAAACTCGGTGCCTGGGTGTCAGAGCTACTCAGGCACAGCAGCTGTCCTTGGCCTGGTTTAATAATTTTCCCCTTTCTGGGCAGAACTTGAATCTCCCACCAAATTCTATGGCTACCAGTACCCAGGCTGGCTGCTCCACAGCTAGCCCTCGTTTCTCATACACAGGGTGTGCCTGCAGGATAGCTTTGATCCTGGCATGGATACAGTTTGGATGTAGATCAGCATCAGGGCTGTGGTTCTGGTCTACATGTGAAAACATTAAAATTTGATGAACCATTACTGCCTTCATCATATTTCACAGCTGGCTGCACAAGCTGGAGGAAGGGCTGCTCTGGCAAGACTTCAGCCAAATTAGCACTAAAAAGTCATCCTTCCTCAGCTTTGGTTCTGACCTAACACCCAAACAGGTTGCACTGGAAAAGCTCAATCTGAACAGCTCTGCAGATCAAAGTAATTTTAGACTCATGTTTGCCCATCTTTAAATACAATTTACCAAAATGTATCCTGCTTTTCTTCTGCTAACAGAAGAAAGCAAAATCTGGCACAGCCATTCCCTGGGGGTCTGCAATGGAGAGCTACCAGCACTTTAAGTTACTGGTCTCTTTTGATTTTTTTTTTTTTTTTTGTCAGTTTGTTAAAGTGGAGGAAACCCTTTTTGAACCTCAGGATTCCTTGTTGTGATGTTAGGGGAGTTTGGTAATTGCTGCTCCTTCACCTCCACAGCAAGTCAGCTCTGTCTTCACCCTCAGTGCCCAACTATGGCTCTCATTTTGTTGGCATGTCCAGTGCCTCAAAAGAAAAACAAAGCCATGTACACATTGCAGTTACACACCAAAAGAGCCTCCCCTGCCTTTCGTGAAGGAAATACGAGAGCAGTAGGATTGTGATTATTTATGTTTTATTTTATTTCAGGCTTTTAACRAAGAACCTCAAGACTGTAGATGGAAAATCCTGTAGACATATTGTAGTGACAATGCCCATGTCCTCCTTTTCAGACATGTACAACGATTCCTGCAGTACAGCCTCAGTAGAGTCAGACACGAAGGAAAGTGAGGTGGCCAAAAGCTTCCCAGCAGAACAGAGGGCCGGCAGCTGAAGAGCAGGACCAGCCTTCCTCAGGATCCCATCCACCTGTCTTTATCTTGGGTGGGAACTGGATCAAAGTTGCCTTTCTCACAAGCTCTGAGGTTCATAATTCACTAAAACTTTACCAACACGAACAGATGAGAACTGTGTTGTCCACCTGGCAAGCTGGGAAAAACAAACTTGAAAGGAGCATTAAACATCCAGAAAACATCAAACCTACCTTCAGTATTAGAGGACAAAAATGCTTCTCGCATTGATTATCAAACTGTTTCAGAAGATGTGGCCTAAATTAGGCCAACAGCAGAGCTGAAGAGTTTCTATGCACGCACCTTTTGGCAACTTTGCTTGTTGAGCACCGCGTCACTGCAGAGGGGCACGTGGTGGTTACAAGTCCTTGCTCCACCCTGGGGTCACCTGGAGGTTTTTCCATTTGCTTGCCTCTGGCTGTGCCTTCCCTGTCCTTCTTAATTCCAGCTGATACATCATCACAAATGTGCCCTTTTTGCTCACGGTCAACACCAAAAACACCCCATTTGAGGGTGGCTGTGGAAAGGAAACTTCTGCCTGAACCATCGGAGAGGCTCCGTGCAGCAGTGACGTGACTCCTCTGCGGCGGCACGGGACGGGCCTGCTGCACACACCATTCCACACCTTGGAATGGTGCAGGTGGCAGCTCCTGGCTATGAGCTGGAGGTGCAGGGCTTAGCAGGGAAGTAAAGACGTGTAACAGCTACTGTGACAAAGAACACTTAGAACTCTTTTTACAGTCCAAGTCATTCCTCTGCCCCCTCTAGAGTCTCTGGTTGCTGGATCACAACCCTTTACATTTGGTGCCGAGAATTCAATTGAATGCCATTTATTGTCACATGTTTGAGTAGACTGCATGCTTTCCTTGTGTGCTGGGCTATGAGTAGATACATTTCACCCCCCATTTGGAATATACTTAAGCATTGCAAATAGGCAGTGAGCATTAGATGCTCCAATGAGTGGATAAAGTGTTGTTGTTAAATACTTCTTTCCAGGACGTTTGATTAAAGGACTGTACCAAATCTCGGCCACATAAGGATGTAATGTATAATATAGTGATTACAGATGTTATTATTCCTATACAAGCCATTAGCTCATTTAGAGCAGCTGTTAAGGCATGAAGGCATTTTGATGGTAATTGGGTCTTAGGTCCCACAAAAGCTGCTAGTACTTTAGTAAAGATAAATATTGACTAAGGGTTGAAAACAGGCAAAGATCAGTCTGGTAAAAACGACCCTAGAAGAAGCTCAAGAGTGAGTGAGAGGCTTTCACTCTTAGGGATGTTTTGTTTAACCCTCAGACTAGTGGTGCTTTATGTAAATAACAAAGGGGACGAAAGCACTGAAAATGGAGATGAAGCAAAACCAAAACCCACTCTTTACTAATTGAGCCTCTGAGCAAAACAGTTGGTGTCTGTATAATTTCTGCTATCACCTTTGCAGGGACTTGAATGTTTTTCTTGTGTCTCAGTGGAGGCTGGTGTTGCAAATATCTTAGCGTGTGAGTCAGGATAGGTGTGAAGCAGGTAGATAGTCCTGTTTGAGAAAAAGCCTTGGAGTAGGTAAAGGCTTAGATTTTTTTTTGCCTATGAAGACTTATTGCTTGATTATTAGTTGCACTCTGGTGATTAATTCCTGTGGCTTTTCTAACCCTCCATATCTAAACTCTGTGATTTTTGACATTTTCTGTTCACGACTAAAGGATCTGAGAGTTCTGTACCTTTCTGGAAGATATTTTTGTCCTACAGAGAGAGGAGCTTGCCTGTTTGCGTTGGTCATTTACCTCAAAAATGACATGTAGGCTCTCAGGAACATGAATCCTCTTGGTCTACTGTGGTTATCAGCATCTTGCAGGAAGAATTGATTCCTTTCAGTCCCCTAAGGAAATATGCAGTGATGTTATCTTATAGTGCAATTACTTTATCCTCTCCCTAAAATGAGCTTATTCTGGTTTCTCTATTACTTTCAGTAATTTTTGCACAGCCTGGTGACAGTGCTGCTGTCTACCCCTGCCCTAAGCTTAGGAGAGGGAAGGGGTAGGGAGCTTTGATTGCACATTAATAAGTGTAGCAAGCTTTTGTGTGTGGGAAAGAGAGATGGGGAAGGGTTTTATCCTGGTTATATGAAACTGCCAAAATGAAGATTTGTGACATTGCTGACAGATGGAAAGATGAAAACCTGCACTTTGGAGTTTTGTTTTTGAGGAATCTCATTCTGATGGTGAAATGGCAGTGGGAAGTCTCTGTTAGAACTGAAGATGAGAAATCAGGTCAGTCCATTTCCTCTCTCTGCTGTGAGCAAGGTGACCGTGTGCTAGTCCTACATCCTCTTGCGCCTCAACACCTTCCTTTGAAATGGGAGCTATTGAATTTCCCACCAGTTGAATTCTGATGCTGAATTTTGCCAWGTATGCAAAAATTGGGGACCCTCCAGGGAAAAGCAAGGCATTCAACCCCATATGTCCTGCTGTTCCCTCCATGAGCGCCAGTGGTGGCATCCTGGGGAGCAGTCTAGAGCTGGAGCAGGGAAGAGGGTTACTGAGGAAGAGTCTCCTCTTCCAGCTCACCATCTTGTCATGACAGCTGCAAAGGTGGGGGCTGGATTATTGCAATTCTTCTCCCTACTTTGCTTTTGAAAACTTTTTTTTCCCCCCAAACCTSATGTTTTATCTTGCTGGACCAAAGTTTGAGTCTGTCCTGCCCCATGAATATCCTGGGGATGACGGGTCCCTCTGTCCTGTGGCTGTGCAGCAGTGGCACAGCACTCTGGGCTTTGGGGGCTGACTGTGCCACAGCTCCTCAGACACACTGAGCCTGGGCAGGGATTCCACACCATTAATTGTGTCTGTAACCTTCCTGCAGTGCTGGTGAGCCAGAGGCAGGTGCCTGTTTCTCTTTCCAAGTTCCAAAACCAGGGCAGCCCTGGGAGTGTCTGCTGGGCAGTGACAACAAGACAGGGCCACTGCAGGGCTTGCTTTGGGAAAGAGTGGGTTCAGTGACAGACCAGGCTGCTGACAAGTCTGAGAGCAGCCCACAAGAAGTAACCTTCTGGCTTTGCTGACGAGACAAAATGGGGTTTGATGACTTTGGTTTTTTAAAATAGTATGCAGGATAGTGTTGTAATTAGTGTATTTCTGTCAAGCAAGGTGATAATTAAGGGAATGACTCCCCATGCGCAATCTAGAATACAATTTGGTAATGTCCAGCAAGACTAATGTGTATGCTAGGGTACACTTGTTCCGTATGTAGGTCTTTGACACCATCTTTTTCAGGTAGRTGGACCTAAAAGTCATAGTTTTCAAATAAAGATTTCATTTCACTGTTGCATGGAGATGATATAGCGACCATTTAAAAGTAATTTAAAAGTAATATCTGCCACTAAGTTTTGGTTGTAGAAGACAGGAGATCCCAGGTAAATCCAAGCTGTACCAGCCCTTGCAGCTGGACCAGCGAGTCCGTGCCTGGCTGTGCTCTCTGGGCCTGGCCTGGCCCTCCAGGCTGAGGGTTTCACTGGGATCTCCTCCCTCTGCTCTGCTGCTCTCCTGTGAAACTTCAGAACCTTCCTGTGCTCCAAACYGCCCTCTGCTCACTCAGGTGTGGGTGGGTAGCAGAATCCTTCCTTACTGGCACCAATGGCAAACAGAGCTTGCAGTTGCCATGACACACAAGTCTTGCTTTTAGTAAACCAGGCTAGAATATAATCAGGCCTGGTCCTCTCCTCTCACCTCGAACCCCATCACATGGAGAATCAGACCGTTGTCTTGAACACAAACAGCTGCAGCCAAACCACGCCTGAGCTCTGGCTTTTCTCGCCAGCGACAGCAAAGCTGTGTGTGTGTGTCTTATGTTCTGGTTGTGTATGCGAGGAAAAGCCATTTTATTACCTATGATTTTCTTAGACTCTTGATATTTCAAACATGATTGGGTATGAGAAAGGCCATGTGCTTCCTTTCCAAAAATACTCAAAGACTTCAAAGATATATATGATTAGAAATATATAAGAGTAAGAAGAAAAAAAGATCCAAAATGTGTATTTCTTCTTGCAGCTGCAGCTGAAATAGCTGCTAAGATTTCCTCTCCCCAGCTGAGAATTGGTACAGTTTGTTTTTCTTACATGATTTCCATGGTGTTGATAATGATGTATTTGTATATTGTGACTGATGAGAGATAATCAGACAGGGAAAGAGCACAGAATTACCTGTTCTTTTTTTCCAGTCAAGACAGAATGTATGAATTTATTACCAGAAAAAAGTGTGCAAATGAACTTCCTGTATTAGGCCATTCTGACCTATGTAGAACCACACTTTGTTTGAAATTTATAAAAATTATAACTAGTACAAAACCCTGTGGTTGATGTCTCTATATGAAGCAACAAATCAAATGAGGTTTTTTCTATCCAAAATCAATGTATATCAGTAAAGGCACATCATGACAGCTGAAAAAAAATCCACACATTTGTCCAATATAACTTGAATTTGTCCAGCATACTTGTCACGAAAGGCACAGTGTTTTTTTTTCCTTTACCCATGTCCCTTAGTCACGTTCAGAATCCCTGGGACTCTTAGGAGAGTGCAAAGGTTCACACAGACAACTCACAGGAAGCTGTAGGATGACTTTATTATAATTATCCCCAAAATTATCTGCATGCCTTGAGCTACGAGTATTTATTAGGGAGGGCTCATTGACCCAAATACACATTGTGGATCATGTAGAAAGGCAGCAGCTGAAAAGGAGAATGTAGAAACACAATGCAAATAGAGTAAGATAAATTGGAACTGATATCAGCCAGTATCCACATTTCTGGGGGAAAACTTCACTTTTCAAGCTATTAGCATTACCATGTTATTGCAGTGAGTATTGGTACGAGAAAAAGAAGAATTAGGAGCACACCAGATGCCAGTGTGGGGCTTGCTTTGATCCCCCYGGCCACTGCCCAGGACAGGGAATACAGCTGCACACGTGGGCAGGAGTGATGCTCTCCTGCGGCACATCCCAGCCGGAGAGCTYGGCAGGAGCCACTTCGCGGGACAGAGGTGAGGCTGAGCGTTTGCAGAGGAGTGAGTCTGGATGCATCACTAGCAGTGAGCCCCCCCGGCTGATCCGCCTTGGACAAGCTCAGGCCTTGGAGCARCACTGGATCAGCAGCAAAGGCTGCTCACGGTCCCCACCAGGGACGAGAGCCCGTTTTGGGGCTCTGCTCAGCCCTGTCTCGCTGTTCGCAGGTGCTCTGCGAAGGTGGTCACACCTCTCTCCCTTCTGTGCTTGAACATAAAAGAGGGATTTTGCCCTTAAAGAAAGTACTTTTTTAAAGAACACAGAGGAGGTGTTGATTCACAGGCTGTAACCTTCTGCTGGGGCACTTTGCACCAGGTTATCAGAACGGGAGGGAGATGTATGAAGTTTTCCCTGGCCTTGCAGAGCCCCAGGTCTCAGGTGCAGAGCGAGCCTGTTCTCCCAGTGAGCCGAGCAATCACTTCTCTTTTCACTTCCTTTCCTAACCATCATTTATTTCCTTCTGCRGTAGTTTACAGATGAGAAGCATCGGCCTCCCCCTCTCTCTCCACCTCCTTCTCAGCCATGTGACTGAGCACTCCCTGCGTCAAGTGAAACTTTTCAGTCCGCAGGAAAGCTCGATTTGCTCTCCACCCGCTCCACGGGAGAAGCAGCACCTCTCACACCTGCAGCTGTGCTGGCCATGGGGAGGAGAGCACGGCAGCTCATCTCGCTGACCCTCGCCTGTGGTGAGTAACAGCATCATTTCTACATGAAAAATGGGACATTATGCCAGTGCAGTCAGGACTGCACCTAACAGACTAAAAACTTTGAACAGATCTGTTGCTAGCACTAAGGCTGCTTTCAGTAAAGTCCCACTGCTAAGAAATAACCATAACTACAGTTAACTGTAGCTGGTATAGACTTAGTTTGATGTTTTCCTCTGTATTTTCCCTTGTACTCTGGGGTGGCATAAACTCTGTGTGAAGGAGTCAGCTCCAAATAATGTTAGAAGCAGACTTTTTTGGCTTTGCTTTTCTTAATTAAAAGTAATTTCCAGACCAGTAGAACTAACTGAAAACCTTAAGTGAGACAAGCATGAAAGAAAACACTAAGGAAGCTTTGCTCGAGTTTATTTGTCTGCATTGCAAGACAGAGCAGGATCAGGAAAGCAGGAGTGAGGCGAGGGGCTTGGAGAAGGCAGGCTGGGGCTCCTCTCAATGGCAAACCACATCAGAGTCACCATTTGATTCTTAATGCTGCTCTGTGAAAATCTGGGGAGCCAGCCAGATCGAGGACATCTCCCAGTGCTTTAAGTCACTTCTCAACACCTGCAGCGGCACCAAATTTGCCTGGTGAAGAGGGACAGAGCGTGATCTATGTAAGGGCCAAGGGTTTGAGCTCGCTGTTGGGACATTGGACTGTGTGGTGTGTTTTGCCATCCCATATGGGGATCACACGAGGAACAACCTTTGTCCCTCTTTCAGTGCATGAGCAGGGAAAGTGCCCAGGGACTCGACCATGATCAGCTCCTGCTGTATGTCTCTGCTATCCCATGCCTGCTTCATAGCCAGAGTCTGCTGAAGTAGCCCCAAGACATAAATGAAAGGAGAGCAAGATCAAACTGAGAAGCAACACTAATAATTCAATGGTCAGCAACCACTTTCGACCAGAAAGAACTTGTTTCCTCTGTTCCTTACCCATTTTTGATCTTTCCTTTAATAATTTGTTGTGATGTTATATTGTCACAAAGTCAAGTCGTTCTGTGCAGACAGGGAATTAAAGATAATTAGTTCTTAAGGGATAAAGGCCAAATGGGTTGGAGGGAAGCTATGACAGTACTGAAACCTCTCAGGAAATCTTGGTGGTTTTCCAATTCCTCAAGCAAACCAAAGCAGCCAGAGCTCATGAGTGTGTTTCCAGTGATTTCAGGAGCTGGGGCAGGTTTTGTGTCCACTCAGAATCAGTCAGCTAAACATGAGCATTTCTCTGGGCAGCAGAAAGCAGAACAAACCCGCTGGGCCGCTGAACAGATGAGTGCAGTTAGACGAAAAGGGGAAAAAATCCCCAGCAAGAGTTTCTATCATGCACCCCCACACAGGATGGCTGGGAAATGGCACAGCCAGGCCACAGCACTGAGCACTCAGCTTCCCACCGTAATGCCTGGGAGCAGAGCAGTGATGTTCCTTATGACCGAAACTTGTCACCAAAGCATGAAAACAGGATCTCCAGGYCCAGACTGGCAACAGTGAATTGCTGAGAGCTGCTCTGATCCATTTCTGAGAGTTTTGTTCTGGAGCATTGCATGGAGGCTGCCTGGGCTCACACACAGCTCTCAGCATCTGTAACACACAACTTTGATTCTAAAGTGAGGTGAGGGGACTGCAGCTGCTTGCTCTAGGGAGATACACCCCAGGGCACGTTGCATCCCTCAAGGAGGGGTGCAGAGCTGCCATTCCTCATTGCTCCGTGGCCCCTTTTGCCGGCAGAGCCATGAAAAGGCTGTGGCGGGGGAGCCGTGCAGGCGGCTCCTCTCCTAGTGGTGCCAGGCTCCTGGAGAGGATTGTGGCTGTGCCGAGGGAGCCACAGTGAAGCCTTCCAGGCTGGAGGGTAGGTGAGGGATCCCATGGGCCAACCTGCCCCTTCACACAGCAGAGCCACCAAACCACCTCCAACAGCCACCCAAACACAGCCAAGACCAATGGGTGCAGCTGGAGAGAGATGCCCGCCCATCCCCGGGAGCTCACATGCCCAAATGCCTTTTGAGGAGACAGTCCAAGCCAAAGGGTTCAGCAGCGTGGCCATGCGCTGGCAGAAGCTCCAAAATGCTTGGGAGAGCCTGGAGGAAGAGTCTGGTAGTCACCCAGTGAGCAAGAGCCATGGGCCACTCCAAAGACATGTCTGGCTTTACCCCTCAGGTGACCCTGTCAGGCTGAATAATGAAGAATAATTGGGTTGAAATAACCTTTTGAGGAGTTTTATTTAAGAGCTATGGGTGGCATTCCAATGTCACTTAAATAATACTGCTCTCCACATCTGGAAGGTGTTATCTGATCRGTAATCAAAACTAATCGGTGAGCTGAAAACAAAGACATACAGACAATTTAAGACCTGTGTAAATTTAAATAYGGGTTGTTTCAGTCTTAAAGGGGAAGAAAGAGTGAAAATTGCAACTTCTTCTTTCCTGTTTTCATCATGCTGATACACTTGGATGCAGCTACCCATAACTGGTGTATAGCAACTGCTCTGGCTTTCCCCTGGCCCACAGAGCAGGAGATCAGTTATCTAATTTTCAGCTGTGCAGCAGCTCTGGTAAAGGGTAGGGGAAAGTGAGAAAATGAACTAAAGTATCATATTAATTATGCATTGTCAGGTTAATTTGGATAAAAATCGCAAGATTTTTTGAGGCTTTTCAACTGTCTCAAATTTCACTTCTTTGGTGATAGCAGCTAAAATGGCAGTCAAGTGTGTTCTGTACAGCACAGAGTGAAACCCAGGCAATTTTAGGAGTATGGAATATTTACATCTACACTTCTGCTCTTCTCCAGCATAGCCATTTTTAAGGGAAAATTGTGGTAAGGGTTAAGATCTATACATCTGCTCTTGTTTCTTTGATTTTTACCTTGAACTCGAATTTTATCTTGAATTTTTTATCTTGAATAAACCCAGTGGGTTTTATTATTCCTATTTATTTTATATGTATCCTAAAATGGTGAGATTTCGTGAATTCAGATATTATTGAAGATCTCTGTTCATGATGAGTGACAATAAATAAATAATTAAATAAATAAATAAAGGAAGAACTTGTGAGATTTCAACCATTTTCRCTCTCAATGTGCCTCTGGCATTAATCTATCCTAAAATCCAAATCTCAGCAACCTGCCTGCTACCAACTTTGACACCAATGCATGAGAAATTTATTTGAAAGAACCAGTGTACAATGAACTCAGACAGGGTGAGGCATCCTCTGTGGAGCTGTACTGCTGGGAATATGAGCTGCCTTGGACTTTCGTGTCCCTTCTGTCTCCAAACTGGAGAATTCACCTCTGTCCTCCAGCTAATTTAGGAAGTAAAGCATTTAACTACAATTAAAGCTTCATGCACATCAAAGAATTCACATATGTCAGTGATTGATGATTTCTTTAATCTTGACCTTGTCTTTCCAGCGGCTTGTTGCATACTCACAATCAAAGATTTGAGCAGAAGAGTTGTGACATTCTTCTATTCTACAGTGTACTTTCCCACTTTTTGTTCACTTCTGTATTTGCACATAGGAGCCAGCTATTTTCTTTTCATTTCTGCAAGGGACATGTTTCTGTAAATGTTATTTAATAGAAGCATAATTTTGGTGCTGTGACTATTTTCTGATGTGGCCCAAAATGCCCCTGATTTTTTTCCCTTATTTCTGAAAGCCCATCACTAAGAGGGATGGGCTTTCTTTGGGTTCTTCCAGGAGGAAGAACTTCAGGGTTCAAGCTCACATGGCTACAACAAAACCATAAATAAATACCTGGAATTTCCCTGTCTCCCAGACTGGTTTCCCAGACTACTGTGAACCACTGTAAAACCACTGCACTGCCTCACTTCCTTCACACACACACATCCCCTTTCCCTACACTTCGTTGGTAAGAAACCAACAACCCCTTTGGCTGTTACACCCACTTCRTCTTCCTTAGACCTTGACGATTTGCTTAAAGCAAATCCTGCTTGACTGCTGCCTGCAGGGAATTCTTGTGCTGTCTGGGGATTGTGCAAGGTCTGGCTTCCTCATCCCAGGAGAGCTGGGAGCCAATGTACTCCCACTGGAATGGGAATACTCAGAGGTGTGAAGCTTGGGYGAGTGGTGCCAAGCTGTGGATAGTCCTACAGGGTGTCTGCTTTCACTCTTCTATCATGACTGGAGCCAAATGAAGAACAAAATCATGTCAYGCATTTGATAACAAAACCAGTGCAGTTATGTTGTGGTTATCAACATAAAAGTGAAGTGTAAAGGTTTCTAGACTACTGACTTTAGTTTCTTYGCAGCATTTTCCTCCTGCTTTGCTGAAGTGGTCCTGGGGGTCGAACTGTCTCCAGAAACCGCATCGTTCCACCATATGACTACCTCTGCTCAGCCACTTTATCATTCTTCGCCCCAGCAAGGCACCAGAGTTCATTTCAACAGCACAAGYTCTCTTCAAACAACACCCAAGAGCCGCAGAACAACTGTGCAGACAACAGAGCAGTCCCAGGCAACAGCAGCTCCAGGCCAGCACACAACAGCCCAGGCAGGAGCAGGCACAACACCAGCAAACAACACCAACACAGCCAGCCAGGCCACAACCCAGGCAGTGCTCTCAGTTACAGCTGCAGTGAAGGACACAACCACCAGCTCTGTGTCTTCCACCAGGCATGGCAGAACAAGTGTGAGCACAGGAATGACAGCAGCGACCACCAACACCTCCCTGAAACACGAGACAGCTGCCACCACCACCTCTGCAGCCAACACCACCTCTGCAGCCAACACCACCTCCACAGCCACCAGCACCTCCGCGGCCACCAGCACGCAGAGGCGTGGGCGCAGCACATGGTCAGGGAAACAAACAACAGCCACTGGAAATTCAACAGCCACGGCCACGACCAGCACGACAACCATCCACCCAGGGACACAAACAGCCACCACATCCACTGCCGTGACAGTGAGACCCACCCCCACCCTGCAGCCCTCTCCCATCCCCACGGGCAACTACACCCTTTCCAACGGGAGCAGCACCTGCGTCAAAGCAGTCATGGGTCTGCAGCTGATGGCTCAAAATACACAAACGGTGAGGTGGAATCTGAGCTTTGTAGTGACTTTCTTCATTAGTTGAAGTTTATTCTTCTTCTCTCCGAGCCATATTCAGAAATTAGCTTCTATGGTAAAAATAAGTGGTTTGCTGCCAGTCTAAGGCCCTTCATGTGCCACAGCATCTCAGCTGCTGTACTTTGGCTCGTATGATGATGATGCCAGAGAGATGTACAGGTGCTTTCTTATTTCTGTGATGTATGTGTGGGAGCAATACTGGGCTGGGAGATCAGTGTTGTTTGTGCTTCCTAGAATGGGAGATTAGTTAAAATCTGAACTGACTTCAAATGAAGAGCTTGACATTGCAAGTTGCAATGAAAGCAAGAAGTTGTCGATTCACAGACTTGGATTCAGAGGTGGGTTGTCTTGATGCTGATGTATGGAGATTTTAGGACCGCAGGTCCTGAAGAGCTGGTACCCTCTCCTAGAGGTGAYCCACTGAGAATGATTCAGCAAAAGATGTCATACAACCCAAAATGGCAGTTGTGTCCCTCAGACTTAAGGTTTTGTAGCCTCCATTAATMCAATACACGGAGCTACATCCTCAGGCTCTGGAGTTCATATGTTCGAGCCATCCCTGTTACAAATACAAATATTTGTGTTTGATGTCTGGATATTTCTAACACRGGATGAGTATCTAATCTTGGTAAAAGTAATTTTCATCCCTCATCCTGAGAGAAGCAGGGCAGGGAACATCATGCCCAACCTCACCAGACCGCAGAGAGATGTTTATARTAACATAAGGTGTGTTTGGATGAGACTGAAAGAGCCAAACTGCATTCAGGGCTGCTGAGCTCTCCTTCCAGACTGCAGTGGGGGTTGTCAGACACTGGAGATGATGTGCAGGGCATAATGAGGAGGCTGAGGTGATGAAAGAAGCAGCACATGTTGAAGCCAAACTAACCCCTGCCTGCTTCTGTCTTGATCTTTCCTCTGCCTTCAGGCACAAGTTCCCACTGCTCCCTCTTTATAAATTACCACTTGTACTCACCTGACCCTGCTCTGAATCATATCAGTTCACTGAATGAACAGAAATCCAATATTTTCTGCCTGCTTAATGAACTGGAACAGCTCAGTGATGTGTCAGACAACCACCAGTGCCGGTTTACGAGGGGGGAATGACCCTGGCAGCAGCAGTTCGGCTGCCACCACCACTGGCCTGTTCATTTGGCCACACAGAGCCTGTCTGGGGAAAAAAAAGAAAAGGCTGCTGTAAATTTCTCCATGTTTGTTATTGAGTTTCCCCCTCCTCTTYATCAGCAGCCCTGCAATGTCTCTTCTCTCTACAGGAGCAGTGGGAGTATGTGACTGTCAACCCCAATGCGACACAGATATCTGGAAGCTGTGGGATGGTGCAGTCTGAGCTGAACTTAACTTTTAGTGGAGGATTTGTAAACTTCACCTTTGTAAAGGTAATTGGTGCATTTAGAGGGAAGGAGTGTATAGGATTGGGGAGGAAGAACGTAGGCTGCCTTTGATCCAGCTTGACCTGTGGGAAAAGGCATTTCATCTATCTCTGTGCTCCTTTTCCATCTGTATACAAGACACTATTACTTCTGTCCCTCCCAAAGGGCTAGAATCATAGAACCACAGACTAATTCAGGTTGGAAAATACCTCTGGAGGCTGCCTGGTGCAACATCCTGCTCAGAGCACAACTAATTTCAGTGTTAAATCAGTTCTGTTTGAACTTTCAATTTGGAAGGGAAGGGTAAGCACAGAGCTCTGCCATCCTCTGATAGAAAGTGCCAGAGAGCAGTGTTAAAGCTGCCCACCAAGCAACACAAAATCTAGGAACAGCCAAACAAAATCTGAGTCTCTTTCTTACAAAGCTAAAAATCTCATGAGAATGAATGTCAGGTCTGCTGTTTGCATTGGAGTGGTGCAGAGGGACAGGGCTGGGGACTGGAGTCCCTGTGCAGGAACAAGGTGTGTGTGCCGGGAGCTCTGACTCACACTGTCGGGTTCCTCTCAGCCATTTGCTTCCCATAAAAGCCAGCTGGGGTTGTCAGATTCAAAGGACAGCCTGTGCAGTTATAAGTGCCCAGGAGCCATGACACATCCACAGCTGAAGGAGCCTAATTTCATCTAATTTTTRAGTGGAAAATTCCAAACAAGGGAATGGCAACAACAAAATAATAGGTAAGTGCCCTTAAAATGCACCARACCAGGGAGACCTACAAACATGCACAGAAACTTGGGCGAGATGAGAGGTCTTGCTTACACGGTGGGAAAATGAGCTTTCTTTTTGACATTGTGTCTATTGTTCCCCGCTGGGGCCACATCCTATGTGGGTGAGGCTTTAACACAAGCTGCCAAGAGTGCTGCAGCTTTTATAACCACAGGAGAAAATCCCTGAGTGCAGCCATCCTCTTGCTTTCTCGGGCATTTGCACATTTTGGGAGGCAGCTCTTTTTATCTGAAAGCCGCAAGGGCTGGGTGATGATGCCAGCAGGGCTAAGACAGAATTAATACTGTGCATAAAGTCATTAACAGGCAGGGAGGAATGGGCAGGAATAAAGCATGACGTGGATCCCATCAAACTCTGGTGAGTGTAATGTGCATCAAGGCCGTGTCCTGGAGCTCCACAGCAGTTCAGAGCTGCATCTGGCCATCACTGCTGAGCTGTGTCCTTCAATTAATCAAGCCAAAGTGTCAGTCTTACAGCCTGGCTCCAAGCTCAAATTAGAGACAATTCAGAAAAGTACAAATGGTTAGTCAGTCCTTTTCATAGAAAGTCCAAGAGGGAACAGCAAATTATACCACATAAGTCATTAATTCTTGAAGAGATAAAATATTTCAATTAGTAATCATCTTGATTTTAGTTTATGGCACAAAGTTTTCTAAAAGCTACAGGGGAAAAGTGAGGTAGAAAATGAAGGAGCTGGTCTAAAACAAAGGATCAGTTCAGACAGTGAGTGTTTGCTTTAAATGTGTGCTTCCTGAAACAAGAGGAGCACTTTTGGTGTTACAAGAATCCTCAGAGAAAGGCTGGGGTTTCAAGTACTCACAAAAGCCCCAGCTTGCATCAATGCTAAGGAGAGCRATGTGAACCTTTAGAGATGCTTGACCTGTCTTGCCCTGTAAAAGGTGGGTTTTGGCACAGCATTAGACAATCCATCCTCCACTTAAAGATAGGCCTCAAGAGTATAGCAGGGCTCGGCTTGGACTGCTTTGAAATTCAATAGGTGATTCAATAAGAAATAGGTGGCTGCTGGCTTTTATCCATTTGGTCCCCACAGCCTCTCAGTGCTTTGGAGCAGGAGTGCTCCAGCAGTGGCACTTGTGGCTGTCCCTGGCGAGAGAAGAGCTGGCTCAGGCCCCAGGGTGGTGCAGCGTGGCAGAGGAGAGTGGCTGATTCAGTGCTCACCACTCCAGCGGCCTCTGTGAAGAGCTTGAGAAAAGGAAGTTGTGTAACCAACTCMCAAGACATGAAGTAGGAGCAGGTGTTTTCCCCAAGCAAAGATTTTAGCTGTGGTCAAACAGAACAAAGCACTGTCACCCCAAAATGTTCATATTTCACCTATTTATGTCTTTAAGTTGGAATGATGCTGAGWACCTCTTCTCTGGTGTATTTCTTTCTTCAATTTTCCCACTCCATCCTACCAGTTTTTAACTGGGTGCACAGGAGACATTCATGGCTACTGCCATTTATCCACCAGCTGCATTCAGCAGTCCCTGTGTGCTCACAGCTGGAATCAGAGTAGTAGGGCTGCTGCATGAGGCATCACATTATACTCYAACACTGCTACCAGGAGGAAGCTCCCAGGGCTGGCTCTCTCCCTGTGACAGTGCAGGGGAGGACAGTCTCCAGGTTGTACCAGGGTTTCAGGGCACATGCAGGCGGGACATCTGGCTGGAAATTTTGTTGTGTGCTTGTTGTACCAGGTGCTTTCCATGTCAGCAATCTTCCTACTTTTGGTTATGTCACAAATGTCCAGCTTGAGCAGTTGGTGTAAAATGACACCTTCATGGTCGTGTTTTGCTGAACTGAGCAGAATTGGTGATGCARCTGAGATTTGGAAAAGAAAAATAGATCCAAAAGAGTCGGTTCTTGGGTTTCAAAGCTGATGCTTTAAAATGTATTTCTTTGGGAAATGCTTCATGACCATTTTGCTGTGGTGAAATGGGTTTCTTTCCYTTGCAAATACAAGTATGTAYTATGAATAAAGATATATCTTCTTTYGCAGCAAGCCTCAAGCTACTCTGTCACTAAAATTGAGAGCAGAATACAGTTATCTTCTGAAGGTCAGTGATTTTACACTGTCTTAATTTCACGTCAAACTGTTCTGGGTGTGGGATAAGCTTTCATATCTTTAAAATATAGGATTTTGCAAATAGTGTTTCATCAAGCTTTCAATGTGTCATTCACCTAAATCTTACGGTATGGAAATGGAAGAGAAGGGACCTGGTTGCAGCTACGTCACTATTGCTACATTTTCCTTTTGACCTCAAAAGCTTTCCCTGCCCCACTCTTTCAGAATAGAGATTATTTCAAACCTTGTCTGCTTCTGTGAGAATTCTAACCCCCTCTTGCAGACTCAATTTGTTAAAATGTGATTTGAGGAAGCATCTGAAATTTTAGCCACTTTTTCAGACCTAAGCTCAGTTGAGTCACCCATTGATAGTTAAAGCACCCATTTAAACATGTAAGAAAAATAAGTGATAGTTTATGTAGAAAATGTCCATTCTTTAGTCACCTCTGTGACTGCTGCTCTGCCAAAGCCCTGGGGATCCCCCATTTTGTCTCAGAAAGATGCTGGTTCCAACAGAGTCTGTGCGGATTTTCATCTGTCTCTCTCTGGCCTCCAGGTATGCTTTACTATGCAGCCATAAATGAGAAGCTATTTACAACAAAGCTGGGGAATTCCTTCAAGTGTGCCAGTAGGCAAACCTTCACCATGGAGAAGAACTTCCAGATTCTCTTTGTTCATATGCAGCTGCAGGCGTTTGACATTGTCGGTAACCAGTTCGGAAAAGGTGAGCAGAGGAATTCCTTTCCACCCTTCCCAGACCTACATGTCAGCACTCTGGCAGCCTGACGGATATAATCTGCTAAATTATACCCATACACATCCCACTGCTGTATTCTCAACCTTTCCTGAGTCATTTCCAACACAGTGCTAATTCCTATGGAGGATGGAAAAGTATCCTTCCCTCCTTCATTCAGTACCTTCTGTTTCACCTTCTCATTAAAAATGTACAACTCTACAGCCACAATTTTATTCTTCACCCATTTTCTCCTAGAGCAAGCAAAGGTGAGTTCGCAACCAGTGAACTGCCCAAACCCCAACGTGTACAGTTCAGTTCCAGGTCACTGTTCTCAAAATAGTCAGATTTTAGCTATTTTTAAAGGCTCCTGATACTCAGGTTGTCCCACAGGTGCAGCAGCAAAACTGCCAGCTAATAAGGGATATTGGTGAATGCAGGATGGGACTTTCAGAGCAGCTGTGTCTAGACATGATGAAATGTGCTCCTGAGGAAGAGCACAACTGGCCCACTCCCAGCTTCAGAATTAAACATGATGCTCATCTCTGCAACTTGTCTTTTCTGGGAGAAGTGCCACAAAGAGGCACCCAGGTATCTTAGTAAAAGACAAAGACAGACCAGAGAGGTGGACTAGGTGGGACCTTGTGGTCTCTTTCAATTTGTACATCTTCTCATTTCTGTAACTTCCTCTCAGGGCATTTCCATACAAGAGCTCAGGTGCACAGAGGGGCTGACCAGCTCTCGAGGGGCTGACCAGCTCTTCAGCCCTTCAGATGCACTAATAAAACATTCCCTCTTCTGACACTTGTCTTTCTGAATGCTTACAAAACATTGCCCCTGTATTTGTCTTTTTACTTTAGATCTGTCTTTTGACTCAGTTTATCTCCATTTGACCRATTTTCCTTCTGCTAGGTCACCATTTTGGTTACTTTTCTCATTCTAAAAGGAATGTAATGGGAAACWACATTTGGGGCTTTTTTAAGATATGGACCTTTTAAAAGCCACACTGAGAATCCAATCTATGTTCTCATTCTATAAAGAATTTTTTCATGGGATAACACTGAGCTGGAACAACTCATGGGATCCCAWCTGGTCCCCACAATCCCATTCAAATTTGTACAAGGAATGAGTTTAGTTATGGGATTAGGTATGGCCTTGTCCAGAAGTGAGCAACAGTCTGTTAATTAGTGGAATTCCCCTAGAATTTATGGGTTCTTCCCATTGCTTCTTTCACTTATCAGTATCTGGCTTTATCTACAAGCAGGCCAGCAGTTTGACAGTTTGCTTGTAAAGACATATCTCTCTGTTCCTTTSAGCCTCACCTCTAGGAGAGACTCAGCTGAGAAAGATGCTGTCTGTCTCTCCCCCTCTCTCTCTCCAAGGTCAGGCTAATCTCTGCTAGTCAATACCATATACAAATTTAAATTAGTTTTGCTCTTAATCAAAGAGCTGAGAAAGCAGCTACCACCTCTGAAATAATTCCCCAGTGGCCATAAAACAGTCATGAAACTTTGTGTGTTGGCTGCTTATGCAGATTCTGAAAGAGAAAATCCCCAGTGAAGGAATGACTGTAAACACATCACCAACCTCCTCCTCTAGGGTGTCTCAAGACTGATAGTTTCACTTCCATTGCTTCTGATTTGCTTATCTTTAAATGGGGAAGAAAAAGAAAACATTAATCATTGTGGGTTTCAAGTTCCTTATGATTTTGAACAGATTGCAGCAGCGTTACATCAACAGCTTGATCTGTTTGAGTTGAAATCTGGACAAGTGCCTTCTGTACTTCAAGGTATCAGAAACAATTCACAGAGTTCACAGAGTTCATTCCTTCATTCCCAAGGTTTCATCAAAGCAAAATGGCCAATTCAGACATCTCTGGCTTTTACAATACTTAAATGCAAACACTTTTCAGCTCATTTAACAGCAGGTTACATTAACCAGACAAAGCTTTTAAAAGGCAATATCCAGTAGAATGCTGATGCCTTTGGCTTTGTGGCCTTGCATCACCATCTGGATTAGAGGAGAAGACGATCAGATTTTGGGAAGAGCCACATGGAAGCTCTGGAGCTGTGATGTGATGTCATGCACTCCACATGCTCCCTGGGCTCACTGCCTGCTGTCAGTGTAAAGATTCCCATGGGGGGAAAAGCCCAAGCCAAGCTACAACCTGTGCCAGGACAGTCCTTGGAATAACGAAGGAGGCTTTTATCTCAGAGTGCTGTCCAAACCTGCCTGGAATAGTCACAGGGAGTGGGAGGGGCAGAGGGTGTTGGATCTCCCTCATATCCTGCTAAAAACTGAATTTACTGCTGAGCTGGGTTGTACTGTGGGGTTTAGCTGACCAAGCTGCCCTTCTTAGAGAACAGTTTGCTGTTCATGAAAAAGSTCTGTTTTTCCCTAGAGCCCAAGGAAGAACCATTCCTGTAGATCAGACGGAAGATGTAGGTCTGATCCACTTCTGGGATAACACATTAGTGACCATTCCCAGACACTGCCTCCACTCCCAGGGMTGCACTTGTATTTTGAATTTGAGACTGATCCTCCCATTTTTACTGGATAAATATTCCATTTCTGTCAGTGGCCCATGTGGTGCAGTCTCTCCATAGGAAAGATGCTGGTTTACCTCAATGTAGAAAGTCACTTTTAAGTAATAAGTTTCTGTTTAATTAGAGGATGACTTGAACATTCATTTGGGTAGGAACTGGCTGAGGAAGTCAGAATTTGCCTCTTCTGTAGCTAAGAGGTATGTTTGGAGTGGTATCTTCGGATAGTTCTTCAAAGATATGATTTGTGTCAAAACCTTTTCTGATATCATCATATGTACACCAAAATTGCAACAATACTGCTAAAGCAACTTCCTGGACTATGCCCAAGGCTTCTGCCTTCCTAATCTCTGGATGTTCTCAGTTAGCCACCATTAGCCACAAGTATTCTGAATTAAACAGAGAGAACAATTAGAATTTTATTTTTCTTAGGAACCACTGACTTAATAAGGATCCTTACTGAGCTAATGATGTACTGGACTATGGGCTTCTGTCTCTGGCCTGATCCTTTTCACTGGGCAGAAACCATTAGATGCCACATAGGAACAGTTTTTGACCATGGAAGATGTGTCTTGCTGTTTATTTTTAGACTGGCACTTTGTAGCATGATGGTCCCCATCTGCTTTCGGCAAGAAAGCTCCTTCTGTGTTTATTCTGAGGGGTGAAACAATTCCTGCAGATGTGAATGAGGGAGCAGAGTCACTCTAAGGAAGCATGGAGCTACTGCAAAAGGGACAAGGATGGTTTTTTTGAGATAAGTCTCACCACAGATGAAAAATGTAATAAGTATAGCTGAGGAAAAAGAAATTAAAAACAAAAGGAAATAAGGTTTTGAGAACTTCTGGCTTGTATTTGGTAACTTGTCTGGAATAGAAAGTGAGTAGTCTAGGAGTACGGTGTTCTGCTGTAACACATTCTCTGATTTCCTTTCAGAAGAAGAATGTTTTGCTGATAGAAACAGCAAAGCAGCTCCCATTGCAGTGTGCCTGTGTATCCTGGGATTGTTTGTCATTGTGTTTGCCACCTTCCTGATCTCCAGAAGAAAGCCACAGAGAGGATACGAACGCATCTGAAGTGCCCTTGTACTTCCAAATGTGTGCAGCAAGCAGAAAAGTCACAGGAATTTTTGCTTCTGCCTGGCAATCTCACTGCCCTGAAGCCACATTTTTAAGTGAGATGACACCATGTGTTTACAGCTAATGAATATTTCTGGAAGTAGTTTCTTTAAGGTGGGAAGGAGAGAACTCACACCCTCTACTTTAAGCTGTTTTCAGCATCTAATTTAGATGTAGTCCAGATGACCAAAATGAGGAGCCTAAATTCTCTGTTATCAACAAAGGAGGTCATTCAGATCACCTAAGTCAGATTCCTAAAAACAGCTGTAAGCACACAGTATCACTATCCCCCAGAAAATCCATCAGGTTTGTTAATGACAATGTTTAGATTTATCAAAAGACATAACTCTTCTGACCTTCAGGTGAATAAACCAGAGTTCCACAGCTACAGACAACCCTGTTAAGTAAAAGCTCCCTGAAAGCCTTTTGGGAAGACAGCGTGTGCCAAAATCTCAGGGGAAGTATCAGTGTGACTCCACACACAAGCAAGTTCCCACCAGTCCTACAACAGTTACACTTTCTAATGACTTGGGTTTTTCCTACTAAGCCCTTAGAAAGACATGGTGGTAACGGTGACTCTTATTCTGGAGCTTAATATGTCATGGKCTTGTGAGAGCTCAGGAATCACCCACAGCCTGTTGGGACATGGACCTGTCGCAGTGGCCACGCTGAGCCCAGCAACTGCCCCTCTGCTGTGACAGCAGCACRGTGCTCTCTTAATCCGGGGAGATGCCACATCACTGGAAATGCCTGGGATTAAGTGACCACCATCGTGGCAGACCTGCACAAGGTCCATGAGAAATGGGAATCCGCTGATGCTCTATGTTCAAGGCTTCTGTGGGAAATAAAAGCTTGCGCAGGGCTTGGACAAGCTCTCTGCCCAAAGTGAATATTCTCCAGTGTGCTCACAGCTGAGCAGCTGGATTTTCATATGGAAATAATTTGGAGTTGCTTTAAAGCACACTAATTGATACACTCTGTAGCTTATTTCCTGCTAAACTAATGATGAAGGCATGAGAGTAGTAATTGCTTTTGAGAGTAAGTCCAGCTCATGTTCTCTGTTGTAACAAGGAAAAGCTCCTTGTCACAAAAGATTTACAAAGCTAAACATATGCACAAATGTGCACAGACACACACACCTGCACAGGCCACACAAACTGCTCACTGAGGCAAATGACATCAAGATGATAGGAAATTATGTATAAAAACATTTGCAAAAGAGAAAATAATATTAAATAAGAGCACACTTCCCTCAAGGAGTTAGGGTAATGGCTTAAATTTTACTAAGAAAAGTTTGGCCTGGAAAAGGACTGTGGAATGGCACTCATTAAACAAAAGAAAGACTGAAGTCATGTGCAAAAATACCTTGAGAGTTTAATCTGTATCTAAACAAAATGGGAATGCTGGGAGCTAATTTAATTTCCATGAATAATGGTCCAAATCCTGCACAATTATTAATGGTGATGGAACCTCACTGGGTTTTCACTAGGTAAAACTGATGATTATATCTTGTCAGTTTAATTTCCTTCAAGTACTTTTAAAATAGTTTTGATATTTTACTAGTATTTAACCATTGCAAGTTTATTTAAATTAAGAAAGAAAAGAAATCCTTTAATTCCATGAATTACTAAGAGATGCTGGTCTGTGTGAAGTAGGAAGTGTGGGCATACTGTTCCATAATCATTACAATACATGGCTGTGGAAGTAATCAACATTCTCCTCAAATGTTCTCTTTGAGTCTGAATGATCCAATAAATAAGAAAGATAAAGACAATTTTGAAGCATTTTTGCACTTGGAGAAACATCAGAACAAACTCAGAACCGGCTGTGAGCACAGAGACAGCTGAATACTTTTATAAGGTAAAATAGCACAAGGAATGGGTTACCAAACTGTCAAACCTTGAATACAGATAAGTGATTCCAACTGTATTCAGTTGAATACTCAAATTGAAATGTGAGTATTTCGATTATTGTTCTGTAAAGGGCTCCAGCACTGTCCATAATGCTTAGTGAGATTTATTGAGCTTATTTTCCCCTTCCTCCTTCCCCCCTTAGCAGACAAGCAGCCACTGAACTTAGACCTTGGGCCTAATAAGATCCCTCTGATTCTTGGGGTTAGTTAACACCACTAATCTGTTGTTTAGAAAGCAGATTTTTATACTTGATTAAAGCATTCACTTTTTAAAAAAAATTACTGGGAGGAAAGGTAAATGTATGAAGAGCTTCCATTTGAAAATGAGTCCATGCCTGCAGTAGGGATGTCACTGTCCCAGACTGATACCTGTGGACATTGTAAAAAAAACCACTGCCTAAAATGCTCAGCACACAGTCTGACCCTAACTGTTTTGCCCAGTGATCAGTAGACATCTTTCAGACTCAAAACTGAATCTCATTTCACATGTTCTTTGGATTGTTGGGTTGTATGATCTGTGTTACTTCTACTGACATGGATGTAGCATTTGCTTGTTCTGTTCTGAAAAATCACTTTATGTTAATAGTCTTTTAAAAAAGTCTTTTAAAAAAGCATCAGGACAAAAAAGAGTTATTAATGGCTGCTAATTCTGTGTTTAATATTGTGACACCTTCTGGCATTTTTGCCGGTGATGCAAGATTAATGTTTTTCCCCCAGTTTTTTTCTTTCTGCAGTGAATCAACCTGTTGGTATTGAACAATGTTTGGATTCAGGTTTACCTGATTTGTTCTTATGCTTTTTCTTGCTATTATTTGTTTGCTATTTTTATGAAGCTGCATTCTGCCCTTTCTGTGTGAACAATGGCACAGGTGAAGTGCACATGGTACAAACTGATCAAACAATTAGATGCTCCTAGGAAATGCTGCCAACATGCAGCCAAACTAATCCAATGGAGTTAGTGCTTTAGAGTAGTAGAGTGTGGAGAACTCCTTATTGCATCAGGAGATCCCAGCCTCTACATGCAACCTTTCTGCCACCTGTGGCCCAGCCTGCATCCTGTCACCTCCATCCCTGATCCCAAAACACAATCTGTCTGCAGCAGGGATGTGTGTGAGCACGGCAGCATGGCACGGAGTGCTGCCTCTCCAAATTTAACTGAATTAGAATCAGACAGCCCAGCTGCTCCCTGAGCTGCCATGTGCAGCTTTAAAAGTTGATGCCTGTATTTATTTTCTGCCAGAATTTAGGAATGTATTTAGGTGGTACTTTTTAATCTAATGGAGTTTCTTTGAAGTCTGTCTCCTCCTATTGGGAAGACACTGTAGAGGTATTCGGTCTTGGTGTTGCCAGACTTGCTCTTTTAAACTTCTTGTCGGAGGAAACATCTTGACCAAATAGTCCCTAGAAGAACATCATACAAAAAGAGGCTATTTGGTAAACTATTTACACATTAGGTGGGTCGTAATAGTCATATTGTGGTTAGCGRGGCAGTTCTGTCTGCTGTGGGAGGGGACAAGGCTGCAGCTGGGTCCCAGAGTGACCAGCAATGCCAGTCTCAGCAGCCCCAGCTCACTTTTTCCCCCTGCTGCAGACTCAGATCAACCCACGCCTGAACCAGAAGATACTGATCAGGATGACGTGATGAACTGATGGAGTGATGCATTAATGATGTGATGCATCCACCAGGAAAGCAAAGCTTAACTTCTATGCAAGCATGTGCTGGTCAGGAGACAGTGGGGCCATCACAGGGATTAGGAGGTGAGCACATCCCCACAGCTCCCTGGTTCTCTGCTGCAGCTCCCACCCCAGACCATCCCCTGTGGTTTCTTGCACACCCAAGGCAGAACAAGGGCATCCCAGGAGTATGAAGATGTCACACTTAGACAAGTCACCGAGGAGTTTATAAAGCAAAGTTTAATTTCTGTCAGTCTGTTTTGTTCTCTGATGGACAAGTCCAAACTAAGAAATGGCTGTTAATTCAGTTGAAAGAGGAAGGGAGATGTAGATTAGCATCTTGAGTGTCTGAACATGGTTTGGCTGGTCATTTCTAGCTTGCTACAATGTACGGCTGCTAAAACTAACTCGCTATGAGACATAAGATATGCTCTTTATTTTTCTATTATTGGTGTTTCTATAATAAAGGCTGTATTTAATCATTAGAGTGTGCATTGCTGTGCAACGATTTTCTCTCTTGAGTGCTGGGACAACTACATGAGGTAAGCTTCTCAATAAAAGGGGGTGCTCAAAAATTCTTAATCTCTAAAGATTTTTCAGAGGAACTTGAACCCAAATCTGTCTAGATCTACACTTGGTGAAGAGCTGCAGCCAAAGCCCATTTTGGGTGCAGGCTCCTGGAATGCCTCTAAGGTTGTTGGGAGGTTGCATGTTAGAGCTGGGCTGGCTGGGACAGAGGGACGGAACAGGACACTGCCCTGTCCTGTGAGCAAGGTAAGGCGCTGAAATGGCTGAGTGAGTCTCACATGTTGTGCTCTCCATGGCTAAAGAAGCAAAGGTTGTTAGATGGACTGCAGGAAAGCAGAAGACGTGGTAAAGATGAGGGAGAAAAACCAACCTCTCTGCTGCCAGCAGCTGATTGAGGAACTTGGCTGTTGGAGAAGTGCAAGTGAGGGCAGCAGAGGGGCTGTAACTTCCCTCAGGGATAAAATACCAGAATTATCCTTCACTCGCTGTTACCATTTCTGGTGTCAGTGCACACCCCTACATGATGGATAATTTATTGACACAAGGTGAAAACTTTGCAAGTTGATTGATCTTCCTTCAGAAGAAAGCAGGGCTGCCTGGAGAGCAGGGGCAGTTTGCTCTGCCCTTTGTACAATATTAAATTTGGCACCAGGTTTGCACCTGTTTATTGGACAAGGTTCCTCACTTGTTCATGCTAGTTTTAGAAGCTGGGCTGGTAAACACACACTCGTTTGTGTGACGTAGGCCCTCAAAGGCTGCTGATTTCTCAAAATTCTCTTTTGTGAAAAGGTTTAGTGGCCGATGGAGGAAGAGTCAACCATTTTTACTTAAAGGCAAAAAGCCCCCATCTATGTGTCACACTCTGGAGTGCACCAGAGGCACAAAGATTTGGAAATCATTGAAGAAACCTTTACATCAGAATGTTTAGAAGAAAAAGGGTGTATTTTTTAAGCATCAATTTGAGCAACATAACAAGAGTGAGGAGAGAAAGATTTCTATGGAGTTAACCCTTCGTGACTAAGGTGACACTTGGACACCACATTTTCTTTCTCACATCTGTGGCTGTGGCCATCTCATGACAACAAGGGGTCTGTGTGTCTGAAGTTTATCACCCACAGCAACATAACAGTGCTGGGCTTTCACCACCATTTGGGCTTTCCCAGCTAGCCACAAAATGTCACAAAACATACATTTCTCCTTTTCTGCAAGTCTTATTGCCTATGGAATTGTAGATCTCAAGTACTTTACTAAATTATAATCTAATTGACTCAGTTTCTTGCTTAACTTTTTCTTCACAATTTTGAAACGGAGCAGGTTGCATTCCAACATGCAGAAACAAAATAAATGGCTGTTGGGAAAAAAGAAAGTGTTCAATCTGAGCCAGGATATCTGTGTTTATTAGAGACAGATCTTGGGTTTGAACCTCAGTTTACCGGGGCTTTCCTATATCACAAAAATGTTTGAAGATTATGAATCATGAGTGCAGCCAATGTTTAACCTCATTTTGCCACAGTATGACTTTTTTTCATCTGCTCGAAGAAAATAAATTCATATTTCAAATTATGTTTTTCAAAATCTGATCGTGGAAAAAATAATGAGAAAACTACTCAAATTATTATTTAAAGCAGCTTTCAAAATATGCTCAGCTTCCACAATAAAATCTAAAATGTTGCCCACTCAACCTATCCACTACATCGCTAGGTTCATCACAGTGCTTTTGTCTATGGATGTGCACATCAAACATATTACTGGTGTCAGTGAGAAAATTATTATTTCTGCATTTAAGTTTTATTACACTGCACCTTCAAACATCTGCATGTATATTCTGGTGATCCCACTTGACTTTGCAAGTCCTAAAAGCCCTGCTGGCAGGATGCCTTCACCAAGAGCAGATTTGCAATATAAATGATTGCCATTTCCATTAGCTCTACTACTAAAAGCATCAGCTTCACCGCCACCTCTGATTTATGTGTTGTAAAACATCTGTAGGTCTCCCCAAYGTCCAGTAGTTATACTACATAAAATGCTGCCATCTTGTGTTTAGAGACAAATTAAACATGAAATATTAAAAATCTGGATTCCAAAAGGCAAAAATAGGATCTACACTGTCAGCACATTATGTTGAAGAAGATTGGAGTGAATGAATTGTGGAGAAGCAGAAGCTTCACTTAATAATTTAGTTTTTAAAATCTCATCTTTAGAGCAAGTGCTGACCCCTCTTGCAGTCAGGTGTAAGGGACTGTATGATTTCCTCAAGCTGATCTGGTGTCTGTTTAACCTACTTGAACCACCCAGTCCGTGGGGTGAGGGATCACCAAGGCAAATTAAAAATAGCAACAGTGGAGTAAGCAGAGGTTGCCTGCAAATTGAAAATGCTCCATGTATAAGAAACTGTTAATGCTTCAGAGTACGGAGAACACGTAAGACATTAAGCGCTGCCACTATTGCAATTGATAGCTTGAGTATTCCTGTTCATCAAAAAGCACAACCGCTTTGCTATTTGTAAACAACAACTGGAAATATTCATTTTGACTCTGCCAGGGCTAGGCAAGTTTAGCAGGTTCTGCACCCGGGTGGGCTGGGCCTTAAACTGACAGATTTATATTTTTTTAATTTTTAAAAATTTCAAAATAAATGACATATTTAAACAGGGAAGGAATTCTTCTGTGTGAGGGTGGTGAGGCCCTGACACAGGTTGTCCAGAGCAGCTTGGATGCCCCTGGAAGTGTCCAAGGCCAGGTTAGATGGGGTTGTCAGCAACCTGGGCTAGTGGAAGCTGTCCCTGACCATGGCATAGGGGTTGGAACGAGATGAGCTTGAAGCTCCTTTCCAACCCAAACCTTCCGTGGCTCCGTGACCTGGAAAGCTCTAAAGCCTGAGGAAGCGGAACTGATCCTGAGAACTTTCTGATCGCACCGCACGAGGCAGTTTTGATCCAGGGCTCCGGGCACAGGGAAGTTGCGGTATCCGAGGGTCCCCGCGCCCTTCCCAACAACCCTCACGTTCTTGTGCCGCTGTGCTTTCACAACCCCGGCTGTCGTTCCTGAAGGAACACGCTCAGCCGAGCCCGTGCACCCATAGGACCGGCAGTCCTTCGGCGGCGCGCATCGCTTCACATTTATAGGAAATTTATTCTTATTTATTATCTGCCCTTTCAGCGCCGTCTCTCGCCGTCCCCCGGCCCCGCCTCCCAACAGCCATTTCCCTCGCTCTCCCAGAGCGGCCCCGCGGCCGCGCCCCGGTCTCCTCCCCGTGACGAGATCCCTCCGCCCTCTCCCTCCCCCTGAGGGCTTTCCCCGCTCCCTCCCGCCCCGGCCGGCCCCGCGCTCCCAAGATGGCGCTGGCGGCGGCCGAGCGGGGCCGCGGGTGCCTCAGGGCGCTGCGCCGGCTGTGAGTGCGGGCCGGGGGAGGCCCGAGCGCGGGCAGGGGGCGGCCGGGCCGGGGGCGGCCGTGAGTGCGGGCCGGGGGCGGCCGCAGCGCCCGGGAGGAGCCGGGGGCAGCTGCCCACAGCGAGCCCGGAGCCCGCTGCCCGGGCAGGAAGGGAAGGGGCTGTGCGGGGCGTGAGGGGGGACACAGGAAGGCCGGGCTGCTCTGTGGGAAGGAAGAGCAAATAAACCCTCCCGGGCTTTAGGGCATGGTTGCAGCAGCTGTCGCAGGTCCCACTAAGCTGCCTCGGGGGTCGGCCCGCAGCCCGTGCACAGGGAGCGGTGACCGTGACAGCTGTGCACTGAGTGTTTAGGAAATGCACCAATTCCTCCTCCCCTTGTTATAACCGAGCCGTAGTTGTGTGGTGCCGGGGACGTCCCGGCTTTTTGACCGATAGCGCTTAAAGAATGCTGGACTCGATCCAGAATTCCGACATTGATTTACATACTAATTAAAACAGTTGCAGGAGTTTGCTTTCACAGTTGCATCCAGCCGCTTCACGTCCGCTATCTCATTTTGTTAACATTAATCATTTCAAGGTTAACTTTCCATTTCTAAGAGTCTCCATAGCTCTTCATTCTTGCTCTTTCACATTCTTTTCTCTTGCACTTTTGGTCTACAGAAGCAGCTCCTGTTGCCTTTTTAAGCTTTTCCATTTTGTGGTTGTTCACGTCTTTCCCAAATACTTCACGAGTTGATCTCCTCATAATAAATGCAAGTTGTTGGCTGTTCTGCACGCCAAAAGAGTTTTCTTACTTTTTTGTTTTAAAAATCTCCTTGACTATTTCTGTTTGAATGCTGCTAGAAAAGCAACGGGATAATTTTTACTGTGTCCAAATGAAAGCACTTAAGGAGAGATCTGGTGAAGTTTGTGCAACTTTCCTTGTTATACCTGAATATTTTCTACATAAACAATTGTACCAAAAGCTTTAGAGCTGTTTCAATGCTGTCCTCTCACCTGAAAGTAAAAGTAGCTCAGTTGCCACTTCTTCATATGCACTTGTAACACTTCTGTCTGTTTATAATTGCACAGGCAATGGAACCAAGTACAAATATTTGTGAAATGGGCCTCAACGATAGGTATGAAATTTAATTTCATTTGCTACTAGGTTAAATTGCTATGTAATGTGGTTGGTTTTACAGTTAGTTTTAGAGCATTAGCTGCTTAAAAACTGGGGGCTTTTGTAAAGAATATTCAATATTTTCACAGTTTTTGAAAACAGTAGYGTGTAGCTAACCTAACAGAAATCATCCTTAATGTTTAAACAACATTTTGTATAATTTTATCTGTCATATTTAGATGTACTGCACTTAATGAAAACTGTTTATTTTTGTGATGTTTTCCTCTGAGTCCTTTTCTGATACAAATGTTGCAGAGTCTGTGAGAATTGTTTTATTGGCATAATGGTATTTAAACAACACATGAAGGAGAGTAAAATATTTAGCAAGATGATTTAAACTCAGTCTGTTGTCATGTTGTCTAAAAAGATATATTTGAGAATTCAGAGACTTATTTTCATTTTATTATTTAGTTCTGACTGTGAAGTCTCTGGCAGTGCTGGCCTTATACTTTTATCAAGTTGCAGCTGCTGTTAGGAGACTTTGTAGAAGCTTGTAAGTCACTGCAAAACCCAAAGCAACAAAAAACTTCATACCTTGTTATTTCTTTGTGGCTGTGTATCAAGAGGGAACAGTGCTCTCCAAAAAACGTGAATCACTTCTATTGTGGGGGACTCAACCTGGCTTGATTGTTTCCTATTAGTCCAGAAATTACACAGCACAAATATAAGCATCAACTTTTATGTTTAAGTGAGTTTTTTAGGGTTCGAATGTATTTCTTGGATTCTAAAAAGGTGGATAAAAAAGGACTCTGAGGAAAATATTCCAGGAGTAGCATGGAAATGCTTTTGGGTGAAGCATGTGTTTTTTCATTATTGCATAAATGCATAAACTTTATAAATAATGAAAGAGAAAATAGAATTTTTAAATTGCTGTGTTTCCAGGAATGTTTTTGTGGACCCATTTCTTACTGTGCTTCATCCTTTCAAACAGGAGGTCACCGCATAGGGAAGATCCTCATTGCAAACCGCGGAGAAATCGCCTGCAGGGTGATGCGAACAGCCAAGAAAATGGGTGTGAAGTCTGTGGCAGTTTACAGTGAAGCAGACAGGAATTCCATGCACGTAGCAATGGTGAAGTGCATTCATTAACTTTGTGACTGATGTTCATTCACAACGGTATTTCTCATTGATAAAGTCCATGTGAAAGCAGATTTGGGTGCTGATGCAGTTGATTTTCACCTCTGTAGAGTTACTGTCAAGTTTTCCTTGAATGGATTAAAAGTTTGCCTGGTGTCTGTCTCAAAACCTGACAGCTTTACATGAAGCGCATTCAAGTTTGGCTTTCTAACTCTGGAAATCCACGGGTTAGAGAGTGAACTCTGATTTTTGGGAAAATAATCAGAATTTGTTTCACCCAGTCGAGCCTCTCCATGAGGAAAGGCAGTGATTTAAACTGCAGTCTGATAAATAATATAATTTGCTCAGAAACTCAGTTAAATATCCTAATAAACAGTCTGTGTTTTGTGTGTTTTTTGTAAAACAGGCAGATGAAGCATATTGCATTGGTCCAGCACCCTCACAGCAGAGTTACTTGGCCATGGAGAAAATACTGCAGGTGGCCAAGGTCTCAGCAGCACAGGTAAGTAGATCAGGATCTTAAGTTTTCTGTTACTTCATGTCTTTAGTTCTTTATTTTTGCTCATCTTGCTTTTCGTTAATGCTCTGCTGAAGTTTCTGAGTTTTCTAAGCTAAACTGRTACAAAAAATAGGCTGGTAACATTGTTCTATTTTAGGCTATTCATCCAGGTTACGGTTTCCTCTCGGAAAACACAGAGTTTGCAGAGCTGTGCAAGCAACAGGGAATCATCTTCATAGGTCCACCTTCATCTGCTATCAGAGATATGGGTATTAAGAGGTATCTATTTCTGCTTTGTGATTTGCATGACTTGGTTATGCAATTTACAGCTTGGCAAAGCTAATTTTGTTAGCAAATGACCAGTTGCTCTGTAATTGTTTTATTCTGACAATTTTTATTGTATTTTTGTGGTTTTCTTCAAAGGAATAAACCCCAGGTTTATAGATTCCTGTAGAAATATAAATGATCAAGATTGTTCAGTTATTGGGATTTTAGTAATTAATTAAGTAATGATTCTACTTTTCTAGAACTGGGGCATTGCAGTGTAATATAGGTAAGGGTTCAGCAGTCAGACTGGATGTCTTGTATATGGGTCAAAAGAGCAGTGGAAAAGAAACACCAAATCATCAGGGTTATTGATGTAAAATGATACATTTATTTTGTCACAGAGGATCTCAGTTACTTGGATAAAAGAAATGCTTTTAGGGTATGAAGTATAAACCGAGAGTATGGAAATGAAGTTATTACTAACACAGGAACTGTATAATAGTAATTTGAGAGAATTAATTTTTTTATCACCTCATAATGTGAGAGTAAATTACCTCAGGAATTTAATAAGCCTTGCATACATTTTGGAAGTTAGAGTTGTTACACTTGAGTGTTTTATATGCGGTGTGAATGCAGCCTGTGTAATGAAAAGTTTTGTCTTTGTAGAACTTTAAACGCAGTTTTGGCAGGATACAATGTTGTAGTCTGAAAATCTTAGGTTTTGGCCTCTACAATGTAGAGAGAACAGTAAAACTGAAATGTAATCCTGCTTCTATGTGGAGGGCTTGGAGAAAAAAAATCCCTGTTTGAAGCATGTGATGATTTACAGTCCAATCTGGTGTAACCCACCTATGCAAGTAGTCCTGTTGAGGTCTACTGTGGAACTATTTTCATGAAGAGAATTACCATTGGGAACATTATAGGTTTGGAGCTTAAAGTAAGAAAAAATATTATTATCATTCTAAATATAAAACTGTTCTGTCAAAGCACTTCCAAAGCTATAATGTCTGCTGCTGGCGTTCCTGTTGTTGAAGGTTATCATGGGGAAGATCAATCAGATGAGTGTCTGAAGGAACAGGCCAGGAGAGTTGGATACCCAGTAATGATTAAAGCTGTTCGTGGGGGTGGAGGAAAGGTGAGGAACTCATCTGTTCATCACGTGCTGTAAAGTTATCGTGTCTCAGTATCTGTAACTGGACATTCTAAAAGAAATCTGAAAACAAAAGCTGGAAAAGAAATTTCTGTTAAAATTTATTATTAATGTCCAATCTGGCACTATGAAATATCATCTCCCTTTGATGTGCAGTCAGGCAGAAGATAAGTAGCTGGAATAAACTGGAGGAGTTTTGTTTATTTCAGTGGATCTCCAGTAACTCACATAAGCAGAAAAGTTGTGCTATGGATTTGTGTGAACTTTAAATTGTTACTGTGTGATAGCTTCTGTGACTTCTTTTGCTAACAGTTTTGAATGTTGCATAAGAAGTGATTAGAAATAAAGTATTTTGTGCCTAGACCCTTTTTAATGTCTGGTGAACTCCCAGTCTAAATCTGATTTTACTCTGAAATAAATCTCTATAAAATTGCATATAGAGAATTTTAGTTATTTCCAAAATAGTTATATTTGTTTTGTAATAAATAAGTTTTTCTCTGTCATTTTTGGAAAATTTCTGTTATATTTGAGAATAAAATTGAATTTTGTGCTCACACATATCAAAGGGGTGATAATACCTATTTTTTACACTTCTTATGGCATTTTCAGTGGAACTTAGTAGGATTGTTCCTGGAAATTGATACACAATTTTGCTAAAGTTTAGAAAAGGAGGGAAAAGTGTTATTTTTAAACTCATTTCTCACTGCTTGTATTCAACAAGGATTTTCATTGTGTACTGTATTTTTAGACGTTTAGACAAGCTCCTTTTCTGTGTTTTAGGGCATGAGAATTGCTCATTCAGAAAAGGAGTTTCTGGACCAACTAGAATCAGCAAGGAGAGAAGCAAAGAAGTCTTTCAATGATGATGCAATGCTGATTGAGAAATTTGTAGATAATCCAAGGTGAGAAATAGATGTTTCAATATAAACACTATAAAGTTTATTCTACTGTTAAATAAATGTAACAAGCTTAGTAGGATGAAAATTGGTCTTGTATGTTTCATTTGCACTATGGAAGTTGTTAATTTGGTAAAAATTGTTTATAATGTATTGAATTTCTTGTAGTGGCTTTGTTTTGAATGACAGGAATTGAAATACTACTGCTTGGGGGACATGGCAGTGAGTGAGCTTTCTAAACTTGATTTACATCTAGGAAAAAAAAAAATCACTCTGTAATATTTAAACTACAGACCTGAGTGAAGCTATGTTGGTGTTTCTGCTGCCCTCAGGTGTCCTAAACTAGTTATTTAATCTTTCTCTATTTGATATTTAAAACAGAAATTATAATCTTTAGCTCATGCCTGGCCTGTGAAACTGAACCAATTTATTTTTGATAAAGAACTTCTCACAGATGTCTGTTTGATACTCCTGTACTTTACATCTGTTTTTCTTGAAGCATCTCTATAAAGAAAGCATTTATTCTAAAGAAACTTAGGATCTGCTTGTGCTGTTAGATGGGCGTGAGAAAAAACTCATTCCTGGGGAATTAATGTCTTTTGCCAGCAACAGAATGGTGACATATTTTTGTTAGTTTTGTACATAGAACAAAATTCTGCCACCTGATAGTTGTGCTTTGAAATAAAAACCATTATTCCTGAGACAGGATTGCTGCTGCCTCTTGTGAATTGCTACACTGTAAATTTTGAAAGAAATAATCATTATCAAATAATAGTAAAGTGATTATAATAACTAATAAAGAGGTAGCAGCCTTCAAATATGTGTCTTGTTTATCCTTCAACCTGTGAGATTTCACTGCAGTAGTTGCTATTAGGAATCCTGTTTCATTTAGGAGATTGAGTAATTCTAAAACAGTTGAGATCCTGCATAATAGCAGCCTCACTTCTATAATTTTGCCATTTATTTGAGGGCAGACACTTAAACCTATGAGAAATCCTACTGAAGTGTACAAGTTTAAAGTCTGTTTGGGTGAAGTTAGTCCCAGAATTGGGGCTTTATTGAAATACATTAAAACATTTATTTTTATGGAACAGGCATGTTGAAGTCCAAGTATTTGGTGACCAGCATGGCAATGCTGTGTATTTGTTTGAAAGAGACTGCAGCGTGCAAAGGAGGCACCAGAAAATCATTGAAGAGGCACCAGGCGTGAGCAAAAAGTTCTTAATATATTTTCTGTGAACTGGCATTTTAAAGTAATTGCTAACCCCCACTGAATTTATTTAGTGGGTAATAATTCTGCAGATCATGTTCTAATTGAAAAAAACGACGTTCTTTAGGAAAATGATTCTCAAGGAAACGTTATGTAGATTTCAAGTATAACATAGATAAGGGTTTCGCTACGATTGTTAAATTCTGTAAAATATTCATGCATACCAGGTTTAATATTACCAAACTTAGCAATAGTTTATAATCTTTTTATTATTATTAATTACAGCCAGGAATTAGTCCAGAGGTTCGAAGGAGACTTGGAGAAGCTGCTGTCAAAGCAGCTAAAGCAGTGAATTACGTGGGAGCAGGTAAGTCTGTGGAGGTGTGGCTTTTAACTTAATGAGACTTTAAGTCTCAAGCAAATGGCATCTGATTGTTTTAGAGTATGACACACATCCCCCAATTTTTTTGAGGTTTAAGCAAGTAATCATGTAGTTAATTCTGATGTAATTACAGATTTAAATTGGCATACCTGAGCTCAAGACCAGTGGCAGCTGAAGGATACAAGGAAAAAATTTCAGAGCAGATAATTTGATCAACTCAACTGTTGTTGGAAAGTGAGCATTATGAGTTAGTAACTTTGAGCAGAGCAAGGGGAAAATTATTTCTCTTAGCATACAAAGGATAATACTTTAGATGCAAACAGTAAAGCCTTTAAAAGAAAAACACAATTCACTGTAAAGTCGACACCATTTCCCAGATGAAAAATAACCTCCTAAAATTATTTGTAACTTTGTTTTCTCACTGCTTTCTTTGGATACTTATTTAAAAAAAATTATTACACACCCTATAAATATTCACAATACTTTAAAGAGTCTTGATGCAGTTTTTAAAGTGCTAATGAAATGGCAGCTCTTACTGTAGAGAATGGCCATTAAACAACACAGGTTATGTAAATGTACAAGAAAACAACCCTTCTGTTTTCAGACCTCGATTTTCTGACCCTTTTGAGATCATTTATATAGAATTTAATGAAATTCAGTGTGTCTGATTTAGAAATAATAGTCTTACCCTTATAACTGGATTAAGTGTCTTAGGTAAATGGACCCCTAAGACACTATTTGGTGAAGTGTCCTTTTGTTAAATACCTCAGGAACAGTGGAATTTATTATGGACTCTCAACATAATTTTTACTTCATGGAGATGAATACCAGGCTGCAAGTAGAACACCCAGTTACAGAGATGATCACTGGAACAGACTTGGTGGAATGGCAACTTAGGGTGAGTGTTAATTGATTTTACATGTGGAGTTCCTCCTGAGTGCTCTGTGACCCTGCCTGTGAGAGACCAGATGGGTTTCCCCATCCTCATCTCCTACTCAGCTAACAGGGTAGAGTTTCCTTTGCTCTAGAGGAACATCTCACATGGCTGTATTTGATGTAGAGCATTGTGTAGATGCTCTGAATTTCAACCAGTCTTCTTCCAGCTGTGTAGAGAAGTATTTTTTTTTAAGTGTATTTAGAGACATTACAGAGAATGTTGGAAGTGGGAGGAGTAGGGTCCGGATCCTCCCCTTGCTATGGTGAAAGTTTTTTAAAACTCCAATTCAAATGTGTCTGTGGCCCAAGAATCATTCTTGGATCAGGCCATAGGAGAAAAAAATCTTGACAAAAACATGTGTCTGGTGTTATACCAGTATAGCCACATTCTAAAATAAATGTACAGTGGTGTGGACTGGAAGCAGGAGATTTCCTCACACGTCCAATTGGCAGAGATTACTCACCCGTTGGAATGATAACAGGAAGTTTTGGATCTTGGGGAACTTGAAAACCAATTCTGGTTGGATAAATCCAAAAGTGAGGACAGCAGCTTAAGTAGTGTGAGCTTAAGGGTGGGGAAGTATTTAGTGTAATCAGAAAGAAAATTAAAATGGCAAATACTGATGCAAAAAGAGGGAACATTTGTCTTCCTGATCTGGGAATGGAATTTAAGCATTGAATGCTGAGTTGGAGCAGGGATCAAACAATACAGGAAGAAAGAGAAAGAGCCATAGTTTGGTGGCAGAAGGCAGATTATGGTAAACCCCTGACACTACAAGAGAAGATGAAATGTTGGTACACATTTTTTAATAGGAACTTGTGTTTTCCCATGTAGCTGGAAATTGTGGTAATAAAGAGTCTTGTCTCTGCTTAACTGCAACAGGCTTCTTGTTATTATTTTGTCCCCAAAAGCCCTGTTTTTTCAGTCTCAAACTGATGTGTTGCTAGTCTTTGCTGGTATTCCTTTATTTGTAATGTGAATTCCTTTGAGTAATAAAATGATATTTCTTTCCCCATTAAAGGTTCCTTGTTAGAAATCCTTTTAGAGAAACATTCCCTTAAATGTAGAGGACCCACAGTCTACAGAAGAATCAACAGTGTGTGCTGGTAGTGCTGGCTGCCAGTAACCCATTTTATCATCTGCTTTTGGAGCAATTTTTGTCTAATAAAATCTTGTCTTAGTTGACCAGACTAAGACATTTCAACTTAAATGTTTATTTTTTTTTTTTACATTAACAGTAGAAAAAACATTAAACTGTTTTTCCCTTTTGTTTCAGCTGTCTGAAATCTAGGCAGTAAATTTACACAGTAATAATTCAAAATCTTTGACTCCCAGGGAAAAGGAAGGAGTAACTTCAGAATTAGCCTTTTATGACTTACCACTTTTTTTCTCCTTATGCTTTTTTTAATGTGCTTTCTAGATGTTCATGTTTAGAACAAAAATATTTAATATTTCATACATCAGCACTCCAGAATATTGATCCTGCATTAAAGAAAAAACTATTGTTTTCAGGTTGCTGCAGGAGAGAAGATTCCCCTAATGCAGGAAGAGATCCTGCTCCAGGGCCATGCATTTGAAGCTAGAATATATGCTGAAGACCCTAATAATAACTTTATGCCGGGAGCTGGGCCATTGTTGCACTTATCCACCCCCCGGGCAGATCGCTTCACCAGGATAGAGACCGGAGTTAGACAAGGTAAAACTGAAAGCAGTGATGTAATAAGAACTAATTAACATCAAAAGCTTTTCTTTGTGAGCATTTCCCTCTTTGGCCTGAATAAGTTTGTCTGACAGGATATTGTTATAAAAACAAATCTCTACAGATTTATTCTTCCTTGTGATTGTCCATGTATATTTGGTCAATCACTGAATATTTTATTTCTGTCTTTATTTACCTGTACCCATATTAATGTTCATTGGCTCATGGTGATGATATTCACCTCACAATTTAGCAATCCTGCATTCTGATTGCAACAAAGAAAATTGAATTTGAGTGATGTTAACCTCTATAAAAGTTTATAAAAAGTCTGTTCTGAAGTTGTCCTTGAAATGGAAATGCCAGGTCACATCATGTCCTTAAAGAACTTTAATCTTTAGAGAAATGTGGCCATGAATTGTGCCCAAGTTGGATGCCATATGGTGTCCAGTACTTTGCACCACCAGCTTTCAGAAATACTTGGTTGAATGTTTACAGCATTTTTGTTTTATTTCCGTATTTTAGGCGACGAGGTCTCTGTCCATTATGACCCAATGATTGCAAAGCTCGTGGTTTGGGCTGAGGACCGGCAGGCAGCTCTCAGAAAGCTGCGGTACAGTTTGCACCAATACAATGTAAGTGGAAGGAACCCAGTGTGATTTCAGATCTTGAGCTGTCAAAATATGCATAAAATACTACAGTAAAACAGAAGTGGTTTCTAAGACGGAGCCTGCATTGCTACTACCATTTCAAATTCATTAATTGTTTGCAGAAGTTGTATTTTTTCCTAATTTGCAAACTGTTTTCATTGGTGGAGTGAGTAGAAATAAGTGTGAAGTCCAGTTTTACACATAGATTTTTAAGTTTTTGCTATCTTCAGCTGGATGATGCACCTTAAACTTGGTGGAAGAGTAAGCCTAAACATTTTGAACTGTAGTGTGAACTTTCTCCAGGGAGTTCTTAGGTGGAATTTGTGTCAGACAATGTTTGCTTGTAATTTTAATCTATAAAAACAACTAAATTTTTAGACTGTACATGTGGTAAAGAAATATGCTGTCAGTTCTTTTTAAGAAACGTTCCGTTTTTCCYCTATGAAAACTACAGGTATTATATCTGTTTTCAAAAGCGGAATTCAGAAGGTTTGACTTGAGGTGAGACTGAATATTACTTGTGCAGAATTAATTTACACTAAAATCAACAACATGAATGTGACTGAGGTACTGAAAATGTTGGGGCCCTTATTGTTTTAGCTAAACATGAAATTTACTGCAGAGGAAAGAGATAAAAGAATTCTCTTGCTTTTTCCAGAAATTTCTTAGCAGTTCTGTCAGTAAATGTTGGCAGCATAACATAGCTACTATTTTCACTGATTTCTCTAAAATAATTATGTTGTTTGCTTAGGTACTTTGCAATAAAGGAAATGGATGGTATGTAGTAAATTTGGAAGTCCCTCTTCCCACATCTTACTATTAAAAGATCAAATATGGGATACTGAAACTATTGTAACTCATTTTTAATAAGAAGCACTTGTCAAGTTAGGAATGTTTTTTTAAATACTCAGAGCATGATTTTCCAAAACAGTAAGGTTTTTTCCAAAATTACCTCCCATTACTATTGCTGGGAAAGTTTCCTCAACTTCACAGTGGACAAAGGCAGCATTTAGAGAACAGACTGCTTCTCAGAAAGCAACTTTTGGGCTTTTTGTTTGTTTTGTTTTCTTTTCTTTTTACAGTCAGTGGTTTAATTGATAATAGACCAGTTGAATGAATTACATTTTATTAATAAACTTCATTTTAATGGTGCTATCTGAAAAAAGATTCATCTCTTATCTATGCATAAGTTGAGCAGAAAGCTGCATATTCATAACTCAATTTGGCAATATGCTTCTGTTTCTTTACAGATTGTAGGATTAAGCACTAATGTTGATTTCTTACTGAGCCTGTCAGGACACCCACAGTTTGAGGCTGGAAATGTGCACACTAATTTCATTCCTCAACACCATGATGAACTATTTCCAACCAAAAAGGCAACTCCACATGAAGTTATGTGTCAGGCAGCTCTAGGGCTCATACTGAAAGAGAAAATGCTAACAGATGCTTTTAGAGATCAGTCAGATGGTAAGGATTGTTGTTTTGTGTTTTATTTTGTGAGCTCATGTGCAATTAATTAATTTGCATGTTCTTTCTTTGCCCTACTTTGTGCCTGCTCAGGGGTCTGAATTCTGGCATCTCTCAGATATTTACACACAGAGCAGACTATAACTTTTGTTAAGGGACAGATACGGAATCTGTCAGCACTGTAATGTACAGAGCACTTCCCAAAGCACTGCAGGCAGGCACTGTCTGAAAGACCTTGGGATTCAGGGTCAGTGACACTGTGAGCTCTTTGCTCTTGACAAGCACAAACAGTGACCTTCTGCCTCTGTTATTCCTATGGTTGGCCCAAGGTCTTCAGACATAAAATTGACTCCACTCAGGGTGGGAGATGCAACATTCACCTAAATCAGAATCTTCTACGGTGTGGTTGAATTCCCATGCCTTCTGGTAGTGTTTAAGGATGTGTTCATGGAAAACAGCCCATGCCCTTCTTAGTGCTGTTGTGTCATGTTTTCTGTAGGTTACACAATTTATTCAGTGTTGAAAATTGAGGGATTGTCACTCTCAGTGACTACAGTGGTTCCCCAGTCTTTTATGTGCAATATAAATATGCAAATATGATGGTAGTAACAGTAGGACAGTGATTTCTAGGTATTGTGCTTTGCCAAAGCAGAATGAAAATCGCTTATCTGTGTATTTTGTGTTTTAGATAAATTCTCACCATTTGCATCCAGCACTGGTAGAAGGATAAATATATGTTATACTAGAAAACTGTCTCTGCTGGATGGGGAAAACAGTAAGTTAATAAAAAAGTGTGTGGAGGGAAGGGAGGTACTTGATGGATAAAATTATTTCAACTGATGCTTGAAAATTCAGGCTAAGAAACAGCTAATAGGAGCAGTATGAGTTTTATGCATTTTAAGCTGGGAATTCACAGAATTGCATGTTTAATCCACGCTGTTAGATCTTGAGGAGATGTAAACCAAATTCAAATGACTACTAATGTTCATCATTTAAATGAATAAGGTTGAGATTTTAAAAAGAGCTGAGTGCCATTGACTTTTTTAAACTTCATTTTGGTGCGAAAGTGCTCAGTACTTTTTCCCATCACGAACCTGTTTTCTGTCCAGATAACTTAACGCAGATTTCAGGGCATAATTTCAGGTGTTCATCTTTGAAAAAAGAATTGTCTGGAATTCAGTATAAAATCCACAGTGTAGTAAGTTAATCTGAAAAGAGTTGTTCTTTACTTAGTGTTGCTAGGCCTCGTTTTTATAAAGAAAGACTCAATATTGTTTATATGTTGTCATTCTCTAGATACTCAAATCTACTCACATATATGTGTTTTGTTTTATTGAACAGTTGTGGATATAGCTGTAAGCTACAATCAAGATGGGTCATACAAAATGCAGGTACAATTTTTTCAGCTATTTAATGAGATAAAAGAATCAGTTTCTTATAGATTTGTCTTAGTCTTAACTGTTACTAAAGGTGCTTGTTGATTTCAGAGACAGGATTCAATTTTCAGTTTGCTTGTAGCCATTGCTATAGACTGTTATTTTGACCTGAAATTATCTTTGCTAAATGCTGGGTTGGCATGGAAGAGCTATTAAAATGCTTCTGAAAATAAGGCTAAGAAAAGCATTTGTATTTTCAGTATTTAAAGGTCTTATTCTTTATTTTCCACTTTCTTAAATTTGTCTTTCTAAAACATGGTAAGTTAGATTTAAAAAGACTTTTTTTCCACAGGACTCCTGCTTTATTCTGTGCATGAGATGGATCTCCTGTGGGATAAATAAAAGCTTTCTAGAGCATTATCTGCAAGATAACATTTTATTTTGAAGATGGAAATTGGAGAGTGATTATCAGATGAGGAATCTTCTGGTTAGATAATTGAGTGATGCCACATAGAATTGGCTTCTTTGTCTATAGAGCTCAAGATGCCTTAGATGTAGATAATTTGTGTGTGCACATGTGCTAGTCACCAGTTGTGGCTTATGGGGGTTGTGTTTGGCTGGGTGTTGAATATCCTTCTTGCATCACCTGTAGTTGAATGGCTTTTTCTCTCAGATTGGCACCCAGAATGAAAGCATACTCAAGACTCCAGTCTCCCTGCTTCTTGTTTTAATATTCAGAAAAGGGGAATTAGGAGAATAAGTATTTATGAGCTGCTATAATTGTATAGAGATGAGCCTACTAGAAAAACAGTGATAAAATTACTGTGCTTTCAAGGGTGTAACCACATCTTGGGTAACTCAAACCTTTGTTTCTACTGATATGAGGATTGAGATAACCTGGGTGGTACTGGATGGATGTTGGTTATTTTGAGCGTGTTGATTACGTACATAATGCCCAACAGCTTTTACACTTGAGGCTTGTCTCATAGAAGTCAAGTCAGCAACAATAAAAAGAGGCTAGAAGGGATGTGGGGGCCACTTGTAGAGGGAACTGCAACTGAGAACGTGGAAGGCTAGGGAAGAAGGGAGAATGGGGGTTGATGTGAAAATGGAGAGAAGCTAAATATAAAGGATGTAAAAACATAATTGAGAGCTAATTATGAGGAGGACAGTGCCTGTGGAGTGTTACAGAACCTGTCCTGAGGCAAATCAATCAGAGCAGGCTGCTGGGCCATAGAACTGGCAGGCACTCAGTGCTCAAGCAAACGATTTTCATGTCAGGGATCAGTGTCAGATCAACAGAATCCTTTCAGTGCATGTTCTCAGTGGAAGAAGAGTTTGCGACTTTATAAATGAAGACTTGAGTTTTATTTCTACTCCTACCATCCTGAAAGACCAGCAAGTCTCTGATTCTCTGCTCACTGATGTTAGACTTAGAAGTAAACATATCAGTTAAATGTAATGCGCTTATGTTTGTATTCTTACAGTCTTTGTATGCTACAGTTGTGGTAGAGGTGCAATTTCCAGTGACGAAGATGAAGGGTTACTCACAAATAAATGACTTTTCTATTTGGTCTTTCTTTTGCACTTTTGGTGTCTAATTGACACAGTTTCCATTACTGCTCTGTTCCTTTGTAGGTTTAGTCAATATGTTGTAGTTCTTGTATAGCAAGCTTCCAAGACACAGGAAGTTGCCTCTCTTCTGGAAAGCATTGTGAAATATGATGTCAGCTGAAGAGTATGGATTTTTTGGTTTGAATAAAGTCAAGATGCTAGGATAAATGAAAAATATTGAMTTTTAGTAGCAGCAGTGAACTGAATATTCTGAGTTTTTGTTTTTCTTGAGAAACAGCATATCTTTAAGATAAAAATTGTACTTATTGTATTAGACAACTTGCTGAGCTGTTTGTATTGGATACATAACAGTCTCTTAACTGAAAAATAAAGGATACATAAGATTTAAATTTTTTAAAATTCCAGAATTGCCTATGAAGAATCACAGGTTATGGGGGTACAAACACTGTCTTTTGATTTATTGCTCATGAAGGGTTAACCTTTGTCCTTATAAAAGCATTTAACTTTCAGATTCAAGATAAAACATTCCTGATTTCTGGAGAGATCTTGAAAGAAGATGATTCACTTCACTTGAGGTCTTCAGTAAATGGAACAGTGTCTAAGTCCAAACTGGTCATTTTGGACAACACCATTTATCTCTTCTTTCCGGTAAAGTTTATTTCTTTATTATCACAAGTTTAAAAATTCAGAATTTTATCCATGTAAATGAACAATATAAATTGCAATAGAATGTGAAAGAGAATCACAATTTCAGTTTCTTGTTTCAACCTATCGTGTTTTGATACTTGTTGGATTTATAATTAGTAGTTCATTGCTTAAGGTCACTGAGTGAGAAAATTAATTACTTTTAGAAAGGTAAAATACAGTTGGTGAATTAGAGTTGGCAATCATGGTTTATGAGAGGGGAACAGAAAATATTAAAATTGGCAGTTATTTAAGTTTGTCGTATGACAGTAGCAATTACTTCAAACTGACAATTATTTGAAAGTGCTTGTAACTGGTGTTTTAATTTTGGTTACGTTTTTTAAATTATATGACAATAAATAAATCAATACTGGTCTGAGGAAGGATAACTTCAGCTAATATTAAAAAAATGGAGTTATGAGTTACCATGGCATTATATGCATTGCATATAAGCAAATGCAAATGGCATTTGAAAGAAGAGGTACCCTAATTTGCATTATTAGGCTGGTAATTTTTTATTTGCAGTTAAAAAGATTTCAAGGCCTTAAAGTAACTCAGTAATAAAGTAATCTAAATAAATTATTATTTATTAGTTTCAGTAATTGACCTCTAGCTCTGAGCCCCTTAAGATTTTCAGCGGAATGCAGCAAAAACTTTGCTGCTCCAGTGATGAGGACAAAATAACTCATGCTGGAATGGCACATCTCAGTTTTCCTGGGGTATCAGAGTGGAGTCTGGGGTGAGTGACCTAGAAATCACAGGACTTTTAGGGCACGGGTAGGATGTGGGGGAGAATGAGTCTTTGGGAAACTCTGGGCAGCAAATCTGAGAGGATTAAGGGATTTTGAATAACGGTGAGAATTTTTGACTAAATTTAGCACTGAATTCATGTTATTGTAAATTGTGAAGCACTCATTGGCAATGGCTGGCAATGAAGATGCCAATGTGTCTCTTACTTGTTACAGCAACCTGACTGCCACTTGTGCAAACAGCCTTTGTACATTTTCTAAAACCTTCTGTGCTGTTGCTGTGTGAACAGTGAAGGTACAAATAGAGGTTTTGTACAACCATCCATGTGGAGCTGCTTTTTCACAGGGGTTGTTCCTTCCTTCCTGGTCCTTAGCAGCAGCAGGTGTGACTTGCAAAGCCTTAGGCACTGGCATAGCAGTGCCCATGACGGTCCTTCTGCAGCCCTGACCCCAGGGCTCTGCCACCCTCAGAGCTGACAGGTCTGCCTAAGGCTGGATCTGTTCCTTCCCTGTGTGTCAGCCCATTTACTGGTGCTGTTATTTCATGTTGTTAACTCACCTCTCCCGGATTTTCTTTCTGTAGGAAGGCAGTGCTCAGATTGGCCTCCCTGTGCCCAAGTACCTGTCTGCAGTGAGTTCAGGGACAGAGCAAAGTGGTGCTGTAGCACCCATGACAGGCACAGTGGAAAAGGTAATTGTAACAACCTGGGCGGGAAATGAATTCTCCAATAAATGTCCACGTTCACTCTTCCAGAAATGGTGCTTCTGTACTGCCAGGAGAGCATCAGTGCTGTGTGAGTTCTCCTGACTGGAAAAAGTAATGTTTACTCTTGAGTTTTCAGCAGCCACCCAGGAGTTTTTGAGCTCTCTAGAGCTCTGGAAGATCTGAACTAATGCTACTGCTTAACTAATTTTTTCTTCATCTTAATTACTTCCTAAGTTGAAACTCCCTGAAGTATTACAGGCTGTTTGATTCATTTTATCTAAGAAAAGACTGAGATGCTAAATGCACTTGCAAAAAAAGAAATACTCAGAAATGCCTTTTTGGTTGCCTTTGTGTGGTTTTTTTCTTTTCTTTAGCTCAGCAAGTCTTGTGTATTTCTGTACAGTGACAAAGTTTCAACAAACGAGATTTCCAGGAGAGTTTAGTGGTTAAAGGATTCTGCTAGCAATAAAAAGGCATGAACCCTTTCAGAGGGTGGTGTACATGGAATGTGGATCTCTGGCATACTGAATGAACACTCTAAATCAGAATTATTGTTGAAAAACGAGGTAGCTTCTGCCATCTTCTTTCTGGATGTTGTTTTAAAGACTTTAGGGACTGGCTCCAGAAAGAGGTTCTGCACTTTTCTCAAAATAGAATTGCTACCCAGAAAGGGTAGAATATACATCATCTCTTGTAGTGTTTCTTCTTTGATAGGTGAATGGCTTCCTGGTTGTCCTGTCAGCTGGTACTGAACCTCCTTCTGTAGGCTCTGACTTCCCTTGAAGAGCACTATTTAGAACTATTTCCTGTCTAGAGAACTCAGATACCCAAATCAGCAATAATAAATATAATACCGAGACTGTTTTGTAAAACCACAATCACTCTGTGGATTGTGCTAGTCAAGATCCAGCTGATGACTTTTTTAATGGTACAGACTTGAATGATTTTGTTCCTGATTTTCTTTTGAATTGCAGGTGTTCGTGAAGGCAGGGGATAAGGTTCAGGTTGGAGACCCTCTAATGGTTATGATAGCTATGAAAATGGAGGTAAGTAACATATAAAGGTTTTAATTACTGAAAAAATAAAAATCTGGTCATAATTTAATAATTTTTGGTTGCATTAGTGAAGTATAGAGTGCAGCTTGCGGACGTCAGTATCACTTCATCTGCTGTAAAATGAGTGTTGTGTCTGACTAGATTTTAGGGGATTATATTTGCTGTTATTTTACTAACAAATTATGATTATATAATCATGGTATTCTGCAGCTGTTTTAACATGCATTTGGGTAGTGTTGTCAGGCCTTCTGTCCCCTCCTCTCCTTTGACTCTTCTAGCAGAAAACTGTCTTGGTGGATCTCTTGCTCACTGGTTGTGATCCAAGCATGGGGATGTCTGCAGTTATGTCAGGCAGAGATTTAGCTAATGGGGACTTTGTAAATATGCATAGGATYCTTCTTGTGTATAATCTTCTTCTTATTATTGTTATTATTTACATAAAGTTTTCTGAAGAGCACACTGAAGATTCTCTGTAATTATCCATGTGGCATTCAGTGCGCTGGCATTTTGGCCATTTTGCCTTGTCACAGTGCTTGACTGTGGCTCAGATTTGCTTGAATTAGAGTTTTTGTAGCCTGAGCTGGTTTGGTTTGACTATTAGTTTAAAATAAACCTCGGTTTGTGGCAGCAGAACTAACACTTTTGAGAAGATCTGCCTTTCCCTTATCATGTTCTTTTTTAAATTACACTCAAATTACATGAAATAAAACAACTCTGTGCACTAAAAAAGAGCTACACCCAAAATTCTTTTGTAGTTGGATGCTAAATGTTTGTGCCTCTCCAGCTGATATCTCAGACCGACATTATCAGAGGTTTCTTAAGTGCTATTGAAATGTAAAATGTAAAATTTAAAAAGCAAATTATTACTTTACTGGGTCCTTGCTTAGATGTGAAGGTTTAATATCTGATATTAAATATTTTGATATTAGACTAACCCTACGCAGAAAATAAGAAACAAGGCTACAACATAAAACTACCCTGGTACAATAACAAGCAGACCAATGTGGGGGTTGGTGTGTAAGCATGCTGTTCCTTTACTGTAATTAGTAGCTGTATTTGTATTTCATCTGCATTTTGCCAAATATCTGCTCAATAAAGACCCCTCCTGGCCAGAAAACAAAAATATCTTAAATAAATCTGCAGATTTCTCTTAAGGGAACAAATCTGCTCTATGATTAACATTCTGGATTAAAACTGTATTATTTCTGCTTGGTATTTATTACAGTAACAAAAAGTATTAGAGAAGTAAAATAACATTCAGCTGTTCATACTTCAGAATATAACATTATATAGCATTTTTCTCCCCAGTATACTTATCAAATGTTCATGAGAAAATAAAACTTGAAAATGGACTAGGATAATGTTTAAAAGAAGGTTTAAAATAAAAACACGTATCAGAGGAAGGAATTAAATGTGTTTGGTTCTAATTGCACCAAAGAGTAATATTAGCCTTTGCTGGAGAGAGGGGGCAGGGGGAAACCCCAAGTTGTCTGCTGTTCGCTCTTGCCCTGTTTCTGTGCAGCACACCATAAGGGCTCCCAAGGCAGGAGTGATAAAAAAGGTGAATTTCCAAGAAGGTGCCCAGGCCAACAGACATGCTCCACTTGTTGAATTCATGGATGAAGAGGCCGAGTCAAAATAAAACTCAAGGAAGGTGCATTTTATTTTTTCTACTTTGCTGATTTTCTCCCAGGGGAAGATATCATATTTTCAGCAAACTCTTTTGTATGATGGATTGGGGAATCGATTTCCTCTTCACTTCCTGCATAGTTTGACTGTAAATTATGGTGACTTCACTGAAATTTGGGTATCACTATACTGTAATTGTATTTATAACTTGTGGACCTATGTGATTGTTGTTCAGTGGTTGTTTGCCTGTGGAAAGGCATTAGACTGGAAGATGATGTGGAACTCTGAAAGGATGGGAGAGGTTAATAACGACTATAAGGTACAGACAGGTTGGGTTCTTCTGCCTACTTATTCACAGTTGCCTTTTTTCCCTTAAATATGACAGGATTGATTTGAAGGAGATCTGAAAGACAGTTCTTTTATTTTCTGGCAAAATTCCTGTTTGTGGCTTATGTTGCCTTAATAGGGAATTCAGGATTGTTCCTCAGCCCAGAATCTCTCTCAATCATTTCTGGTGCATCTGTTTTTCCTGTTTACCTCAACTGAGTAGTGAAAATTTGCATTTCAAAAATTATTTTAATATACCTCAAAATATCTGAAACAAACCATTTTTCAAATACATTTGCTACGCTAATCAAATTTGCAGTGTACTGCTTTCCAAAAATACCATTTGAACTTTAAACATGAAGTAGTAACATAGAAAGATAAGCTTATTTAATACTTAGAAAGTGTGCCAAAATTACAATACTGACTAGCTGGAATGAAGTACACCAAAGTCTTTAAAACAACATGAAATATTACTAAAAATAATAGATTTTTTTGTATCTGCAGGGTTTCAGAAGGGAAGATTGGTAGGTTTTTGGATATGCAAAGAAAATAATTCTCAGACTAAGCATACTGGTCATTTGCCATAGATTTATTTTAACTTATTTGAAAAGCACCTTAGAGAAACAAGAAAAGGGAAAGAAAAAATGTTTTAATTGTTGCAAACTTTCAGTCTTTTCACCTTTCAGTTAATGTGAAGTTCTGTTATCATGTGAAGTTTTGATATGCTAATTTAATTCAATAATGTGGTTTATACTGAGAAAGGAACAAATCAGATGCTGCAGTGATCCCAAACCTGTAGTTAAATCTGTGCAAATGGATCCTTACCTGAAATCTCATTTCTGAATCAATAAACAGTATCATGGGAAATTCTCTGATCTGCTTTTATAATTGTGCAGCCTTGCCTGCAATGCAGAAAAAAAATTGTAAAAAAGCAATGGCTCTGGATAGTCTGTGTATTAAAAGCATATTGTAATACTTTTCAATTTTCCTTCTAATCCTATGGCCACCTAGCAAATAATTCCAGTGATCATCTTGTAGAATATTGCCACAGTGATTTTTATTTACTGCCAAATAAAAATTAAGCTTAACTTTGAATGTTTGCTTTCATTTTTCTCCATTTTGTTCTTTCCTTGGTTGCTTCTGTTCATGCATTAGATTAGAGGGTTTTAAGCAGCTGTTTCTGTATCATATGATGATGATGACCACAATCTGCAGATCACATTTAGGAGGCAGTAATCCAGTCATGATGTGTTTCACTGCAGGTAAGGTTAGCGACTTGTTTTATCCAGAAATTGAATCTCCATATAGAAACATGAGCTCAGTCCTGGAAAGACTCAGCAGCTTGGCATTTATTTTTTTCTCTGTGTGACATGGCTGTTTTTCTAGACCTACTTTGCTGCACTGAATCTGTACCAAAACATTAGAACTCCCAGCATGAGCTTCTCTGCCCGCTAAGTCTGCACAGCTTGGCTGCACACAGCCAGTGCAGCAAAACATGTTCCCTGGGAGCTGACAAAATGTCCTCCCTTAGGAATGAAGGGAGACAAATAATCTCACCAGTTTTAATTTTCCCTTGCTTCTGAAAAATTAGCTGTTAGGTTTTTCTCTCTGTAGGTTTCTACTGAGATTGAGTTTTCAAATAGTGATGGTTTTGTTTAAGAATAAAATCTCTTGCAGAAGTCACTGTCACAATTTGCACACTTGAAATGTTTTACTGCAATGTGATTGAATTGAACTAAGAGATGCTCAAAGAATCCTTAAAGGTAGGTTTTTCCTGTAACACAGTATTTTAGTTTACAAAATATTCAGAAATCTTCAGATTATTACAAATAAATTCTTGTGTTATAAATGTAAGTTGATAAGAGCCCTAGGGTAGTAACATAGCTGTTACTAAATTGTTGTCTCTAGAACACTTAGTGGTAGACTAAGAAAAAAAATTGTAATTTTTTAAAATGGAGTATTTTAGCATTTGGATTCAAAGGATAATCTCTGCCCCTAATTTATTATCAATGTACCTTTTCAAATAGTGCTGTAGTTCTGAAACAACGGTCAAAGATGTTATAGGAACGATGAATCTGAACTGATTCTAGTTGTAATGATTTTCTCTTGCTGCCAGAGGAAAGATGGGGCCAGGTCACAGGATATGGAGTTCAGCCACAGTTGATGGTCTACAGGAAAGAACAAGGATGTTAGTGTTCCAGACTTGGGCTTCTGGGAGACAGGATCAGGGAGTAACACTCTCCATGAGCTTACTGGTCAGCTGATAGGATCAGATATGGATCATCCTGCCTGGCAATGTGAATGTTACTAGACCAAAATGAGAGCCCTGTGTAAACTTCAGTTATTCCCCTGTGGGGATCTCAGTCTCTCTTGCATCTCCAGCTGCTGCCAATTCCTGTGGCTTATACCCAGAGAAGGTCTGTGGTGTTGGAGCCTCAGTACATGCTGGACCAGCAACTGGAACACAGGGAGAGGAGAGCAGCACTGTGGTCTTATTTCAGCCACTGACTCACTGTGACTTCAGGCAAGTCACTCCGTAGATATTTACCCATTTCCTCCTATTTAATGGGGTTGATGGCAATCAAAACACTGCAAAATTTGTACACACAGTGATTTACAAATAATTTTCTATGATTGTTAGTAAGGTTTAATTTCAGATGTAGACTAGTTCTACTGGTAAGGGTTTTTTTTAACCTTTTATACAGCAAATATCAATACCATAGAGTTATAAAAATAAAATTTCTGGTGTGTATTGTATCCTTGGTTGTAATGATTGTACTAGCTAGTTACCAGAAAATCCTAGCTTCAAGCCTTCATGCTGATTAAAAAATGAATACTCAAGTGTTTTTTGGCAGGACCTTTAAAATGTAGTCAATGGTAGGGGAAAAAAAAGTTGATCTGGSCACATGACTCTTCTATTAAAGCAACTTGTACCTATTTCAAAGAACATAGCAACCAGCGTACTATCACAGGTATATTAATTTCTGTTGATAATCCTCTTTTTCAATCAGATCAGGAATTGTCTGTGTTCCCTTTGTAAAAAACTCAACAGTGCTGAGTAGAATGTGTTTACTGAACAATCAATTGCAATTGATTAGGTTCTGAACTACCAGCTCTTACACAAAGTATATTCTCAACAGATACTTCAACCCCTTGTACAGCTATGTTCCAAATATAGATTTTTACACACAAATGCCTCACAGGTAAATACCACTTAGTACCTCTATAATACTAGGGCATAGCCTTCTGCATAAGAATTCCATTTGGAAAATAATATACACTACTGAATGCTGTATTAAAAAATCAATATTGCAGAAATTGATAATTGAAACCTTGGCATTTATTTTTATGTGAACCAATGGAATTTCTTGGAAGAAGAGAGCCTGGATTCTAAAAGCAATTTTATGAGACATTTGATGTTATCTTAAAACCTGTTGATTATACAATGATCATGTTAAAATAAACATGGATGTTCTGGCTGAATATTCCATACTTTTTATTACAGCAGTAATAAATAAAACACATGCTAGAGTCCTGCTGGGTTTTAAAATCACAATGGTAGCTGGATTTTAGCTTTAATCTGTGTCCTGGTTTCAGCTGGGAGTTCACTTTCCTCCTAGTAGCCGGCACAGGGCTGTATTTTGGAGTCAGTGAGGGAATAATGTTGGTAACAAACTGTTGTTTTAGTTGTTGCTGAGTACTGCTTACTCCAAGTCAAGGGTTTTCCAGTTTCCCATGCTCTGCCAGCAGGCAGGTGCACAAGGAGCTGGGAGGGAGCATGGCCAGGACAGCTGACCCAAACTAGCCAAAGGGACATTCCATACCATAGAGCATTGTGCCAAGCACAGAAATGGGGGAAGTTGGCCAGGAGCCACTGATTGCAGTTTGGGGACAGGCTGGGCATCAGTCAGCAAGGGCTGAGTAACTGTAGTGGGCATCACTTGTCTCTATTGGGGTTTTTTCTCACTCTTTCTGTTGTCTTGCTTTTTGTTCCAGTTGTAGTATTATTTATTATATTTTATTTCAATTATTAAACTGTTCTTGCCTCAACCTATGGGGTTTACCCTTTTTTTTCCTCATCCTCCTTCCCATCCCAGTGGGAGGTGGGGGTGGTGAGTGAGCAGCTGCATGGTACCTGGTTGCTGGATGGAGTTAAACTGACAGACCTTTTTGGTGCCCAACTGGGGCACAAAGGGTGGAGGTAACGACAGATCTGACCAGAGCACGTAAGAAATTTGTTACAAGCATTCATTATATTAATTTAATAGTCACTGGTCACAATGTTGATTTGTTTGTTCTCAGAGCTGTTGTGCTTGTTCTCAGGTTTGTGTCATGCAATGCATTATGTGGTGTATAAGTTCCCTTTGTGCTGTTTATCATCTCTGGRGGCTGGGCTAAGGTGGATTCTGTTGTACTTGGTAACACTGGCTTATGATACAATAGAATTGCTGGTTGTGAAACAAAGAAAAAACAATCACAAATGGGGGTTCTTCCAGGAAAATTGCTGTTCCAGTCTCCAGTGGGCAGTTCTCCACATGGAGAGGAAGGGCTAATCTTACTCCTGATCCTATGGAAAGAAATTCTAATCAGTTTTTACAAGAAGTGGAGAATCCTAAGACCAGTACTCGAGAGGCCCTGCCTCCAGCCTGGTGGAGGAGAGGGACAACCAGGTTTATGGGACTGTGTGGATCAGATGGCCTGGCACATCAGCCCCACAGGAGTGTAAGGGAACAAAGGAAAATGGGATCTGCCCCTTTATAACTTGATGACATTAGGATACATTGTGCCTGGGTATCAGAACAATATTACTGGCCAGGTCGTGTAGATATGTTCCCAAAAATCAGTTTGGTGTTACAAGGAGGAGTGGAAAAGGCTAAATGTGTGTAACATCTATGACAGTAGGCAAGAGACATCTTATTACCCTTGCTTTGTATGTCTGCAGTCTGCTTACCTCCAAGGCAAAAGGCTCTACCTCTCATATAAGTAACTTAAATTACTGTTTTGCATATTAATACCAAAATATATGCTCTGAATTGGGATGGCTGATTTTTACTGAGTTGAGCAATTACAGATGGCACATGCAGAAAATCACTGGGATAGGGAAATAATTGTGTCTCAGTCTCCTAGATTCTTGAAATCACCCATAATTCTTTGTAGTGAGAATAGAAAGCTGCATACAGTTCAAAGGTGCAGGTTTTAATCATGAAGCTGTGATGGCACTGTCTGGATTACAGCTTGGGAAATTTCAAATAATTCTGGTTACAAAGATCATACCATATATTACAGAAGTTCTGAACCAAAAAATGTCAATATCTCATAAAAATCAACTATGTCAATTCTTATTGTCCTCTCATTTCTTAACTCATATTACTTAAAATGCCTTGATTTTAGTATATATACTTCTAATGAGTTAAAAAAAATACAGAAGCCTTGCAGTCTGTTGCCTTTTAGGCATCCTGGGAAGTCTCAAGTTTATTCAGGCTTGCCAGGGTATGGTGGGGTACATGAGACATTTTCACATTTTCTTAGGTTCTCTGACCTGACTTTGCTTCCTTTGCCACATAAAGCTGTTCTGCTCCCTCACAGAGATACTGTCACGTGGAGCACTGCTCCTAACAGTGCCTGGGACTGGGTGTAGTAACTTGTTAACCTCTTGTGTAATGCAGGAAGGATGAAAAACTTAATAGAAGGTGAACACCCTTCCCTGCAACCTATTAACAGTGATCTTCTGATATGGGTGCTGTGTCACTTTGCAGGTTAAATTGGTCAGACACCTGCAGGAGGACTCACACTGTTTACTTCTGTGCTGCTTTCAGTGCAGAAAAAAAAACATGACGGGCTGATAGTTAGAATGACTATATCAGCTGAACAGCACAACAGCAGCACAGCATTGGGTCTGTACGTGTGGATGCCAAGGAACTTCATGGCTACAGAGTGGCATTAAATCTCCTTGTGCAGGATAGTTCATGGGACTGTGTTTTCTCAGTTAAACGAGGTCAGTTTGCAGGCAAAGGGCCATAATTGTAACCATCTTATGGCTATTCCATCAGTATATGATGGCTGGGTGGTTTCACTTTCTAGAGCATAAACTAGCTGATGAAAATATGTGGAGGTTAGAAAGACATGTCCAGGCCATGCTGTCCCAGGTTATTGTTATCCTTCATAAAGCTTTGGGTCTTTTCCTCAGAAAGTGCTCCAAGTGGAAGGTCTCAGCAAAGGGATTACACTAAATGGATTCTGCATTGACTGAGCATGAGACTTCTTTGTCTGCTCAAGAAGAGAGCTCAGGTCAGCATAAACCAGGTAAATGTTATATTCAGTTACACACTTGACACGGTTGGATTTAAAAAAAAACCTCACTGCCTCTTTCTCCTAGGTTTCACATAAGAAGATAAAACATCATTGGCTCACACAACAAAACAAGGCAAGTGTGTCAGCCTTAAAATAAATTAAACAAGTCATCATGTTATTGTGGTCACAGTGATTGTGCTGTCTACGCATTGCACAAGGAAATCTCCTCGTTTGTATCGCTGAGTGCACGTGTCACGTTTACAAGCAGCAGAGCTGGGTATCCCTGCTCTGACCTGGGGCTCCATCCTGCAGGGAGCTGTACAAAAGGGAACRTGTAACAGGCCCAATTCAGATAACTTACCCTGAATATGTACAGATACACTTTTTGGGGGCTTTATGGTGCTTCTTGCTTTATAAAGCATCCGGTTTTGCTCAGAAAGGGTGAAGGTGAGATTCAGACAGCACACACACACATCTTGCAAGTGCCCCTCTGCAGGCAAACAGGCAGGCGAAGGCATGTGGATGTGAGTGGAACTGGGGCAATCTGGCTGTGTCCTGAGGTGTGTGCCTGCCGATTGCAGTGAGCCATGGTTGGAGAAGGTAACCCAGTCTCATCAGACAGGCTCAGGCTGAGGCACCAGAGAGCCACAAGACAGTAGCATGCACGCTGTGAATAGCACCAACCTGCATTTCACATTTTTTTATATTTCACTTGCATATCACTGAATCATCTTTTTCTCTGCCCTGCTCAGAAGCAGTTATTTTCCATACCTTATACAAAGGGAAGTCATAATGTAGAACAATTTAGTAAGCTAGGGAGATCGAATCAGAAGTCAGTCAAAAAACTAAACACAGTGTGCCCCCCAACACTCAAAAGACCCTGCATTACAGAAAACCTGCAAGGTTTGCAGGTATTAGGGAAAAACAAGCCACATGAAAAATCCTGTTTCTGTCCTGAGGAATCCACTGCAAGCACAGCTCATCTCTGATTATTGTTACATGTTGCAATAATTCTCCAGGTCTAAATTGTATCTTGAGATGGCAGGAGGGCTGTCACAGCACGTTACAGTGATGGCAATTAGCTAACTTGATGAAATAGGTTTCCAGGTTTGGCTTTGTCTGCCCTGCCGTGGTTACACGGACTGGGCTGATGTGCAGYGTTCCTGGCTGTTCATACTGGCCACTTTCCATCCATCCTCAATTTCAAAACATGCTTTTTGGTAGGATTCAAGGTATCCAGGCAACTACTGCCTCTCAGGATAGCTGAATTCAGCTGTGTTTCCATATACTTAATATCAAGACAACTCTTAATTTTACTATTTCAGAACACCACCACGATTGGACACTTCACAAGACAGGCCTGATTTTCCTCACCAAATACAACTTAACTCCTCACACTCCATCTAAGCTTTGCTGATTTTCAGCAAAGTAAGCAAGAAACGATTCAGAGCCTTTTCTACAAAAACACATAAACTGTTGACATCCACAATGAGAAATGGCTTTTTGAAGTCTTAATTTCTCTGTGGTGTGTACAGTCGTACCAGTCGTGTAATATAAATACAGAAGCTTACTTTAATAGCTCCAAGCTCAGCAGGAGATGAGAGAAAAAGATCAGATCTCAAACCTTTGTCCTTCACAACAGCAGTTTGCCACCACTGTGAGTTTTATCAGCAAATATTCTGCTTCCCCAAACTTCCTTGCCTGCCAAAAGCCTGCAGTAGGTAGAGTAAGCTTTCCTGGGAAAAAACAACTGACTGGGATAGTGGTACAAACCGTGATTTAACCATTGCAGCCCCTTTTGCTGGTACATCTATGCTACTGCAGGAAGAGCTACATCTGTCCACAGCCATTTGGAAGCCACAGCTCCCCAAAGAGGATCACAGCCTCGAGCAGGGAAATCAGGGTAATCTTACAGGTGTGGAGGTGCTCCTGTACGGAGATGTCTGTAAAGCTGATGGCCCGAGACTTCACCTTCCCTAGGTCTCCGTGGCTGCTCAACAAACGATTCTGCCTCCTCTGCGAATCCATCCTGGAAAGCCCGGGGGATTTTCCCATCTCCAAGTCCAGGCCCCCGGGAACGGCGGCCACACTCCCTCGTGAGCCGGCGGGGTCGGGCTGGAGCTCACACTGGGCGCGCGAAAAGTGTTTGAACTTTTGATACTGACGAAATAACAACATACGGGAGTCTTCCAGACAAAACAGCGGGGCCTGGGGTGAGGAGCCGCTGGGACCCCGCACCCCCGCCTGCTCCCGCCGCATCCCACCCGAGCCCACCCGCAACAGCTCCCAGGAGGCTGGGGGGGACTTTCCTCTCTCTTCTCTTCCCTTGCCCTGCTCTGGCCGAGCCACCCCGTCCGGCGCCCCGACCTCAGCACCGAGCCAGGCCCGCCCGCCGCTCGCTGCCGCCGCTCCCGGGGAACGCGGGCCGGGGCCGCCCCCCGTCAGGGCTCCCGGCTCCCCGCACTGCGCATGAGCGGGGGAAGGCGGCGGAAGGGCCCGTGAGGAGCCGGGAGCCGCCGCCGCCGGAGGAAGCGCCGCCGTCGCCGCCCTCAGTGTCCGCCCGAGCCGGGAGGGGAGAGGCCCGCACAGCCCCCACCATGGTGAGCGGCCGCCCGGGGCCCCTCTCGGCCCGACGCGGCGCCTCGGGGCCGGGCAGGGACAGCGCGGCCTGGTCGCGGCGCGCTGGGTGTCCGGGAGCGGCCGAAGGGCCGGTGTCGGGGGCTYCGCAGCCGGGCACGATGTGCTGGGCCGGGGGCTGCTCGTCCTCCTGCCGGGCAGGGCCGGGCCGGCGTGTGGGGCCCGGGCCGGGGCCGCGGGGCGGGCGGCAGGGGCTGCTCCGGGCAGGGGCCTAAGCGGGGGGCGCCGGGATCCCGCCCAGGCCTCCGACCCGCGGGGCTCCGGCAGGCTCCGCACGGCGGGGAGGGGCTCGCTGGCACCTGGTGTGAGGGCTCAGACACCTCTGCGAGACAGGGGTCGTGTTGTGGGCAGCTCTGAGCGGTCTGTGCCCTGCGCCTGCCTTGTGCCTGCAGCTGCGCTGAGAGGGAGTGCAGGGAGCTGCCAGGGACCGGGGGCTGCTCGGAGTTTTTCGTAAGGATTTCAGGCGTCTCAGGGCCCATTAAGTGCTGTCAGTTCACGGAGAAACTTGAGAGTGCTGCTTCTTGAGTAGGGATTAGGCTGGAGAATTTCTGGATAATTGTTCTAGGGTTTTGGTTGGTTCTATTCATAGAAGTATTATAAAGGAGGGCCTTGCAAAGATCCTCCTTGTAAAGGTCTGTCTTACCTTTTCTCTGTAGTACTGTTTTCCTTATAGCTGAGGATTTGCTGTGGACTCCCAAATCGACTTTCTCCCTTCCCTCTTGTAGGAGGAACTGCATTGTTTGGAGCAACATTTGCTGGTTTTGTTTGCCTAAACAAAAGAAAAACGTATGCTTTCAATTTAAATAAGGGGGGGGTCCTCATTGTTTTCTTGCAGTGTCTTGTGCACCAGAGGGAACAAGTTTATAGTTATACTTCTGGGCTTTCTCTGTATTCAAACGTTGTACAGCTTTAGCTACTACACCTGTGCAGTGCTATTGTCTTAGGAAGGGTGTGGGAGGGAGTCTTAAGATCTGCTGGTGTATGCTTATTGGAAAAAGATATCTTATGCCWGCTGTTAATATTATTCTGACAAGTAGTTTTAAAAACGTATTAAAAAATTACAATGTCACCTTTAATTGATGGAGTTATGTTGGCATAAAAATTTGGTTAGCCAGCATTTAAATTAGTGGTTTGCAGACCTCTAATAAACTTGTCACTGTGTAACTAGTATAATTTTTAATTGAATAGCTTGATGTAGATCTTTATTTGTGTTTTTTATGAGAGTTTAAGACTGAAGTCTGAGTAAAGTTCAGACTGTAAAGGTGGCCTATTGTAGTTCTGCAGGTCTGGGACTGTCTCAAATAGTGCTTACACAGTAATGTTACACAACTATTTATGAAGACTTTTTTCCATAAAAAATCATCTAGAGCTGTCTCACAGTATATCCAGTGTAGGTATGCAAAATAAATACACAGTTGATGAAATACACGGTTGATGCCTTGTACATACGTATGTTATTGGCTGGGACATGATTAGAAATTGAAATTAAACAATACTACAGTAAGTGGCATTATAACAGAAATAGCGAGGCTCCTTATTCTGAGAATAACTTTTTGTGAGAAACAACAGAATTCTGTCTGCTTAGTGTTCTCAGAAATACTTAACTGAAGAACCAGCAGACATATTGTGTGTAGCAATTCTGTACTGACAGATTGGTATTTATCAGATTGGAGGGAGTATGTGAATACTTCAGTCATGGCCCTGAGCAGAGCTGTTAGGCCCTGGACAAACAACTGGAACTCTGTTCGAGGTTGTGCTTGTTGTCTCCAGCACCCAGGTGAAAGGATGACATAGACACTGGAGTGGGACTAAATGACAGACTGCAGCTTTTAGAAGTAGTAAATACAGGTAGGGGTTGTTTCTAGTGCCCAGGTATAGGATTCTGTACCTATATTTGTGGTGTGTCAAAATCCTCTGTTTGGTTAGGGGAAAGATAAGGAGACTTCTTCACAGATAGCTGAGGATGTCCATCCAGAAACATGAGATGCAATGTCCCATTTTTCTGCCCATGTGCACTACTGCTCTGGCTCATCCTTCTAGTGGCTGTGGCTGGTTCCTGGGGCCGGGTAGCTTGTAAATGCTCTGGTGCAGGCCCCTGGAGCTGGGACAAGCCCCTCCTGCTTGTCCGTGCAGCACTGTCAGATAGAGCCCTGCTGGCTGTGTCAGTCTCAGCAGTGTCCATATGGCCAGAGCCTTGTGCCTTCAGGACAGAGGTGTTCTGCCTTTTAGCCGTCTTTGGCGTCTAGCAGGGACACCACACAGCAGCCTGTTGGGCTCACTCTGCCCTTTTATGTCACTTGAAAAGTGTTCCTGTCCAGCAGTCAGGGACACCACCCTGGAATATTCCTTGGATTGGTGAGAGCAATCAGCCTCTCTTACCCACTCTTCATTTGAGCTGGCTGAGCAGTGCCTGTAGGAGTGGTATCCTTCACCTTCCCTGTTAGGGTGTTATTGCTTCATCTCATCATGAGGACAATGATGTGCCCACAAATCAAGGCAGAGCTATAAGCTGGTCCATTTTACTCTGAGCCATCTTCTCTGAGGAGAAGAGCTGCTACCTGTACAATTCTGAATGATTTAATGAATTTAGGACTATGTGTGGTAATTGAGGCAAGCGTGTGAGTATCTATCTTTATCCAGAGCCAAATGCTAACCTTGTCTCTATTTACATCATCTATTATATTGTGCAGTTTGTATTCTCTGAAAAATATTTCTGTGCTGATAAATACCTAATTTCTTACTGCAAACCTCAGCTGACAGGAAGTTATAAAATTTAATATTACAAGAATTTCATGTCTGACGCTGTCTCCAGTCATGTTACTGTACTTCATGACATTGTTATGTAGTGTTTAACTCAACGAGCTATTCTGCAAGGCCAGCTATTTATATGTGTATTCTGTGGTGCATATTCATGTCTGTAGCAGTTTGTTGATATTAAATATTTTGGGTTTGGTTGTCCCATAGTAAAATTTGTAGATTCTTGGCATTACACTTAGGATGGAGTAGTCAGAGTGCTAGACAAGATGGTGCATGATTTTGTTTCCTCTCCTAGCTTACCAGAGATCCCTTTGAACTCAAAGGCTGTAAAATGACTTTTAACTAGAGCCATGAAAAAATATTCAAGAATATGAACTACTCTGAGAACAAGGTGTGAAATTTATTATGAAGCTCTTGATATTTTACTCATGTTTTATGGTGCCAATGCAAATATACAGTAGGAGTGCAGCTTCTAATAGCTGAATAGAGCTTCTGCCCCAGACCAGAGTTAAGAATGCTAAACAACTGGCTGCTTTATGTTGTCCTTTTTTATTTGGAAAAGCCCTGATTTTTGGTGTTTCCTTCACCTCTCAGGTTAGCATAAATTACCATTACATCTACTGCAGTATTCTCGGTAGCTATATATTGATCTTCTGCCTGTATGCAAATACTAACGTTATTTTATCCACTAAAAGAACATTATGGGGCGTAGAAAACAACTTTATGTTGCTTCTGGTTTTTTCCTTTGGTTTTATACCTCAACAGACTTTGTAAATGTTCAAGTTCTGTTCTGTTCCACTGCAGCCAAATGGAAACAGAAGCTTAAAAATGTCCTGACTATCTTAGTTTGTGTACTGTCTCCTAGAAAAACTGCTGTGGAAAATAAAATGTAGTTGAAGGACATGCTTATTTACATTATGCAGAAACTGTGGCTATTTAATTGTTTTTGTCTTTAACTTAGATTTTTTTGGTAGTATACCTGTGTGCCATCCCTGTTGGTGGGTTAAAATGCAGTTCTGTGTATTCGTGATTTCTGCTGTGATTAACTTTTGTTTTCTTACCAAAGGAAAATACTCATGATTTTGCCTTTTAAGCTTTAGCCATGTGTTTGTTGAATACAAGCAGTAAGCCAGACTGTTTGTAGTTGTGTTGTCCGTTCCTTTAATGGATACAGCCCAAGGTGGAATGATTCAGGAAGCAAAACTCTCCTGGCCATTAGTGTCGCATAAAGCCGCGACAGGACTGGCAGTCGGGTGAGGGAATTGCATGCCCGAGCCTCTGAGATTGAACTGACGTCAGTGGGGTCCTTGGGAAGTGCAGGGATGCTTCCCGCAGCCAGAGCTCTTGCTGGAGTGTAAATGCAGTCAGTATAAAGGCCTAGACTTTGTGGAGGTTGATACTATTTTAGAAAAGGCTTTTACCTGTCACATGCATGAGAACTTAACAGGCTTTTCTTTGAGTCCTGCCTGAAACAAAAGCACAGATGTCACATCGTTCAAATTCCTTTACTTAGCAGTGAAACTGGCAGGAATCGGATCGTCTGTATCAGTGGCTGGGAAGGGGAAGGTGAAAAGCAGTTGCTTATTAAGGAGTCGCTGGGTGAATGCCTTCCTGGGGGGCCGTAAGGAATTTCGGGCAGCAGAACTGGTCGTGCATTGCTTGTTTCACTGGTGGCCGCATATGACCTTTGAGCAAAGTCCAAGAACAGGGCTCTGGTCGGGATCCTCAGCTCTCCGGTCCTGGCAGCGTGGGACAAAGGTTGTTGCTGTTCCCATGAACATTTTCCAGGGGAGTGGAGCCCTCATTCAGCTATTAGCTATCCAGAAAATGTTGGTGGCCAGTGTGCAGAGCTTATCTTTGAGTCTGGGGTGACTAAAAACTGAGTGTAGAAGATAAGGAAAAACTATGTTGGAGTCAGAGTTGGTGAAGAAGTCCTAGCATTTTTTGTTCCCTGGACTGGGGGAAAAAAAATCATTTGGGGAAATAAAAGCCCAGGTATTGTATTTTTTTTCATTTGTAATCTTTCACTGAAGTATCTGATCAAGGAAAGGCTATTGAAGTAGAATATTCAAATTTGGTACGTCATGGTAAGAGGCAAATGAGATGTTAATTAGAATGAGTAGTTTTATAAATCTACATAATGAAGCTTTCATTTGGAGAAGATATTCTGTGTCTTAAAAGTAAGGTCCTCTGTCTCATGACATCCTTATTATGAAAGGTAGCTTGGATACCACACAAACTTGATCAAAGGCTTGCAGAACTGAATTTTTCCTTTTCCCCTTAACCCAAGAAATAAGAGTAGAAATTTGTTTTCCATTGGTTTCCATTTGTATATATTAGCTAGACAGATATCTGTTAAGTAAAACTCTTTTTGCCAGTGTTAAAGTTGAGATGTTTTAAGTTGGATTGCATTGCTCTACAGCGAGCACAATTTCACTGTCAGTATTTGTTGCCCCATGACTGTAGGATTAAAGGTTATGTGGTGCTCTGTATTGCACTTAAAACAATAATAGACTGTTAGCATCCAGTGTCTAGAAATAGCCCTTAAAAGTGCAGAAGGTTTGGAACCTGTTCCTGCTTGAAGTGTGGGTTTTTAATGTGCTGAAAGAAGAGCTATAATAGGATAATAAAAACTCAGCAGTAATTCTATCTCTTGCTGTCCTGTAGTAGGCCTTCAAAGAGTGTCCAGTCACTTAGGATGTGGAGTGTCTTGTCCATGTTGGCAAGGTGCTGCAGAAACATTCATCAAGCATAAAGAAAGGCCTTTGGCACTTCTTCACTAAAAATAAACTCATATTTGACCAGGAAAAATATGATTATTCAAGAAAAAGATTATGGCTGAACAGTGGGGTTTATTGCATCTTATATAGTACTGAATGCTATACTGATTAGTGTACTTAGCTGCTTGACTCTTGGCAATTTTGATCTTCTTTTAAAAAGGTTTTATGGTGTTACTATCACTTAGGAGCCCCAAGCATGAGAACATCTCATGTGCATATTTCAGATTTAAATTTTATCATAACAGGCATTTAAGCTGCAATTTTTTGATCTGACAAATTGCATTCTCCTTTTATGTGACAAGATGGAAAACACACCTCCTTTTGTGATCCTGGACAGCCATGGTAAAGCCCATTTAAACCTGTTCCTTACTTTTGGTGGTATGTCACTGCTTTTAGAGTTCACCCTTGCAGGAGTAGGGCAGAACAAAGCCTCTTGAGGTTTTACAGAGTACTCACTGTTAAAAGGGCTATGCATACTTATGTATACACTTAAAAAAAATCAAAAAACTAAAGATTAAAGGCACCAGCTTTGTAAAAAAAGAAAAAAAGAAAAAGAAAGAAAAGAAAAGCTAAGGTAATTAAGTGTGACTGCCCTATAGTGCAGCTGAGTCTGTGGTGATGCAGCAGTCTGGCTGTGTGGAACTGATTAGAAGAAGCTGGTAATTGATAGGGAGAATTAAACTTGAGATTGTTTCATCTTCATTTGGCATTTCATTCAATGGTTTGGTTTAATATATCTGAGTTTACAATACATTCTTAAAAACTGCAACAAAAAATCCATTAGTCATTTCTGGAAGTCCTTCCACATGGCTTTGTCAGCATAAGTGATTTTTGTGAAAGTCTGAGCTCAGTAAGGTGCTGAATGTTTGCTGTGGAGCATGAAGGGGCAGCAGTGGGGCTGCTCAGGACCTGCTCTCATGGCTTGACCTTTACCTGGAACCACTTTTGAAAATCTGAGTTTCAGAAATGTGTTTGTAGCAAAAGGTCCAGTGTGACAAACTTGTTCAAGAGACTGAAATAAAGAAACAACACATGGTAGCTTTAAAAATGGTACAGCCTAACTAATATCACTCTGTTTTACTTCTGCTGTGTGAGCTAAAATTTTGGCTTCAGTTAAGTGTTGTAGGTACAGGGTAGTTTTGGTTTGGGGGGATTTTTTTTTATAAAGCGAACTTAAAGGGTAGAACTAAAGTTCTATTTAGTATATTATGTGGGTATCAGTTTAAGCCAAATGTGATGCTCTTTTTTAATGATGTAACTCTGAAGCTGGTAACTTAACTATTCCTACAAATAATAGTGTTCACACTCATTGTCATCTGATTCTGACTTTTAGGACAGATGAATTTGTGTTCTGAAGCGTTAGTTCTTTTTTCTAATGTTAATGTGATTGGACACTAATTATCCTTTGGAATGAAGAGCTTGAGTGCATACCGCTCCTAAATCATCCATTCTTTGGCTGAGGATAGTTTATCATGTTTTGGGATTTTTTTTGGCCTTTTTCCCCATATTCCCTGAGAAGGAGCCTTTGAAATTACAATTACAATAATGAACAGAATATACAAGTTTTGGTTAGAATACAAGGTAAACTAAAAATGAAATATTTGTACCATGTAAGAAGTCCAATCCCGACTTTAAAATTTTGTCAGAACTTTAATTTACCAAGTTGTAACATTGGGAGTCTTTTTATTTTGACTGAAGAATTTGGGTGAAGTGCAGGAGCTGTGTGATTGCTTTCTCCTGATCAGCAATTAATTTTGTGTAACTCATACCCTTGAAATACTGAGTGTGCTTCTCATCAGAAATATCCTTGGGAATCCCTCTTTGATGATAAGCTGCTAGCAGCAAGTTCTGGTCTAGACCAGAGAGGGATGTCTCTGGGTCTGGGCAGGAGGCCTGGAACTCCAGAGCTCTCACCTTGGCTACTCACTCCCCCGTCTGCCTCAGGCACAATTACTTACCTTCTTTTTTTTAGCTTCAGTTGCTGCACCTGTGAAATGGAGACTGCCTCCTCACAGGAATGTTTTGCAAATTATGTAGGTGGAGTTGAGGACCTTCAAAGTGAAAAATCTCTTAAAAAAAAAGAAGTCTTTAAGGTATTTCAATGTGTAGCTCCCTGAAATGGATGACCCAGCCTAGTGCCTTGCTGCCATCAAGAGGCACCTCAGGAGATCCAGTTCCAGGTCTTGCCCTGGTCCTGCAGTAGCTGGGACTAAGTGGACACTGGCCTGTTGCTCAGTGGTGCTGAGCTGTTCAATGGCCTGCTCTGGCCCACCTGTGGAGGCACTTAATCAAATATTTTGATATCCTAATTGCTTGGGAAAATTATAAAGATACTGATTTAGAAAACATTAAGAGGACTGTTTTTTATTTATTTGTGTTTTTTTTGTCCAGTAAACATTTCCAGTTACAGTATTGTCTGTTTTCACTAGAACAAGTTGAAATCATCACAGAAGGATAAAGTGCGTCAGTTTATGGTCTTCACACAATCTAGTGAAAAGACAGCAGTGAGTTGTCTGTCTCAAAATGACTGGAAGTTAGATGTTGCAACAGACAACTTTTTCCAAAATCCTGAACTTTATATACGAGAGAGTGTTAAAGGATCGTTGGACAGAAAGAAGTTAGAACAACTATATAACAGATACAAAGGTGAGTACCCTGAATTTTAATGCTTGTTTTCTAGTTGTGTGTATAATTCTAAGTTACAATGTATTGGTGCTTCTGTGCTCTTGTGCTGGGAAATCTTAACCGACTCTTTCAGCTTTGTTTTTCTATTGCTAACGATACAAGTTAGAAGGGGAATATATGTAGGTTTCTGCTTCATAAGGATTACATGCAGTTGCTTTATGTGCTCTAAATGTATGGACATTTATAGAAGATTAGGGTCTGAGCTGGAATTGTGTGTACAGTGAGTTACTCTAATGGTTAATGGGGATTTTAGGTGATTTTCCTGGGGAAAGCACATCACTCAGGACTGTGATCCTGACAAAGTGAAAGGTTGCATACCAGGGATGGGTTCTACCTTAATTTTTATTCGCCTTGTGCTTATTATCASATAGTTACAAACAAAGTGTAAAAGAAAACAAAGTCTCTCTATCTGTTATATAGCCAGTATTCAACTGATTATATCCTACCACATATAGTAAGGTGGATTCAGTACAGCAGAACAAATCCTGTGTTTTAGTACTTAAAAAAAATAAAAATGAGTGCTGTGTTTTCTGTCAGTTTTCATATGTTTTATATGTATAATCCAAATACCATTTTTCTGAAGTCTGTGTTGGCTTGCGTTAGTAGATCTTTGTTAGTGCAGTTGAAATGTGAGCATCTCACTTCCAGACCAGATGTTGATTCCTTCGTGGAAAGAGGAGTGTGCCTGGCTGACTTGGTAACGGGGCAGTGGAACCTCCCCCTTGGAGGTTACCATGGCCAATCTCCTGCATGCTGGTGGTGCCAGAAAATGCATAAAATACTGTTGGGGTAGCAGCTGATGGGCAGATTTGGGTATTGGTACAGCTTGCAAATGGACACTGCAGCATTGCTTGTAATGGAACACAGATCGTCAGTCTTAGCAAAGATGCCAATAATGGAGTGTGCTGGGGGCAGAGAACCACTGTGCTCTGTAGGGAATGAGTCAGAGTATCGTGCATATTGTTAGGCAGAAAACAAATGTTTGTGGTGCTTTTGTCTCTCAATGAAAATAACATGAGGTTCATTGTATGGGAGGCTTTATTGCAGTAACTGCCTCAATTGTTAAAGCTCAACCATTGAGAATACTCGTTTAATTTTGTTTTTAAAATACTCTTTTATAAGGGCTGATCCCAAAAAYGGCTTCTTGAAAATGTTCCCTTGTCTTAAATATACTTGTTGAGYGAATTAGCTTTTTCAAATATCTGTTTTTCTTGATACTTACTTTTATGTCCCAAAGATCCTCAAGATGAAAATAAAATTGGTATAGATGGTATACAGCAGTTTTGTGATGACCTAGCTCTTGACCCAGCCAGCATTACTGTACTCATCATTGCATGGAAATTCCGAGCTGCAACACAGTGTGAATTTTCAAAGCTGGAATTCATGGATGGAATGACTGAGCTGGGGTAAGTGTTCAACGAGTGTTAGATGTCGACAGTGTGATCCAGTGTCCTGTTTTGGGCAATTCTCAGTCACAGTGTCCATTCAGAGACGTTCCAGAGTCCGGCACCACTTGTCTGCCTCTGTGAAAGTGCAGCCTTGCCTTGGTTGCATGAGCATTGTGTGGTGGCTGCCACAGAGCTGCTCAGGCAGGTAAAGCAGGGATGTTGGTCTGCACTCARGCAGACCTGGGGTTTCTCTGCCTTGTGAGAGTGCAGTAGTCTTTATCACATTTTCCTAAACATCTTTTGGATTGTAGAGCCTGATATATCAGGTATAGTATGTGCAAGTGCAATGTGAAGAAATAACAAATAATAAATGAAATTCTTGTGTAGGTGCAGACTCATCAAAGGCTTCCTGAATTTTGTTTTGGTAATTGTATTGTATTCCACAAACAGTTTATAGATTTTTGTTTAACTAATGTTTTTATGGCAAAATGAATAATACATAAATAAACATGGTTTTCAAAATGCAGATGTGACAGCATAGAAAAACTAAAGGCCCAGATTCCTAAAATGGAACAAGAATTAAAAGAGCCAGGAAGATTTAAGGATTTTTATCAATTTACTTTCAACTTTGCAAAGAACCCGGGACAAAAAGGTTTAGGTATGTATTCTTATTCACAAACATTTGTTCGTAAATATTGAAAACGACTAATGAAAGCAGTAAATGAGTTATTGTGATCCAATGAATCTGAAAGATAATCACCCTTGGGATAAAATGTATCTCTGTGTTTTGAAAGATAGATGTCAATTTAAGATGTTGAAATTGATCATTAATAAAGGCTACAGAATTTTATGAGAGAGGGTTTATTCTTTCACTCAGAATGTGTGCAGTTCTCAGTAAGTACAATGGATTATGGTCTTACATTAAAGACATAATTACACCACTTAGAATTTGCAGCACTGAACAGATTAATTGAATTTTTACTTCTAGGATAAATTGAAACTGTAAAACCATTTTCTGTGTAAGCACATTTGTACAGTCTCTTGTAACACCAAAAATGCTTGCAAATGTCTTGGCAAAATAGAATTGGAATAGTACAAATGGATTACTGTGTTCTGGGCCTGATGCCTGTTGTTGTTGTGCCATTGGTAATGCGTGTGTACCTACAGCTTTTTTCTTCTCACCTCACTGAAGGCTTTTTTGTCATTATTTCACGGTTCACATGCTGAGTGTGGCTTTGGTTAGCATAACAGGTGGAGTGGAAGAATAACTTACTAAAAATAATTTCAGAACACCACAGTTTTGATGGAATTAAATGAGCAAACTGTAGCTCTGTCTATTCAAAACAACAAAAGTGAGGGAATAAAAATTTCTTGTGAGCAGTGATGTTTAACAGCCAGAATGCACATTCATTTCTGTACMGTGTAATTGGGATATTAGCCATGACTAGCATTTCGTGGTGCTGTAAATGTTACCTGCTTAAGTTAATAAAATACTGAAAGGCCAGTAGGTTCTTCCTTGGCAGCTTGTGAATTTGCCTTTCTCAGTAACGAAAATGCCCTAAACTGGCTGCCACAGGACAGCTTTGCATTCACAGGCTGTGTAAAGATGAGCTTTCTGCTTTAGTTGTATTGGCTTTTATGTATAGACCAACTTTTGGCTTAAAATGAGTATTGAAAATTAACTACATAAGCAAATGCTCTATGTCTTAGTTTTGGCTGTGTCATTCTTTAACATCTTTCTGTATCTTGTTTTTTGTTTTCAATTGGAATTTCATTGTCTCCAAAGGAGCCAGAAGTACAGCTAAACCATCTGAGAATATTTGTGCATGCTTGTAGTGAGATCTGAATCATGCAAATAAATGAATGGGCTGATTCGTATTTCTTTTAGAAAGTCATAATAATGTTTTTAGGCTGCTACAACTAGGAAAATGTGGACAGCAACTGAATTGTGGGAAGATAGAAGTAAGGATATGGAGAGTGTCAGTGCAGAGTTTGTTCTGCAACGTGAATGGTCACAGGGTTTTGTTCTTTGGGGTTTTTATGGTTACCATTGTAACATTTATATGTTGTTTCCAGTCCTTAAACAGCTTTACACAACAAGGARCATTTTGAGGAATCCCTTTAAGGTGATAAAAGTGAAACTACAAATTGCAATGATATCATAATTACATGACCCTTTTAAATTATTTTTCTCAAAGCTTCAGAATAACAGAACTCTTTGATTTAGTACTTACCTTTTATTTTCTTCTCCATATTTCTAAGGCATAAAAAAGACTTGCATTCATTTTCTGAATCTCTTCCCAGTCCTATACAGAAATTAAAATCTATTGAGTGTCCCAGATGGAACAGACCTCCATAAAAATTATTTACCAGGAAAACTGATTCACTTGCTTTATTTCTCATTCATCATAAAGCTTTGTGCAGGTTAACAGTGGCAAAGACAAGTGTAGTTTTCTCAGATCCATATAGCATATACATAGTATAAGGTAGGGGTTTTAGTTGTTTTTGTTTTTAAGTCTTGTCTAGAAGTGATGTAGAACTGAGCTTTACCAGCCCTTTTGGTGCTCAGAAATACACAGTTCTAGGCATGAATTTACAACAGGGCACAATAATTCTGCAAACCCTGGAGCAACAGAATACTGGGAGAAGTACAGTGCTGCAAAGTAAGTGCTCCTAGTTAAGCAATTAATTTTGGTGTGTCTAAATAACTGCTTGTAGGAACTTGCAAATTGATTTTAATGTATATTGGTCTCTAATCTTGCAAACACTGTGCAGTAGTTCAGGCACTGTTCTGGAAATACATTTCCTCTGCATAATTCCTTACTACTGTGGATGTCTGAAAAGTTCTTGTGGTATTTGCATATCACTGGAGAATACCCTGTAGCTGATGTTCATTTCAAACATTGTTTGCTTCTCTTGCRTCTCTCTGGATAAAACTCAAAATGGAGTTTGTATTTTGAGACTTTCATATTTGATCCAGGAGGACTTCCCTGAGCRTTCTCACACTTATGAAAACCTAAAATTATATCTTTACCTTCCAATTTTGTTATTTCATATTCATTTTTTAAAATGTAATTTGTCCCAAGGCATTATGTCATCATGCTTTTACATGTTTGAACTCATATAACAAGTTTGAGGTTGCAGCATCCTGAGATTTGGGTTTTAACAGCCTTTGCTTACCCACAAGAATTATCTCAAAATTGTATAAATATGTCAGAATGCGCAGTTTGTTTATAGTGATTGTTTACAAACCACTCTAAATATGCAGTGATTTGATGACTTTGCATTTTTGCATGCATACCATTAATGCAGCACAAGTAAATAAAACTTAGTTTTCTAATCTGCTTTCTTGAGGAACTGATCAGCTGCTTCTGAAGTTTGTATCTATTAATTTTTAGAAAGGCAGTAGTTCTAGTTGAAAGCTAAAATGCATGTTTTTGTATCTGCATCTCCTGTTAAAGCGAGATATTGAGCCTTTACAGTCTTGAATGAGTTGCCATTTTCATAAACAGCTTATTTACTGAGGAGTAGTGACTTCTGTCTAATTTGTCTCTGCTTCTCGAGACTCAAACTTACACTTTGGTCTGAAATCACACCCCTTTGCAGCTGCTGGAAAATCCTTCAGATTTTATTCTTTACTTTGGTCAGGAAGCATTATAATGTGACTGCTGGTTGAGAACAACTTCTAATGTCAGATACTAAACAATTTAGAAACTCCCCATCACCATCTACTTTCCCTCCAGCAATGCAGATTTCATACTTCGTTTTGTTTGCTGTTGATTTCACCTCCAAGATTTACCTCCCTGTGTTCTTTTAAATATTTGGGTATCCCGGGGGAAGGAAGGGAGTGGTGGTGTTGGGTTTTTTCTTTTTCTTTTTTTCCTGAGGTGTGCAGTTGATCCTGTGCCTTCTCTGCTCTCACGAGCAGATTGTTAATGGAAGAAATTTGCTAGACTGCCAAATATGTAAGAGCTTTTGTTAAATAAGAGGCCTCTTACCTAGGCGGCCTTTTGGGGTCACCGTCTGTACTTGGCTAAGGATACTGAGTGTGATAATTCACAGTGCGTGGTGTTTTGTTCTGCAGCACAGAGCAATTCCTTGGTAATTCCTGGTAATGCAGGTGGCACTGGGCAAACAGTTGTGTACCTGGGTTCTAAATGTCTTTTATCTGCTCTCCAGTTGCTGTCAGCCAGTACTGAGCAGTGGATGCCTRTCAGTTTAGCCTTTGGCACATACCAGGGAGCTGAGCTGTCTGTCTTCCCTTCCATGCCACACTGACCAGTCTCCCTTTGAAGCTGCTGCTAACAGCACCCAGTGCCTGACAGCCAGTGGGGCTGCTCTGAAAGAAAAAACCCCAACAAACCCACCACRAAAAACACCCAACAAACAAAAGAAAAACACCCAAACCAACCAAAACCTGCTCCAAACCAACAAAAAAACCCAAACAAAAAGCAAAAACTCAACCCAACTACAACAATACCAACATCAAATAAACCAACTATCTCCTGCCTGCTTAAAGACACTACCTAAAGATCTTTTCTGGAAGGAAATCTTGACTGCAGAAATGAGCACAAAAGCCTTGTTACAAAGGCAGCACCTGTAATAAGGTTGCTCTAAAAATGAAATCATAAAAAGCTGGTTTTATCTAAATTTTATTTTATATATTAAGAAAATGAAAGCTGGTCTTAGTACAAAATACTACAAATTTTCAAGTCAGTAGCATTTCTAAACCAAAAATATTTTGCTGACTTTTATCTAAAGTATTGTTAGATAGCAAAAGGCATATGAAATCTTTGGTKGTTTGGGTATGTTAGATATTAATACTGGCAATTTTCAGTTTTGTATTCAAGTAATAGTATCAAAATATAAAATATGTGTGTAACACTTTATTTATGGTTGCCTTTTTGTAAAGGATCCATAAATATATTTGCATTAGTTTAATCTTTTCACCTTTTTGAATATAAGGTTAATCTTGGTGTTAGATGATTGTGGAGATTATATATTTGATATGTATGTCTCTAAAAGTAATATATTTTAATATTACAGATTTAGAAATGGCCATTGCCTACTGGAATTTAGTACTTAATGGAAGATTTAAATTTCTAGACTTGTGGAACAAATTTTTGTTGGTAAGTTTAAACCTTTACATAAACTGGACTGCAGTATTTTCACAACTTGGAAGATAAACATGTTTGAATCACTGAGGAGATGAAATAGACTGTCTTGATCCAAACCCCAGATATTCATAGTGTGTACAAGAGAAATGTGTTTTGGGGATATGGATGTGTCCAAGACAGTAAAAATGAATGTGTAATAGGGTTTTATTTTTTTTTTTAATGTAAATTTTCCACCTCTTCAAACAGGAACATCATAAAAGATCAATTCCTAAGGATACCTGGAACCTTCTTCTAGACTTTAGTACAATGATAGCAGATGATATGTCTAACTATGATGAGGAAGGTAAATGTTTCAATTTTCTCTAACTTCTGTGTTTTATGCTACATTTATTACTGTGTATCTGCTTTGGCACAGCTGTCTAACAGCACAATTAGAATATCACTGGTGATCTGAAGTCCAGTTACAGCTGCTTTAATGCATGTTGTAATCATCTGCTTGTTACTGCTGTTTTTAAAAAGAAAGCTCAAACTTTCATGGAATCAGTTTTCTTTTTTTCTTCTGTCTAAGCTCAGACACAAATTCTTTCTTATTGAGATAAACCCTGATATTTGTCCATTTAAAACCCACAGATTCTCTGTTGGTGCAGTTGGCATCTTCATTCAAGTAACTGATCCATGGTCTGTGCAGTTCAGTGTAGGGTCCTCTGGTTATTGCATTTTGTAGCTGAGAACGTTTTTTAAGTCTGGTTGCTTCAGTTTATGTGAGGGTTGGACATGTTTTGATGTAGAAGTGAAGCGGGCAGCACACAGGGGTTGCTGAACAGGACTCACTTCCTACCAAATGTGTTTCTTGTAAACTTTTGTATTGATCTTTCCTCTTCCAGTCCATCTGTAGCCAAGAACAGCTGATTACGCTCAGTCTTTGGCAGCAGATTTGTTCAGTGAGGGGGGGGGACTAAACTTGTGATACCTCCAGAGCAGAGAGGAACAACCTTCTACAACTTTATTTAATAATTATGGACTGTCCTGATTCCCTTGTCAGTTTTGAGTTAGGATTTTTGTCAGTTTTTTGTTTTTGTCAAGAAGATGACCCTTGAAAGAGATGTGTATTAACTGGCTTTAAAGGAAGCAGAACTCTAACCAGCTCTTAAATTTCAAGCAGGAAAATAAAATTATATTTTTTTGTTTCAACCTCTGCCTAGTTTAATGCTGGAAAATAAATCACTTGTTTGGATCTGAAGCTTGTAAAAGAATGCCTTGTTGAACAAAGTTCTTACATTCTGGTGTTTTTATCTTTTAGGGGCATGGCCAGTTCTTATCGATGACTTTGTGGAATTTGCACGCCCTCAAATTGCTGGGACAAAAAGTACGACAGTGTAGCACTAAAGGACCCTTCTAGAGTGTACATAGTCTGTACAAATACCTGAAATGGAAAATTGCACAGTCAATTTCTGCTGGCTGGACTGAACTGAAGATCAATCCTCACAATATGGCTGAGGGTTGAGACAAACCTTTAAGGATACATCTTGGACCATATCATATTTCATTCTTCTACTGGTGGTTTGGGCTTTTCTTCTAGTCTGGACCACTCTTGCCCGTTAAAATTCCAACATTGTGGATTTCATCATGGATTTATTTTTTGTTGGTGGATCACCCTAGTTTCATCTCCCATAAGTCCTAGAAGCTTTATAATTATTTTGAGGTTTCTGGTTTCACATAAAGCACAATGCTGGTCATCATCAGACAACTGTTGTATGGCATCTGAATTATACAGATCAACATCAAAACAATTTTTAAAAGAATCCTTAAATATACACTTGGGGCTAGTTGCAAAGACTGTACTGATAGCACTTCCTGCAAGAGTGATATATTTAAGTGTACTGGGTCCGAGTTTTTTCTTTTCTGGAAAAGTGCAGGTGTCTGAGTTTGAGTGTCTGGTCAGAGCAATGACAGAAGTGACCGAGGAGCCCCAGGGCTGTTGATGGGGTCTCTCGGGCCTCTCTGGGGTTTGCTCGTGGCTCAGCTGGCTCTGGGGACAGCTGGGGGATGACACAACTCRTGCGCTTCCAGCCCCCGTGGGTGACGGCAGAGCCCTCAGTGGGATGAGCTGTGTGTGTCCTCATAGAACCCAACATTCTCTAGGTTACTATCTAAGAAATCAGATTTGATTAGTTTTGAAATACTTATCTGTCTGTCAAAGAGAGGTTTTTCATTTCTGTGGAAATCAAAAACTTGAATATACTGAATTTGTGTCTTAACTGTTTGCTACACAATACAGTATTTTAAATTGAGACATGTGACTTTTATGGCTGAGGTGTGACGAAGCAAATGGCCCTGTTGTACAAGCAGCTGGTGAGTTTGATGTGAATCTAGGTTTCGAAACCATTACCTGATAAGTTAAATCTTTGTAACAGAGAGGTACTGCCACTATGGATGACACCCTTTTTAAAATTATTTTGTTGAGTTTTCCTTAAATTGACATATCACTGTGGTTGCCAAATACAGCAATTAGGAGTAAAGCTTTCCCAAACAGGCACAGATCAGCTACAAACTACTACACTGGCGTTGTTTGTTTAAATTATTTTGTGGATCATCACTACTTCTGTCTTACTGCATTTGGCTAAATCAGTTCATTTGGCTCAAAGCAGGTTTTATCAGATGCAATTCKAAAATATTACACGAGTTCTTTAGCTGCTTTTATGGCCTTTTACTCCTCATGTAGAAGAGATTTGATAAATCCTGCTCTGTAAAACAAGCTGGAAAGAACAAGCTCCAGGAGAGGAGACAGACCATAGTTACGAGGAGAGAGGGTTCAGTCTATGCTCTAAATAGTGCCCTGATAAGGCCAGAATTATTTTTGAGCTGAGTCATTGGTACTTGCACTAAACTGCAGCACAATTTTATGCAGATGCTAGAAGTATTTTAGGGAAAAATTGACTATTAAACAGCTAAAGTTTTTATTTGTACTCTGTGCAGTTGACCTTAAGGCTGCCTCCCCTTACAGCAGTGCCCTTTTGGCAAATCCAGTTGTGCATCTATTCAAAGAATACAGTTCCTCAAACACATTGCAAACTTTMTCCAGCTACTGGAATTGGCTATGCCAAAAACTGTGGTTTTTGCTGCTTTCAGTATTTCCTTTCTCAATTTTGTGTAAATAAAAACGGGGACTTGAAATTACAGGGGTGGGTGGGGTGGAAAAAAAAAAGCTTGACAAGGTATCTCTGCGTGCTGTTTTCTGTCTTGAGGGTTTTTGGTACTGTTTCAGATTGATTAGTTCAAGTATGCTGTGTTTGGAGAGGAGAACTGACTTGCTTTTCATCCCAATACAGACTTGTCCCTCAAAAAAGTCTGGGATTGGGCAGTGGCGCAATGCCGTGGTGTTTTAAAGACTATTCCTTTTGAATGCAAGATCTTTCCAACAAACTAGTGTTGTCATCAGTTTGGTACTACATGCTTATAATTACTGTGTAATTATAAAGAAATACATAAAACTTTGACTAATTATGTTTCAGAAAAGGGTTATTTGTGCTGTCATGGCATCTTAAAAAGTTTTTCAAAATGACTGAAGTTGAATGAAACATTGATTTAACAGGGTGTTGTTCTAAGGACAAAATGCCTGGTTACAGGGAATATTTTGTACTGAAACGTGCTTGGATGTGGCCATGTGTTTTTTTCCTTTATATATGTGTGGTTTTTCTTTTTTTTTTTTTTAAAGAATGCAGCCAGTTGCTTACTTGGATTGCTTTAATTCGTAAGTGCTTACGTCTTCAATTTGATGAGCTCCCTGCAAATGAATCGATTTAATTTTGCCAAATGTCAAGGGGAAAAAAAAAAAAGGCGGCAAACGTGAAGTTTGTAAGCTGTTTTTATACATTAAGATATGTAAAAATTAGAAGTGCCCTGATATGAAACAYTTAATCTTGAGATTATATTTAGTAAAAACCCATCATTTACATATCTCTGTAAGTTCAAAATGTAACTTCTTACAATCCCTCTCATTACCAACAGAGGCAATAAAGCTCCAGTGAAATTGCCATGACTGAGGTTTCTACTGCATTGTTTCAGTGTATTATTTGTAAAACTTGTTTCTAGAATGTGCTTTTAAGGAGTGGGGAGAAACAAAAAGCATGGAATACATGTCTTCTGCATAAAATACAGTTTAGGGTAAAGCTGTCTTTTGGGAAAAATCGTAATAATCTAAAAACTGCTACAMCACCTTGCCTACTGCTTGTTTTAAATGTTTACGAGTCCCCAATGGAGCTGATTTTCCCAGCCCTTGGCATTGCCATTCCCTAGCATGTGAAGGAAGACACCACACACAGTGCAGTGGTTTAAATATGGCTGAAGTACAGAAGTAAAGCGACTTTTTTTATTGATCAACCTGTTAATAAGTAACTTATGACTTGCTTCAAAACTGTTTTACAATGAAATCCATACTGAGAAATCCTTATTTAAGAAAGATATAATTTTTTTTTAAGAATGCATTTAATAAACTTTTGTCATTCACACTTTATTTAAATAATGTTGCCAGAAGTCTCTGTAGATTTTATTTGAGGATGGTAAACTGACTGGGTTTGGCTTATGGTGCCCTTCAGGCCTCTGAGCTCTCCAGGAGTTGACCACACCATTAAATAGCTATGTAATTATAATTTTATCTGTCAAAAATAGGCCTTAGCTTTGTAAATATGGAGCTGTTTTAGTACCAACATGCAGAAGAATCTGCAGGAATAAACACAAGAGTTTTGCTCTTAAACAGGCACCTTAACTCAGGCCCAAGTCTGACCCTTTAAACTGGTACAAAACTCAGCTTCTAGAAGTTCTTCTGCTAAATTGTGTTTAAGTTCTCAGTCAACAAAAGCTGCCTAAATGTAATTTGAATGTTTTGCATGAAATTACAGCTGCTTCTGTTTTCAGAATATAACATTTCAATCCTTCCTGCATGTTAAAAGGCCAAGTGGCAGGAGTCAGAGGGATAAGTCACACTGGGACCAGGAACCTGTGAGGGTGAGAGAGGAAGGGGCTGGAAAAGTTGTGTGGTGAAAGGCCCAGGCTGTGTTTTCTTTTTCTTAGTGGTGACTTCTCTCCAGCCCTCCTCCTGACTGATCCTGAGCCTGGGGCGCAGCAAGCCTGGCTTTACTCTGCCATCTCTCCCTCTAACATGTAATTAAAACAATGACTCAGCTAGAAGTGAAAGTTTTATTTAATAAATATAATTTTCATAAACTGTTTTCAAAACAACTACTGACCAAGCGGTACAAGGAGCAAGCACACGGCCTCGCTGTCAGAGGAGCAGAAATAACGTGAGGCAGCCCACAGTGTGAGAGGTCCAAAATTCTTTGTATTACTTATTGCTAGTTTCCAATTGGCAATGCCCCTTATTTGCCTGAAATGGAGGATCAACATCTTTTAAAAAGTACTTCTTTGCAGAGATGATACCATTCCATTTTTTTTCTTCAAGAAAGCAAACTCAATCATACTTCAGTGAAAAAACAGGAGTCAGGCTGATGATTTRTTATTTTTGGATGCATAGGACCTGAAATCTCATGGGATTGCAATTAGGAATTGTAAAAATATATTCTCTGAGACACAAATAAGATACTCTTGCAGCAAGGTGTGCCTCATTTGTAACCATTTTCAACCGCATGCTCCACAGATCATCTTTTATCTTGTCAAAATGTAAAAAGGGTGCGAACCTGCTGCTGTAATTTCCTTGAAAACAGCCGAGGGAAGATTTGTGCACCCCCCAGGCCATGGGGGCGCCCGCCAGGGTTTCTTTCAGCCAAGTCACGCTCTGTGCCTCGACCAGCAGCGCATTTCTTTCACCACATTGCAGGCAGAGCTCTTCAGCCCCTCGGCCTTGTCCCGCATCCGTGATTTCCACAGACTGGGAACAGCAGCACCGTCCTCGCTGCAGCTGGGATGGGCTGAGGGAGCAGCGGAGCGGGGCCGGGGGAGTGTCACCGCCACCCCTTAGGGAGCACCAGGCAGCTCGGGCGGCACACAYGGCTCTCGCAGTTACTCCTGACGCCCTGGGGAGCAGCACTGAGCTGAAGGGAAAAAGAAATCTATAGAAAGCAGAAGCCTTGCAAATACCGCTGGAAATGCGCTTCCGAGACGACTGATGGCGAGAGCTGACAGAGCCACGAGCATCCCGTCTCTCCTCCTGTTACAAACTGAGCCATTCCCAGAGCAGAAACCAAACCATGCCACTGGAAACAAACAACAGAAGCGAGGAACATACAAAACAACCAACAATAAAAACATTTGCAGAAAAAAACCCCACCCCAGAGCGGCAAAGAAAAGAGTCTGGCTGGGAAATAATTTAGGAACAGAATAAAGGCTAAAATTAGCCCCTGGTGCAGGGTTCACCCATCTCTAGAACAGCTCTTTAAGCAGTGACATCTGTGAAACAAGGCAGGGGCAGGTGCAGTAACAATGGTGAGTTATTAGGGATTCTACACCAAAAAATTAGAACCTCAAAATAAATGGTTCAGAAGTACATTATGCTTGAGCACTTTTGAACACTGAATTTCACCAAAATCACAAGTATTTAGGCATACAGAAGTAGCAGATAAAACTATAAAAAATAATTTAGGCTAGAGCTTTGAGACAGTTCTAACACTAGAAAATGGTATTTTATTCCAATATAAAGTTACATTATCATAAAAAAATTTGAAGATTTACCAAAGTTTTTCAGTAAGAAATTATAGGTGCTTAATATGCATTCTAAGTTGCATAAGCTTTTCTCAAATCATCTTTTGCCCTAGAAAACAAGAAATCATTCTGAAAACGTAAAGCTGGAGTTTTCAGCATTCCTTCCTTTGCAGTTTTTGTTCCCCCTCCCCTGCTGTAACCTTAAAAAACACATAGAATATTCTTAGGCGTAATATTTACATTTTAGTTTTTGAAACAATGCAGAACATCTTTTCACTTGTCTTTTCCACTGCATCCTTTTAAAAGCATGAGTTTGGCAACTAAAATTATATTTTCCTACATACCAAAACTAAACCCTATTTTTCCCAGGAGAACTGACCTGCTCAGAACACAACCCCATTTGGGAGTGGCTGTGGAGAAGGTGCTTCCTCAGGGACACTGCACAGTAAAGTGAGTGTGCACCACTCTCGCTTTGAACTACAAACACCCACTACAGGCTTTTATGGATTTCAAGGCTGAGAGGTTATAATAACATATAAAAACATTTGCTCCCCATGGCAAAGTCTCCCCCACCCTTTCACACTCGGAGACAAATGCCAGTGTTAGACTGAATTAGCTGGATTTTATTCAGTTTTCTTCAAGAAGGACTCTGCACCGTGCACAGTGAACTGGTTCCTACACTTCAGTTACCCAAGAAATACACGTCTTTCTTCCTTGAATAGAAGAATTTTTAAAAGATTTGTGACATTGACAGAAAACCCCACTGACTTCCACACAAAGTATTTGTCACACCAAAAATCTTCCCTTACACAAACCATGTCTGTGCTTTACTCAATGAGACATTACTTAGATTTACTGCAAATAGAAAAATATACCTTGGCCGACAGATGGATTCTTAAGTTCTTCCTGAATTGTTTAAATGCAAGTTTCTTCGGTAACCTTACAAACACTGGGAAAAAGGGAAAGTAGGGGGAAAGGGAGGAGAGGAGATGGAAGGTTTTAAAGAAACACATAATGAGCGCAAATTATTCTTCAAATACACGACTGTGCTGCTTTTGTGCAAATCTAATTAACACACTGGTGTGGTAAAGGCCAAATACATCACCTACAGAGCTGAGCCAATCGAAATGCTTGGAGCAGGGTTTATGACAAAGCCTCTGCTTCCTACTGTCCAAAATGAACCAGGCTGGATTTCAGAACAGGACACACAAACCACACGGATGGATGAGGTCACATGGTCACACACACTGATGGGACAATGCTGTGCCTGACATGGACAAACAAGTACTGCTGAAAAGTGAAACACTGTCATTCAGGTATAGAAGATACAGCTAAACAGCAGATATCTGATTAGAGGAGTAAAATAATTCTGTATTTCCTAGCTATCCATGGCAGCATGAAGACTCCTAGAATGAGAAGCTACTATGAAGCAAATTATTATTTTAAACCCATGCTTAATACTGTAGATATGAATTATAAGGAATGTTATAGGAGTAGGTGAAATCTAAGTGTATTTTGCTGCTTGTGTGTATTTGGAGGGGACTGGATAGATGACAATTGGGTTATTGCATCTCCAGCTGAATCCAGGTTTGAAGCCATTTGCAGTGGGATTAGTCACATGTTCCTACCTGCTGCATGGAGCAGGCAAGGCTCAATTTTAGTGATTCTTCATCCCCTGGGCACTCGCTGGGGGGATCTAGTGCACACCTGACATTTTCAAGCTCAAGCTTCACTGCACTCAGGCATCTGAAGACATGATACAGAAATGAACTATGAATGCTGAATTAAATTCTTATTTACAAGGAAAGTTTGCTGTATTTTGTTTCTTCTGTTTCATAATCTCTTTTTAACTTCTGAACTGGTCTTCACCTATACCAGTGGGAAAAAACCCTGGTGTGTTGCATGTTCAAGTCACTACAAGTTTAACAACAAAGTTGCAATGACAATTTCTTCACTACACAAATGTTGCCTTGAGCACTGAGATCTTGAAAACCCCACGGTACCCACAGCCTTCAGGTCAGAATGAAGCTGCCAGTCAGCAATGCAAAAACACAGCTCCAAGAGGAGAGATGAAATAATACCAGTTAAAGTCACGAGCAGGAATAATGAACAGCAGAGCTGTTTATAGCTAAGGAACGTCTGAACAATCTGATCCAAGGGAAGCTAGGCCTCTTGAATACTTCCTTTGCTCATTGAACTTGGAAGAATTTGGGATGACCATAACAAGAGAGATACACTCCCCTGGCAGCAGCCCAGTTTACAGTCAGCCAGATTTACAGTTTTTACCCAGAGCTAATATTAATGTGGATCTTTACATCTTTAACTGTCCAACAGGAAAAGTATCCCAGTTTTTGATGGGACTTCATTGCCAGAGATTGACAAAACAGGATTTTTGTCAAAGCAGCAGCACTTTTCCCAGTACCCAGCCATGAACACCACTGTTCCTAAGGCATCCTGGCAGCACCTCCATTTCATCTCACACATCCAAGGACAACCAGTGGGTTCAGCCATTCCTGGCTGAGGGAACAGTCAAATGTTGCTGCTACCCCACCCCACCATGCAGACATGTCTGTACTGGGACAGGGGAGGTACCTGTAAGATGCACCATCCAGAGCTCCAACTGTGCAATTTGTTTTTATTGGCATACTTAGGTATCAAAACATTGCCATCAAGGTCTCGGATCCTTCCGATAGACGAAGATAATTAAGCATTAATTATATCTTCAAAGTACAACAYGACCAAATATAAATACATGAAAAAGAACAAAACATGCAAAAATTCCCCAACTTTAAAAGGATTAATAATTAAAAAAATTTATGCCAGTGAGACTTCTACACAATCCACCAATTCTTAACACATTTTTCCATGTCAGGATTCAAAACTTTTAACAAAACACAGAGGGCATAATAAAAGATGACTGGCTTCTGAATTGTACTTTAAGAGAACAGTGAACTGTTATATCCCTTATTATTCCAAATTATTGATTTGTCACAGTTAACAGTGTTTTTCAAAGCAATGACTAATATATTGCCACTCATACACCAGCATAAATATCTGAATTGCATTTAACTCTCAAAAATTACTAAACTGATTGCTTATAGAATACAGTAACCGTCCACAGAAATAACAAAACTCATTTGCAAACTGCTAAGACAGCATCTGGGAGACACAGCTCAAAATGAATGTGTGTGTTTAAAGTGAAGGGTCATCACGAAAAATGCAACTTTCAGAAGTTTCATTGTGGAAATTCAAATTGGATCACTCAAATTTGGGAGGAGAAAGATTTTGYCACTGCACTACAGTGACGCCTCAAGTATTAAATGTAGGATTCCAATCTGCTCATACAGCAACAAAAAAGATCAAATGGTCAGAGGTAAAAGCATTCCTTACAAAAAAAAGTATTTAGCAATTTGTAGATATAATTAGAAAAAAATCCTGGAAGCGACTGCTGTGCCGATTATGCCAGGCCAGACCAGCCAYGTCTGGATTTAGGAGTCACTCTAAGCTTTCCTAGGGCAGCGCCGGACACTGAACTCGCCTCAGCACCTGCTACAGGTGTGTGAGCACCACAAGGCTTCCACAAGGCATTCAAAAATGTCCCTGTCAACAAGTGGCTGAGTCCATTGTGGAGAGAGTCAAGATGCTCCTGTCGTTGGCATAGAAGGGATCCGATGAGCTCCATGATCTAAAGTAACAATAAAAGAAAAGTTTGGCTGACTGGGAACTTACACTCTAAAGGTGAGGAGAAAAGTCTATGAGAGTAAAAGATAAAGTGTTACGAGAGTAGGCAAATACAGCTCTTTAAAGGACTAATCTACTAATTTCACGTAGGTACCTGCAATTCATTCAGACCTTTGGAAACAGAAGCCAATTCATGCCTACCGTGTAATCAACAATTTACTCACTGCTACAGATATTTTCATCACTATGAATTAAATCAACCTGAGGTTTATACGCCTATTTTGCAACTGAAGTTTTACTGCTGTGCCTCAGGAGGCTGTGAATGCTGCCAGTGTAAAGGCACCGTGAGGCCATTCCAGCAGAGCCCTGTGGAGCACAAAGCTAACCCTGGAAACCCAGAGGGAAACATCCACGGTGGCTGAACTTGAGGGGAGCCAAAACTTATCTACAGCCATGAACCTGTTTCATCCCTTCCTGTTACACTTTAAAACATCGGGAAAACTACCTAAGACGTCACAGCTTCTGACTCAGAGGGATCTCGCAATGTCTTTCACTTGAGGACAAATTACTGCTTGCGAAGAAATACTGCTCTTGGTTGGACAATGTTATAGGACTGTAGGGGAAAAGTTGAAAAATAGAACTTTGGAAGGCAGGAAATCAAAACMTAACGAGCTTATCCTCCAAATTAGGCTCTGTCAGAAATCTGCTGTTTCTTTAGAACTGTTCCATGCAGTGCCTTGACACAAGAACCACTAATGGGAGACCCAACAACTCAGCAATGATTTCTACTGTACAAGAAATGTATGTGATCCAGCATTCTTAGTATTTTAGTGACTGACAAGTTGACAGACAATTTAATGGAACAGACAGACAAAAATGCATTTTAACATACCACACCACACGTTTTATATTCTAACTGGTGAATGAAGCTATAGAAAATACTTCTCAAATACATTTTACAAGCAGTAAATTAAGCACAAGAGACTATATTCCTGTGGCCCGCTACTCCAAGCATTTGTACAACTTTGATTCATCAAAGTTCCTATCAAAATCTGATACGTTTGATTTCATGGTATCATATTTGACAGAATATCAGGAGCAGAGAATACAACACAAGCTGGCTACAGCAACATTATTTAAAATAGTGCTCCATTCTACAGCACTTGCACAAGCAACATATTTATCAGCATCACTTCATTCAAGAAAAATAATTTGCAGCTACCTCCTGGTTGAATAATTAGCTGTTTTACAGAGTACAAGTACTCAAAAGACCATCCTGTTGGGGACTGCACAATCTTCTAAGATTTAGATAAAAAAACAAAGCAGCTCAAGCTTGTGAACAAAGCCTAAACCATTTTATGAGCATTTTAAAATCACCCAGTAGTTTTCCTAACTGTACCTTCAGCATTTCATAGCTTTTAACTGCTTCATGTGATTTAAGCAATTAATAAGTTAAAAAGCAAACAAAGACTTTCTCATATTACCAGGAAAGTGTAAGGGAATAAATGCTCCCTTGATTTTTAGACTGCATTTTAAGTGTCAATACTGAGTAAATTTAAGTGAAACTAGAAGATTGTTCAGAGCAATTTCAACCAGAGGCAGAAGCAAAAACCACAGAACTTCAAGCCCTTAGTGTAGCACCAAGATAGTTTTGCATATTCATTAAACTTAATCCTAATGTCTGTGTTGTAAGAACTCTAAAACTATTTGGCTAGATGGAACTTCATCTGAAATCTACATGAGGTAAGCAGACAAGAAACCTGAGAAAAAGCAGTCTTGAAAAAAGTGTTTAATATTCTGTCAAATACGAGTTATCTTCAATAAATATTTGTAAGTTCTTGAGGAAAGAGAAATTTGAGTGGAAGAAAGCAAACTGTAGAACTGCAAATATATTGCAGAAAACAAAACACAGAATACCTACCTTATAAGACTACAGGTTACTAAGGCAATTGTTAACTAACAATCTGCCCTAATTAGATAACAATAAGTGAAAAGAAGTAGAATGAGAAATTCCTCATTTGGAAAGCACGATTTTACAGAGAAGTGAAAAAAACTCCAAAAAACTTAGAGCAACTGCTACCAAAATGTTAATTTTTAGACCAATTAAATGCTCACCTTGTAGATTAAAAATTCTATTAAACTGTTTATTTTACACATCATGCCCGCTTTCTACACAGCAAGTTTGAATTAAAAATGTACTTAATATAACAGTTCATTTTTCATATGGAATGAAACTTTTTGCATAATCATACCCTAGGATTTGTAGAAACATTGAATAAATTTCATAAGCAAGACAGAAGAGAGAGACTGACTGAAAGCACAGACACYGTGTTCAACACAAGAGTTCCAACAGAGATGAGCTACAGACCAGGCAATACCTAAAGGCAGAATCAGAGCTGACAAAGCTGTCAGGGAAAATTACCCACACGAGATTTGATACCCAGTGAATGATATCACAACCTTTAACCGAAAGAGACAAAGCTGTTCAAATACAAAATGAGTTCCCTTGAAAATGTGTGAAGTTCAGAGTTTCCAGGTTTGCCTTTTGACCAATGAAGGACCATGATATCATTCAGGGACTGAGAGATTACGATGTACAAAAGACTATTTTTATTTCTACCCCCAAATATTTCCATTTTTGCTATCCCTCTTTGTTTGGAAATGGGGAGATGGCACGTTAGAGGATTCAATGAGAGCTCCTCTCACAGTTTTGCTGACTGCAAGAGCAGTGTTGCTCCTTAGACATGTTCRATTACTCAACATGCTTTTATCCCACTGATGTTTGTTCCATACGTGGTTTGTGAAGGAAAGATTTATTTAGCACACACTTTGGAATGGCACACATGATTTTGACAATATACCTTCTGGAACCCAAAAAACATTTAAAATTCTTAGAACCTGAAGACACTGTTCTGTCAATTACTCTGATTTTAGAAATAGATTATAAAAGTTATACTACAAAAATATTTCATCTTCATATCAATCAATGGCTGAAAGATTTAAAGACTCTCCTTCTAACAATGAAGTTATATTTAAGGGGGGGAGTGTGAGCCTTTTGTCTACCTTCAGGAGTAATTCAAGCTCCAAGGTAAATATTTGGAGGTTGTACATCAAGAACCAGAGGGAAAAGTCTTTTGACTTTACAAACAACTCCTGATTCGTGAAGGCAAAAAAGTMATCATAAAAAGGAGAACAAAAACAGCAGCAAGGCTTGATTTTCTAAAGAGAAAAACGTACAAATCAAGAGAAATTACGATAGATACAACACAAGAACTTGTAAAGCCAAACTAAACACTTTAACAGAAATCTTTTGAAAACCGTTTTTCCCCTCCCCATCCCAAAAGAAACCACTCAAAAAGAAACAAGAAGCTAATCTTTTAGGATGAAAAAAAGTACAATAAAGAGTTGCATTTTCTACTTAGATAAGCAAAACCTGCAGCTGGTTTCTAGACATCTATTGCTGCAGGCTCATCGGGTTCCAGTTTATAGGAGAATCGTCTGCAGCAAAGGCTATTGAGAGAAATGCCACACCTGTTGACCCGGGCTGGGCTACATCTTCCCATCAGTCGTTCCAGCATTCTTCTAACAGATGTGCATGCTGTTTCCCCATCTGAGAAGCAGCACATGGAGTCCAAGCAGTTGATACCTGAACCTGCCTCAGTAAGCTGGAAAGGGGAAATTTAAAAWAAAGAAAAAAAAAAAGGAAAAATCAGTACTGACAAATTCTAGCAGTGAAGATGTTATCAGAAAACACTTAGGAAAAGCAGGTTTTCTTAAAGCTAGAGTGTTGAGTATTTTTCAATTTTATAGGAGAACTACAATGATGAATAATATTACCACTTTCCAAGGTCTACATAAGGTAAAATTTGATCTTCCTAAGGTCTGAATGCAGCCTTGGCGAGCACATGGAAATAGTTTGGCACCACATCTGCTTAACATTTGAAATGAACTGGTCAGGAATTCCCTGTGTTCCAGCTCTAACAAACCCCGACAGCAGAGCACATGCACTTTCAGCTGGGAGGCCTCAATTCACCTCCATGGCCCTACAATTTATACAAACTCAGCTCCGCCCTATTTTAAGGGAAATCTATCAAGAGCAAGCTTCAGGCTGCAGAATACAACATAGCAACCTGATCCCAAGTAATTTTTCCTCAAGTGCACAATGCACAACTTCCTACAATGATTAACATTATATCACTACCACAGATACCCTTGGCTTGGTATGGAACAAAAGCACATTCCTGATTCTGTGGACATGGTTTGCCCGAACGCACACAAGGCTGATGTCAGAAAGGTTCAGTCATGTTCATGCCAGCATGAAGAATAATTCAACATTAGCACAATAAACTTTCAACAGCTCATTTTTTGTAGGTGAGAAACAAAGGAATAAAAGAAATCAAAGGAAAAAGAAGCAGTAACAGATGTGTAGGTGGAAGAGCCACCTACCAGTGTGCTCCTCTACAGCACTGCTGCACCAGAGCGTAACTGAAATCTCCTACTTTTGGAGGGAGAATATCCTAAACCGACTTCAGTAATCATTCCAAAGAGAAACAAAAATGTGGAGTGTGGAGATGCTTTTTAATTTCGTTTTAAACTCTCATGAGAGCATCCTGTCAAACAAATACTGAACGCACAGGCTGAATTTAAGCATCCATTACCCTCTCCTCATGCCAGTGGAAGAATTCTGGGAGGAGGCATCTTAGTCGATGATAGGACACAGCTCAATTAAGAGGTTCCCAAAACCTTTCACTGTGTGACCAAAGGTCACTGACTGTTGTCTGAAGATTCTGTTTTCCAACCCCAATTTCTTTCACGCCACCCACACTTGCCAAACGCTGCAAGGAAAGCAAAGAACCTCAGAGTTCCCTATGGGAATGATTTACTGTGAGAGGACACACTCTCTCTCCTAATCCCTCCAAACAGGCAGCCACACACATTTACAGCTTCGCAACAGAACATTTCCTATACGACAAAGAAGAAGCAGCTAACAGAAACAAGAGGCACTGGAAAATACAAGAGAAAAATCCCAACTGGTAGGGAACAAGGAGGAACACAGAGACAGAACTGGTGTTTGTTTCCATGCACCTTTTCCTATGCCTGCTCCTTGCTCAGCTCTGTGCCACATTCCCCACGGTCCCTCCAGACTTCCCATCACACCACTTAATGTGATATTTACAGGATTGTCAGTCAGCAGCTGTTTGAACAAACAGGAACCTCTACAAACTGAAACCCCTGACTCTGTGGATGCTGCACCTCAGAGGCCATGGATGAGTATGGGCAGAAGACACACTTTAACTCACACACTCATTTTGGGGGTTTTTGGGACACAAAAGAAACATTTACTATGACAATGAACTTCTGCACCTGAGACAGGAGCAGGACTGCAAGAGACAGGTCTGAAAGAGTTTCTGGTTAAAACACAAACAAAACAAAGCACACCTTAACAGAGCCTGAGTCCCTGAACACACCTGTTTGATGAGTATCTCATCTGGTCACAACTGCACTGTCACAGGAGATACCAGAATGGAGAACAGCACCATTTGCAGCACTGCAGTACCAGCAAATATGACCTTGAGAGCCACCTCAGACTGTGCTTCCAGAGTTATCATGCAAGAGATTACACAGAGCAGAAGGAATTCCCATTTGGAGGTCAGCAAGCAAACCCTCTGCTGCAGATGGAGTGACCTTCACAGCTGTGTTCACAGCAATACAAAACTACAACATTCCTACACTGAGGATTTCAAAAAGAATATTTAGTTCATCCATTATCCTGAAGCAGAGCAGACCTTTAAAGTTACTGCAGAAAGTCACAGCACAGTGCCTGTGTGTAGGATCAGATGAACCAGACCATTTTTTTTCCTTAGAATCTGCTACCCTGAGAGCCAGCAGTCCTAGGTATTATTCAAAGACTGTCAGAAAGAGGAACCAAGGGTGACCCAAACTAGCTTCCAAMGAATGAACCCTCAGCTCTGGATTTTGGAGGCCTGGGATCTCTTTTTCTGGAGACTCTCCTTTAGTCTTCCCAAGTTAGAAAAAACTAGGACCATGCTTGAACCACAATTTATGGAAAAGTTAGTACCACTTTTTCATAAAAGAGCAAATGTGATCTTAGATAAKCCTGGAAACAAGAATTCTATTCCATCAATCTCACAGTTAACTGTAAAGTAATACGGTGAGAACATTAAGGACAAAAAAACCCAGCCCAATTTTATATGTAGATATATTGTGTATCACTGCCTGGTGAACATAGGTTTTTATATTTACATCCACTCCCTGGAAGGAAGATACATTTGCTAGACAGTCTCTTTTCTCACTTTCTCTCTGTGGAGGACAATTATCATCACAGTTTTACACCAAAGTAAAACCTGGCATGGCAAGGCAGGAAGGTGTAATGTTCCCTGAACATCTGAAACAAACCCTCAGGAAACACAAGGCAGGAGAGACAGTGCTTTAAAAAAAATTAATGAGTACAGAGAAATATCAGATATTATTAATATTTGGGCTGCAAATAAAGTATTCTCATAAGGTAAGATGCAGGATCTCAAGAAACATAATACTTTATATGATAATGGCCCATTTGATGTAATAAATCAAAAAGCAACTGAAGTGCAGAATTAAAGAATGATTCAGCTTGATAAAGAAAAAAGAAAATCAAACCAACATTTTATGATGCAAATTTTCTTGCAAGTACCAAAAATATGGGTATTTTGGAGATGGCTAAATGACTGTCTCTATATGATAGATGTCAATATATACACACACATTAGGTAGAGTGGGAGTACTACCTAGTGGAGTAAGAACTGTCGGGCAGGCAAGATGGGTCTAGCAGCTGCCTATTGTCCTCCCCTCTGTGCCTGCTTTCAGCAAAGTCACCTGCTGAGCTGACTGAACCCTTATCTTCTTCCATCTGGAAGGACAGAAAAGCAACAGATCTTATAAAGCACCATGCTTGCATTGCTGTAAAACAGTTACCATTGGTACAAGAACTTGCATTTCACTCGGTCTTGAGAGAACACGGCATATTTACAAGGTCAAGAGGCAATTTTTTCAGGTGATTCAGTGGATCAAAAGTGGTTTCTCAGTGCCCAAGTATTACAAGTGTTGGCCTTTTTGTGCTCCACCGACTATAAAAGGAGAAACCCAACAAATCTGGAATCTATTTCAAACTTTTAGATTTTGGAGTTTTGTTTTCCCCCTTCTAATACAAAGGACCATTTCAGTTTGTTTTGTCTTATTACAGATTATTCCACAGGCCACAAGACAGACATTTCAACCCAACATTTTATCACATTGAACAGTTGGGACTTTGTGGAACAGGGACTATGTTTAACCCTGTACACCAAGTTAAGAGCACTGCAGAGTATTTTCCCGAGCCCAGGTCCCAGCTGCCAACATCCTGATGCCACATGGATGTTTCAGAAAATAGATACGAGACGGTCATTACTATTCCACAATTAAGTTAAAATTTGCTCCCTACTGTAAATCTCACTTTCTTTAACCCTTAACATACCGTATACCAAAATCCCAAACAATTAGATTTAAAATTTTAAAAGAAAATATATAGGAATGTTGACATCAACAACTTCACCAGTGTGATGTTTTCATCCCTTCTTTCATTTTTCTACTCTTTGTTTCTTTGAATCAAATAAACCTATAAATGCCAAATTATTTCATTATTTCCAAGTCATTAGACAAAAGTATCTTCAGGTAAGTGGTATGTGCACTTTTGTGACTGAAGATAAATACAAAATGGTGCATTCTTTGCTCATTTATTCCATCTTCCTGTGATAGTTTCTGTGGATTAGCCACAGATGAGCACCAAGCTATTCTAGCACAATGTACAGGCCTGTAAAGGAAGAGATTATCCTTGATCAAAGTTTAGCACATCAGGGTGTTCTAGTACACCTCACTAGTGTGAATGCACACTTCCACTTGGATAGTCTTCTCGGAAATTACATGTTCCTTACAGAAAACACAGGCTGTAAAAGGAACAGAGACCTCTCTGCTCTTGACTTGACACGGCTGGGCTGGGTGAGACCTGAAACTGTTGGGAGGGAGATCCTATGGAACAAGTGCTAGAGTTAAAAATACAGACAAGCAATGAAGGCCATAAAGCCAGGGCCCGGAGCCTGGAGTTCTGGAGACAGCTGAAGAGCAGATCTGGACTGAGATGAGGGGAAAACCAGGCACCAACAGACTCATGGGCCTGGAGATGGGTAAAAAAGAAGGTTTGGCTGTGACAAGGTAAATGCTGCAGAGCCCCGGAAACACCACCATGCACTGACAGCCTTCTCTGTAAATAAACCCCTTTCTGGTGTTTTACATTTCCCCAGTAACATGTACAGTTCATAACACACTGTCCAAAGGTAGAAACTCTGTAAACACAGTTAATCCCATCAGTAAGCAGAATTAAAACATCTGTCCAAGCAACACTTCTCACATGTGGCTTAAGATTTCTGACAGCTCTCATAAAGCACAGAGACATGTAGACATACATGCACACAGAACACTTTCCTTACAAATAAAAACATGGAATGAGATACAATGGGACCCAGTTAGTACCCAAAGATACATATTTCACGCATTCCAAGAACAGGAGAGACAATTAGGGAGCAAAGCAGTGCTCAGCCAGACCCAGCTAAGCACAACACCTGCACCTGACCTGTGCTGCTTCATTTCCTCTTCGTCCCAAGTTCCAAAAGTGACAGTAAAGTTCAGAGGCAAGAGTTTAACAGGCATACACAAGATTGCAATTCTGACTTACAGGAATCACCTGGCCACCTAGAACACCCCCTCAAAGTTCTTAACTGTACATCATGAAAATACTCAATATAAACTTGAACATTTTTTTGCACACTGTCAAGCCTTGCAGACATAGAAAATTACTATAACATCATACTTGTCTTTTAATTTGCATTCATAAAGGGAGTCTCCTTTTGATCACAAGAGAACAGTAAGCACGTTGGCAGAACAAGGCATAACTCAGTTTAACCTGGAGTTATGCTCCTTTTGAGACTCCTAATACATATTTACAAACAACAAAAAACTGCCCRAGTCTGTTCATCAACTTCCATGCATTCTGCAGTCACAAAGGATGCAATTCCTGGGTGGGCACGTACAAATAAGGTGTGACAGATTAGCTGTTATATATTCACTAGACAGCTGCTTTGTTTCATGCTCCTTGCCTTCTCTGCCCTACTACTTCGGGAAAATAACTGCCCTGGACACCACAGAAACTAACCCACAGTCTTCATTCCAAATTAATTTCATTTAGCACAGTCAAGTGAGTAGTTTCTGTCTCTTAACYGATTTTCCTTTTAACTGTTTTAGGCAAGGATCCACAGGATAACTTCTGAACTTTGTCCAAAGGTAGAAGAAAGAACTAGAGAAACCCAAATCCTTGTTTGTTTCTTGTTGCACTTTACAAGCTCAACTGTGTATCAGAAGGCACTTAGTGCTTGTACTTCAGGTATATAAGACACTCAAGTGTAAAAATTCTGATGTACAAGAGAATTGGATTTGCATAATCATTTGTTACTCATGGACAAAACAGATTTCCCATTTTTTTAACCCCTCCCTAAGTTTAATATGAAGAAAATTGCCTCATGTTAGCAAGAATTCTCCTGGGTTTAGCATTTTAATAGCTACAGTGCTGCATTCCTAGACAGCTTTATTTTTCTTGACTATCCAGCAGCATAACCATTAAAATGAGTTTAGTTYTGGAAATTTTAACAGAATCTTCTGCTCCAAAACCTTTGGTGTAGATATGATGTGCCACATAATTCACTTTAATAATTCATTGAGAAAACAGAGACTTACTGGAAATACACTTATCCGAAGTTTTTAAAAGGTAGCTTATTTACATGACACTGATAAAGCAAGAATTTTAAAAGCTAACTTATAAAGGCTTTTGCAGAGGAACCTCCCCAATAAGCTGCTAAGTTTAACAGCTTTAAAAGGTACACTGCACTTTGCCTGTTTTAAAGCTATTAAGTGCTGAATTCAAAATAAAAAAACCCAAACCAACCCACCATCATCTCCCTGGGTGTTTGGAAATCCAAGGTGATATGTTTCACAGTGGGGTCACTAACAGCTAAAAACAATGGCCATTTCAAGTTTTGCCTTGTAAAGGTGTAGTGCACTCTCAGAGGAAATACAAAACTTTTCTCTTTTGGTTAAACAAGTGGCAATTAAGTCCCTAAAATGTAGGTTAGTTGGTTATCCTAGCACCTATTTGCATTTTAAACAACAAAGTCACCTTGAGAAATATTTAAAAGGAATCAGATCTTTGCATTAATTCTTGGTGTAGGATGTAGAAGTAGATAAAGGTGGGATTGAAAAGATTGAGACATTGCTGATGCACATGAATGTTTAAGTCTTACAAAAGAGAATCAGCATTTGACAGCATTTCATGTGCTGAACTCGGTGCATTTGAAGAGTTGCAGAATCATGTTTTACCTACACAGACACATGTATGCTTTGATCTTTTTTTGAATAATTTTCTGGGACTTCGTAGCCAAATGCCTTTAGGAATATGTATCTATACACATTGAAAACAAACAACACTCACTTTATAGCTGCACAAAACAGACACAAAAAGCCTCAGCTGCACGAGGGTATGTATGCACCCAAGCTTAAAACATTTTCTGCTCTTTCAACACAATTGAAAGCAAATTAAAATGGGCAAATAACTTGCAAGAAATTGCTGCCTGAAGTACATGGATCTTCCTGTCACAGCCTTATGAAGCTGAAATTATCCAGCATGCAAAAAGCACTGTTAATTTTTATCATAAAGAAACTAAAAGCATTATAACCATGCTAGAAACTATGACTACTGAAAAACGGATGCAAGAATAGCTAGATCTTTATTCTGAAAGTTGAGCATCATGCTAGGGATGTTTTTTCCTAAAAATAAAAAAAAGGCACGTCCAACACATGCTACTTAGGAGAAGCATTTGGCTCAAAAACACAGAGCAAAGCCAAGAAATAACCAAACTGAATGTTTCTGCACTACAGGTATTGCCCTCTCACCCCACTAATATATATTCATGCCTCTTCCCATCTCTCTCAGCACTGGTTAGTTCACCTTGAGCATGCATAAGAGTTGATGAGGAACTGTCCCTCCTACTCTACCTAATTTTGCTCAGCTGATTCCTTGCCCTGGACAATGGCTGCAGTGCGATGAACTCGTCACTTAAAGCAACTCTGTTGGAGTACATCTACAATTGGACAGAGAAGGGATGGAACATACATGTCAGTAAGTAGCAGCAGTAATTTTCTAAGAGAAAGACACAGGACAACACATTGTTATTTAAGTGGAATACACATCATATACAGAACACAAGCCTGGTACCTTCGAGACAGCTCCTGGGATCATCACAGCCAGTCACTGTTTGGTAGGACCATTCTTACTGTACCTTTGCTTTCATACTGAGAAAAAAGGCCTATACACTTTTACATCTGTGCTTTACCAGACATCTTTATTCTGTATTATTTTCTCCCCTCAGCAGTGCTGTGATTTATCTCTACCCAAAGATTTATATTTTCATTCACATTTACCTGTATGATTCTGTAACAGACCCGTGTGAGAAACTGCCCATAAGCTACTTCARGGAAACTGACCTCAGTCAAACACAAGATGGCCAGCAAAACACTCTTGGAACACAGTAAAAATAATATAAAATAAAGGAACAGACATTCACCTTAAGTGCATTAAGGTAYGTAAATTTAACCAAGTTCATCCTCTATAAAAGTCAACTCATGCTTGCCTGTCATATTTTTAATTTTTAGTTTCCCAAAATGAATGATTGAGATTTAAGTTGCTGTGACAGAACAATATTTACATTTAAAAGTCTACCAAGTGTTTCTCTCTCATATCAGCTAAATTTCTCTGCTCTCTTATGAATAATTCAGCTACATGTAACATCTAACTGATCAGAGACAAACTCACTCTTGATGCTATCACTTTATACTAACAAAAAGATATAAAATCAAGTTCCTTATATATTAAGTAGGGTAAGGCAGAATCCTACAGGTACAGTGAATTCAGAGCACGATGTTGGGTAAGTAGCACCAAAAAAGACTTTCTGAAAAATTAAAACAATAGGGGTAAGCATTTTCAGCTGAGAAACCTGTGTTTGACTCACTGCTCCTGGGAATAGTTTAGAATTTAAATGATGGCAGACAGAAACAACCTAAATAGCTGCAATCTAAAAASAAGGAACTAGGTCATGTAACAATTTATCTTGCCACGATAAAAATGTAATAATTGTAAACTAAGCTTTTTCTCTCCCCCAATATGAAAATATCCTAATCTAGTCCTACAATTAAAAATGAACAATTAAAAATATTCAGTTATACAGAGGGTGCACCTACACTATGAAAAACACCAAAACCATTTAAAGGGACAATATACAAAGTTCCATATTTATTCTTTCAGTAACTTCCACAGCATTAGTCATCACCCTTAGCTTTTAGGACAAAGACATTCTCCAAATCCTTTCTATCTGAAAGTCAGTCTCTTCCTCTGCTTGGAAATGAAAAGAAAAATATTTACTAGGAATTTTAAACACAAATTATGAGGTATGATCATAAAAGAAGCATTCTGTCACTTCTTGAGAACAAATGTGCTAAGCTGATCATCTGCTCCTCTTTAGTTACATCTACTTCCTCACTACAAGAACAGTGAATGAAATTCAGTGGAGCTGACTGTCCCATTAAAGCAAGAATGGGAAAATCTCAGCAGATTAAATCTCAAGAAAGGAATAAAGAGGTGCCTTCTTTCTGCAAATACATTTTAAACTATAATTCCCCTACCAGACACACAGAAAGAAACCACTGGATGGCTGTTGAAGAACTTCTGGTCCAATCAGATTTTAGACATCTCSATCTTGCAGCATCAGGAATTAAGAGTTTTCAGAAAAAATACAGTATTTTGGTCAACACAGACCCCAATGCTGATTCTGTCAAATGCAAAGTAGAAAGGGAATAAGGAAAAAGAGAAAAGATGACTAACAGAGATGTATAAAGCAAAATCCCCATAGCTAGGAATCAAGCTATAGTCACAGGAAAGGTGTTAAGACATTCAACAAGATTCCTTCTTTGAAAATAAGAAGTTCTACTGTGTCCTTGACAGCACAACTACAATGGAAGCAAATTGAACCCAAAAATTCTTTAGAAAGGATTCAGAAGTAAGAGAATGCAGAAGAAATATATGGATAAGGGTAGGGGAAAACCACGTGGCTTTCTGGGTTTTAATTCAAGCACTTTAAGAACATGAGAAACCTCAACAACTACACCAATACACTGCCAGACTGCAGCAGCTGATGTACAGCGAGGAAGGAAAGGGAAGTGTTTGATAAATACTGCCACTGGTTTTTGAAGGGGAAAAAAAAAGATTGATAAGCATCATTACCTATAGACTCTCTAACCCAAGAAGTGCAGTAATGTGCAATCCAGAGTCCTATCAGGTTTAGCTGAACAGCCTTCTGGAAGCCAGTGGTTATTTACCTTGGCTTTTAGCTACTAAATTCCAAGACAGGAAAAAGCAGCCAATATTCCAGTTTTGAAAAGGGCCTACTGGGATAGTTTGGCTAGCAGTAGGCTTGTCAGCATGRTGTTGATCCAAGGCAAATTAGGAGAACGTTTCACACGGATTTTTTCTTTTTAAACACACAAATTAAAAGGGTAATATAATTTAAGTAAATCAACGTGCACTTCCATCAAAGTAACTGCAAGGTGAGATGCTAAAGATAACAGCATTGATGTAATGCAGTCAGGAGTTCTGTATGGCACAGAGCTCAGTGTAATTTGGATTAAGCAATTAGGACACCACAAAATCAATCTGGCACACAAATGGACTGAGCACTGCTAACAGGTTTCAGACCATAACTGTGCATGGGACAGCTTTGTCAACTGGGTTCTTCATTCACTTCCACTATTTTTGGCCCTATGCTGACCGACCTCTCATCAATGACCTGAAAGAAACCAACATCACCACTGGCAGATGAGTAGAAGATGCGTAAGATAACAGGTTATTGATGTATATTATTCTGTAAACTGAATACATTATTTCCATACTTGGCACTGACGTCTGCTGTGCTGGAATACTGTGTCCACCGGTAAATCCAAAATTCAAGATGAGGTTGAGGAATGGTGGAGATTACAGGAGAAACACAAGAATGATGAAAGATTCTAAAACAACCTTTTTAAAAAAAGATGTGAGTCCAATCTACCTATCAGTGCAAAAATTTACTTGATCACAAACCTAACTCAGAATAAAACAAGAAACTGTAATAAAAGGCTTCTCATTTTAGCAGAAAAAGCATAAGAAGATAAAATGTTGAAAACTAAAACCAGAGAGAGTCACTATTAGAACAATGGGTCAGGATGACTTCTCCATAACTGTCTCTAAAAAGAACAAAACACTCAAGAGATGAGATATATCTACCTGAAAGATAGCCTAATTTCACTAGAATGATTTAAAGGATTTTTTTTTGTAGCCCATGTCAGGCAAAAGGGAGATCCCACCATCACAGCATAACCTTAGACCTTGTCTATGAATCTGTGAAACTGCCACATGGGTAATTAGCTTTAATTACAGAATCAGCAATCAAATGTATACCATATGATATGGTCGAGATTTAAGAAATACTAATTAAAACAAGTCCTACTTAAGTAATTCTTAAAATTGTTTCCATCACATTTTAAGAACTATTCAGTGCTAATTACAGTTGTACCTTCTAATATCTAGACAAAACTAAGTTAGCATCCATAAAGCAGTACAAAAATGTACAGTTAGGATCCTCTCATCTGAGATGCAAAAGACTGAATAACCCTTTTATAAATAATTCTATTCATGTTATTACCAATTACTTAAACATAAACATTACTGCCTTGTAAAATGGTGTCCTCACTTCTGTAATTTTAAATTAACAACTGTTTTTCAAAATGAGAACACTTCTATGCATTAAACATGACAGCAATGTAAGAGGATAACTACTGGTCAAGTTGGATACAAAAGCATAACATTACCTGAGCTTTTTCAGTACTTGTTGGTTGCAGATGTCTGTACAGCACTTTCTTCACAACATCAATAAACAAACAAGCAACTACTATGAGGATTATGGCAAACCAAGCAGAACCACTTGACAACAGTTGAACAAATACAAAGTACATGTCCTGGGTATGTAAAAATGGCCTGAAAAGTTAAAAGAAGTGGCGATTACTAAAAGGAACTTCTAGAAACAGAAGTACAGGACAGATTGTCTCAAGTGTATCTTATTTTACATTAAGCATTGAGTCTCAGGATGCAGAGCCACAACTGCACCAAGTCCAGCAACCTGTTGGACCTGACCTGCAAAGAAACTTCAGGGTAAGAGGGTACTGAACTTCGGAGGGAAAGGTTCTGATTTAGTTTTAAATTGTGTTGCAGGCAATCAATCACCATCCTATCCCTCCAAGACCCCAAAGTAAAATCAAAAATACCTCACTTTACTGATTCAAACCCCAGCATCTTCATTTCTGTTGCAAATATTTACCTATTACACAACACCTTTGGGAACCTATCTACTGGGAACAGAAATGCCTTTACAATCACAGGCTGTCAAAGACAAGTACTGTCTGTCCTTGAGCACAGCACAGTGTTGCAGCATTGCTTAAATTTTTTAAAGAATCATCAAAAGCAAGTGGCCACTCTAGGTTTAAAGCTTTTTTCCCAAAAACATGTCACAAAATTCAGAGCAAGATCGTAGAATATAATATTTCAGTGTTTTTTCATAGCCTCATTGATCTTACATGCTATAGGAAGGGGGAAGAAAAGAATCACTTACCAGATAATTCCCCCATAAAACAAGGAGAATATGAAATAAAATACAATGGATCCCCAAGTAACAAAATGGTTTATCCATGTCCAGAAGTGAGTTTCTAGTGCCATCTAAAACAGAGATAACTTCAGTGAGCTTCTGTTTTCCACCCACTTCACAGAAAATGATAAATACCAGTCAGAACATACTTATGAACTACCAGCCCAAACACTAAATATTGTTGTAACACACAAAAACTGAAGCAAAACCTCAAGCAAACTTGAAACTAAATGTCAAAGTCACTTATCTGGGTTCCTCAAGAATCAGTAACTTCTGAATCAATTTTAAATTATGGCTTTATTACATATTTGCCTATATACCCACACAGACAGAGTGGTCAGTATAATATCATACCTTCATCGTAACAGTTATAACCATAACGGTGAAGACCAAAGTACCAAATGTCCAGTTTCCAAACATCTAAGAAAATGGCAAGGCAAAAATCATGGAAGAAAAAAATATCAGTTAAGCACATTCACAGTAAGTTAGATTCTTCTCAAATCAGCTACACGAAAGAAATAAGACTGTGGACATAAGCTTGTGACAAGTAATCATCATGAAAAAGCAAGGAAGATACAACATAAACTACTAGAAAAAAAATACAGCTTATGATAACAGCAAAATTAACAACCCACAAGTCATCTGTCTTCTTGGTTCAAAACAAATCACCACAAAGTCTACATGAAATATGAAAAAAAGTCCAAAACAGCAATATGAAATGATAGAAAAATGAAGATACCAATTTGATCAATTAATTATAAGCATCCAACAGAAGGGAAATATTGGGTGGAAGGTATTCACTTTAACGTAAGTGCAAAACACTTTTGAGTTTAAACATTTCCAGATAATTTTCAACATGCAGCATCAACTGAAGGTTCACTTAATCCCAAGCACAATTTTACAATTCAAAAATAATGGTGCCATTGTATTTTACAAAGAAAATTCTAAGGAAAAGACACTTTGTTTCAAGGCTAATAAACACAAAGATTGAACTTCAATTCTGAAATCCTGAAATCTGTCACTTCTGTTTTCTCTTGTGCATGTAAATTAAACTATCAAAACTCTGAACAAGGTCTACAACAATAAAATCTCAGCTCTGACAACCAAGCAGGGGTGCTGAGGTTGTATCTACCTACACACATGCTACTCAGAGCTGCCATTCTACAACAGGTCCAGCCATTCTGCTCCTGGGAGCAGGCTGGGGGATCACACGGATTCACAGGTATTTTTGCCACTGACAAACTGAACAATGACCAAACCCTCAACTGTATTTACTAGTAGCAGACTAAGCAAGCAAGGAGGGAGGTACCACATGCAGACAGGCAATCAGGGTCATCCTAGAGGTGATGTGGCAGTACGGCACAGAGGCACGGAACTGGGATTCGCACGGTTGTAGTTCTTGTTACAGAGCTCTGACAAAAAAAATCCCAACAGCCTGAGGACAGATCTCACAACTGCTTCTCTCATCTATACACGAGATACAAAACGGAGGCAGCCATGAGTCTGGATTTACTGATAATTTTAAAGATCTTTGTTACAACACTTCTTGTGAAGCCTTGGATTTAACTTGTCCCACTGACAGTAATGGTTAACAAGTAACGTGCTTGTTGTTAACTGCTGCAGTATTAATCTTAAAAGTAAAATTAAACTTCTGCTCCTGAGTGACCTGTGAAAGAAAGTGTCTTTGCTAACACTGCTCTCAATGGTCACAGAGTTAGAATGCAAAACACAAACAGGTTCTTGCCACCATTTTATTTTTGAACACATTTACACTGCGGATGCTGCATCCTTTAATCCTATAAAGTAACAGATACAATATTTTGTATCTCCTCCTCTTCTGAACTCTTACCATTTGCCTCTTAGGTTTCAATATCTGACGACATGCACAGCATGAAAAAGGGGGGAGAAAAAAGAACTAAAAGATCAAGTAGTTGCACAATGCGTTGAGGTAAGCCTAACAAAGCACCAGCACTAACAAATTATTTACAATCTCTTCTATTCTGCGGTGCTCTGAACTGAGAACTTGGACTGGAAACGTGAGGCTTTGCTCTAACACTACCCTGTATCACAGATTTGTACAGGTGATCACTTCTTGAGGACTTTTTATTAAGAAAGCACTTCAGCAGTGCACAAGGTTCTCTTGCCCTTAATTTTGGCTTTTTTGGGCACACATTAAATTTGCAAGAAACTTTATGCAATGCAGGTATTTCACTGCGACACAACAGTTCTACCAGTCCTAATAACCATCTTTTAGCAAACACAGAGGCAGAGTAACTAAAAAAACAAAAAATGTCTTAGAATTTATTTGAAGTCGTATCACATGAGAAGCCAAAGGGCAGCTGCCAATTCCCCAAACCAAAGAGTTGTTAATAAATACAACGAAAGAAGTCTCTTTCTGCCCTGTGGACATTTACTAAGCAATTTTGAAGTGAGGTGCTTTGACAACTGAAGACGGATGCACCAAAACACACTGATTCATAGTCTAAAATTACCTCATTACAAGAGTCCTGAAGGACCTTTACCAACTCACTAGAATTTCATATCCCACACAGTAACAAATGACAAGAGAGGACACACTCCTACCTCAGCTGGAAGAGGCATTTTAGTTTAAAGCACGACTATTTTAATGTTCTCATCAAACATCTCTTGGTGGAATGGGTGTTCCAAGTGGCTGCACCACTCCCCCTTCAGTGCTCCTCCTTCCTTGGATGCTGCCAACCACCAGCTCTGACTGCAGCCACTCAAGACAATTCTGTTCACTGCCTGTACATCACCATATTTCTGACTAAACTTCCTGAGCTCACGCCCACTCCCTGTCACCAGGTGACCCCTGTGAATTCAGCATGATGCTGGTTTTGCTCCTTGTGCCGTAACCGGCAACTCTGCCAGGCACTACGAGAATCAGCAAGTACTCCATGCCAGTATTAAAAATGGCATAATGAGAAGCAAATGTATTTTTCCATTACTACCCATGTTTAGTGAGGGAAAAATCACTATCTAATTGTTCTAAATCGAGGTAACTACCTCAGAACCAGGAGAAATAAGGAAACAGATTTATAATGGTTTCATCCAAGCTTTAGAGGTTTTTTGTAGGTGATTCTTCCTGTGAACTTTACCATCTTTAAAATAGAAAGTGTCAAATTAGTATTTAGTGATTTCATTAAGTTATGGTCTTAAAAACATGTATTGAATTAAAAGTATAATTTAAAAGCAGCTTGCACCACTAAATTTAAAAAAAATCTGAGTAATTAGAATAATACATATTCAGGAGAAGCTTTAAGACTTTTGTCAACTTTCAGCCTAACTTTATAACAGCTACTGAAGAGAAACTATTGTTTGACACTCCAACTAAGTCCAACTCAAAATGAGTTCTGAATGAAGGAATATAAATTCTCATTTACTGACATTATGAAATACGATTTTGACAAGAACAGTTTACAAAATAAAACAAAATTTAAGACAACCATGATACATCTATTATCTTGAAAGATATGTTCTTCATGGACATATGCTTTCTGACAACATCTTACAACTTCCACACTAAGAAATGTTACTCTTGAGAGCACACACAAATATTGACAAAGAATCTTTGATAATTATGTAGTTCACAATAAAAAAATTTTTCAGACACAGGAGGATTTTTCAAAAAAACATGAAGAAGTATCATCAAAAATACAGTGGTAGACTAACACTTATGATATTGTACCTGGCCATTTCCCAGCAGAGAAGTGTCTTCTCCCATTAGAAGATACGAGCCATAAAAGAAAACAAATGCATGAAAGAAGCCCAAGATGGTCCAGTAAAGAAATGGTTTAAACCCCAGATGGGCATTTTTACTGATGTCTCTGCAGAAATAAAACAGATTTTGGATTTCATACTGTCCATAACCATCAGCTATTCACACTGCATGACTGCTACTGCTTTGAATAAATGTAACTTTCAACCACACCAAGACACATTTAACAAATGCTGACATATGAAAAAAATACATAAATCATGGGCAAAAAAAGAACTCTGAGCTCTCATGATTTGGCTCTGCTTTAAGCAGCAGTCACCAATGGCAAGGGTCTCTAATGGGTCAAATTCAGAACAGCACAAACTAGAATTCTTGTCCCTGGAGGTGAAATTGCAAGAGGAAGAAAAAGCCAGATCTCCTGCTACTTACCTCTTGCTCTGCTTAAAAGACCTTTACAGAAAGACAAACAGCTGAGAGACACCTCTTTTTTACAAAAATACATACTTTTTCCCTCCAAAAAGCAATATGTAGTGCAACATGCTACCACTGGGAGGACATCTAATTCTACAGGAAATCACTTCTCCTCTTGGTAAAGGACTTTTTTGTGGTGATTGCCCTAACAATGTTATCCTAGTTTTTCATTTGTGCATCCGAGTGATTTTCAGCTCCTACACGTAACGGAGGAGAAGGCTGCCAATCATTTAAGCTGGCCAAGTGCTCAATGCTCTTCCACTCTTAACATGACTGACACAAGAAGATGCTTCTCTTAAAATACTCCTGTTAACTAACTTCTAGGATGAAAACTATGTAGCTTCAGTTCTTCCTCATCAAGATAGTTACTAAAAATGCCTAAATTACAGATAAAATATTGTAAAAATGCCTAATGCAAGTTCAGGCTTCTGGAGATGCCACTGTTGCTTTCCAAGATGTGAGAACTGCTGTAGGACATACGTACCTGTAGAGCACAGGTTTACTCTGCAATACATGCGGGTGCACATGCTGCTCAAACAGACTGTAGATGAGGACAGGCAGGGAAGTGAAACAAATATTGTACAAAGTCAGGTATACACTGTCATAGAGCGTCTGGAAAGGAAAGCAAAAAGTATTTTACGTCTTGTAAAGAAGAAAGGTGTTTGTATTTATTAAGATTTATTAGCACACTAATAGCAGCAACAAATTATGAGTCGCGTGAATTTGCTAGTTAGGAAAAAAGCTGTACTCACATAGCCATCTATTAACATCAGCTATCAAACAGAAAATGAAGCTGGATACTTGCTAAGTGTCACATCAGTACTGCTCCTTGTGTCACTCTCTCCTATTTTCTTAATCCTGCACCTCAACTGTTTCATAGACATTTACCAAGATGTAAGGCATGCAATACTTACTTGTTGTGAAAACAAACAGAAGAACTGATATAAAAATTGTGGTGTAATAAAGCACACATTCTGAAATAAAGAGAAGTGAAGAAAATAGTTAATCTTCAGTATATGCCTCACAGCCCTAAAAGAAACTGCTAATTCTTACAAGCTGGTAAAAATACACAGGGGGAGCATAAAATATTTCAGCATTTTACTTGGCAAAGTGAAGCAAGATGCTTTGCTTGAGAGCATACTTTGTTTGTTTGTCCTTTAGGACAATGAACCTGAAAAGTATAAACTTAATTATATGTGCTTGATGAACACATCTCACTGTGGGAGTCTAAGTAGTATTAAAGTAAGAGAAATCCATTCATTTTCCCCTCAGCTTCTTTTTAAGAATTTCTTTGCAAAATAGATTCCACAACTGATGATCAAGTAAAAAAAAAATTTTAAAATAATTACAAACCCCCCTGCTTTGAGAAACCAAACACATCTGCCTCTCAGCCTAGGCAAACTCACTGTGGTATTTAAAGCTTATTTCTAGGTGGAAGGACTAAACAATTTCACAGCTAAACCACTGCATTTGGTTGTAAAACATAAAATAAAAAAGCCCAGAAAACATATTTGAACAAAGATATTTAACCTGATCCCAACAAAAAAGTCTCAGATCTGAAATAAATTTCTTGCTGCGAAAAAACTCACCTTATAAAAAAAGTACTGTACAAGGGTTGCTATTCTAATATAGTAAAAGTGCCCATGAACAAAAAGCAACTTGGAGAGGAATTTAAACCGTGCTATTGCATAGTCACTGTTTCTTACAGCTTGCCTTCCTTCCTTGCCCATGATTCCTGTAACGTTTGGGAAACAAAACAGAAAACCGGTTAAGTATTACAAAAATCGAAGTTTAAAAAACCCAACAACATACATCTGAAGCTACAGTTCTGTTTTCCTGCACTTCAACACTGTAAAGACTCTAGCAACTTTGTGTTGCAAAATAAGGCATTACTCCTCACGCTTACAACTAAACGAAGCTGCTCACTTGATGCTGATTCAAATTAAAAAAGCCTCTATTGCTTCTGGCAAAAGCAAGTTACCTATGCCAACATGTGCCTCCTGGATCATGCTCACATCATTAGCACCATCACCGATGGCCAATGTTATGGGCTTCTCTGGAGAGGTTTTTAACAGTCGCACTACCTGGAAAAAAAAATTAAACATTTTCATGTTCAGACAATCTACCTAAAAATCATGTCACCAATTCCCAAGTTTCTTAGTTAGTTGCCTATCTGTAGATATAATTAATATGTTTTATGAACATGCATGCTGGGGTAAAAAACATCTTTGGCGTATCACACGCATAAATTCAACTCCTTCCTTAGAAAAGCTGCTTGTTTTGGGGCACAAACCTGATTTAAGTATTACATCTGCCTTGAGCCTATTTTCCTGTTCTTATTTCAATGTTCTTTTACAACTCTTAGTTTGGTGCTTTATGATACAAAACAGGCAAGTAAAAGCTGGAACTGAAAGTTTACTTATGGAGTAATACAGTTTTAATGCCCTTTACTAACCCAGATTCTTCACGTTTATAATTAATGGAACTAATTCAGGTAAAAGAAGAATTTGAAAAATCAAATGCATTAGCTAAAAGGTCAACATGACATTATTAAGGAAAAGAGCTTCTTTCTAAAGCAACTTCATTATCACCAGGGCGTATTCTCAGTTGGCAAAGACACAGAAGAAGATATGACAGAATGAGGAAAAAAATTGTTGACATACAAGGCCCTTAAATACACAGAAGAGGAGCAGTGATAGCTGATCTTCAATGTAAGTGCCAATAATACTCTAAATACAGAGGAGTTAGTTAGATGAGGCTTTTGGTTAAGGAGAATTAGTAATTCATTAACCTCCCACAGAGCTCCAGCTTAAGGTAGAAGCTTCACTAATTTAGTTGCAAATGGGCTGCAGGTTAAAGGTATGAATGCAGATCAAGAGGTTTTCCAAAACCAAGAAAATAAATATGTATGGAAAAATATTTTCCCCATGAAGCTCCAGAAAACACGAAGTGGAAATATCAACACAGCAACTGCATGAGGTTAAGCAGACACAAAAAACTGTATTGGAGTAACTGAGTTGTAGCTGGCCATGTCAGGGCATTGATTCACAGTAGTGGGAATTCACTTCACACAAGGAACTCAACAGTGATTAAATACAGTTCACAGCTCAGAGAAATCCACCTGATTGTGGGAATACATTCCCTAATTGCAGGTATTAATATTCAAGTTTAAAGGTTCCCCATTCTTAAGGGGTAATTATTTCAAGTACATTTAGCATTAGATCCTAGGACCTAGCCTTAAAGAGGTAACAAGGCTACAGGATGTCACCCAGATCAGTCCTCCTGAGATCCCCAAGGCTCGGGTAATTTAGACAGACAAACATCTACATGAAAAGGTCAAGACAAATCCTCTGGCAAATTTTAACAGCAGCAATCAGCAGCAGCTCTGAATGACTGACATGATGATGTTTAAAAAAGGTTTTTGAGTCATAAAACATACCAAAATTAGTAGTGAGACCACTAGCCATATGTTAACACGCATTATAATTAGAGATGCAGGAAATATTAAGCTGTGTTCCAGCTTAATCTTGGAATAAACCTCACAAAATGGTTGCCTACAGCAAAAAATCATGTGCAAGACTAGACTAAACTGCCCTGAACTTCCTTCCCTACCCTTCATGTTGTATGGCATTTGTCTCAGTGATTTATATACTTCAACGTTTGAAATTAAAAAGTCACTGCTATCAAAATTACATTTTATTTTTTCATGATTCATGACTAAAGACGAAATAATCCCCATTATCTGCAGGACACGAGAGGAATTAAGGAAAGCAGTACAAAACACTGTAAATCATGTTAAATGACAAAGTAAGAACAAGGACACAAGACTGGCAAACAACTGCACCTTAAAGAGAGAGGCTGGCAAAAATTTCAGCTAAAAGAATGCACAGACTGGACATCTCCAACAAATTGTTTTACTCATTGTAGCTACAAATTCCTTTTAACATTTTACTGAAACTAATATTATACTAGGTGAACAGTTCTATACTGAAGTGATGCTAAAGACTGCATTAGAACTCTGGCCAAATGCTGGAAGCAGGAAGAGACCTCAAAACAGGTCACTCATGCTACAGCAGAACAGCCTGCCCTCTGGCACATCTAGTACCTCACAGTAGGGTTTCCTAGTGCTTTAAGGTAAAAAGACATCTTTTCATGAAGAGAAAATTTCAAAAGGAAAGAATAAATAAGAGCTTAGCTTTCTAGAACGAAAAAAACAAAATCACAAAATCTGAATTTGAATCTTATCTAACCTGTACTTGAGAAAAATTTAGTACATGTGAAGGAAAAATGGTCTTAGAAGAGTCTCCCCTGGAGACTAGGCTTCGGCTTCCCTTCCCTTTTACTTCTACCTCAAATTTGGGTGTTTTTAAAGTATTTAGAGATGCACAGTTTTTCCTTACAGGTTCATGGATTTTCAATTTAGGTTTTTTGGTTTGGAGAAGCTAAGACAAAAGCATGCAGGTGATCAGAATATTTGCTGCCTGATTGAACACTCCAGAGGCAGATTCAAGATGAGCCATTTTCTTGCTTGGTGGCAGTATTTTGACTTTCCCAACCACTCGCAAATTTTCAAACACATGTATAGAAACTTCTGAGCAAACTACCCCAGATCAACTGAATTTAACAAGGATTCAGAAGTCACACAAAAGGTCAGACAAACAAACGAAGCAGTTTCAGAAATCCTTGCCTCCTCAAAGCATGATAAAAATATTTCAAAGACAATCCTGATTACATTCTCACTTACCTTTGCTTTCTGAAGGGGTGCCATGCGACAGCACAACACTGCAGAACAGTTTTTGCAAACTTCCATGAACAGTTTTTCATGTTCCCTGAGTGCAAGAGAGAGGCTGGTCCCATCCACAACCAGTCCATGCTGGATAACATGGTCTTCCTTTATTCTATTCGGGGACAAAAATGTTGACTTTGTACCAGTGTTATGGTAAAATTCCAATTTTGCTATAAACTGTGTGAGTGGCCAGACAATAAGCAACGAAGTTAATCTGTTAGACAGACTACTTCTTCAAGTCTGCTATTATATTAATTTTTTTTTAAAAAGGCAACTTTCTTTGTTTGGCACACGCATCAAAGAGACTGCCATAAAATTTGAAAATGAAAGCAAACCAAGTGAAGATCATCCCTGAGATAGCGACATCTCAGTATTTTACCTCTTGGCTAGCTGCCTCAGTTGTTCTGCACAGGTACTGTCTGACTTGTGCTGCACAAGCTCAAGGATGTTCATGGTTCTGTGAAAGTGTCCACAGGATAAACTGACACTAACAGCTGTCTCGTGCTTGTCTCCAGTGAGCACCCACACTTTGATACCAGCCAGCCTGAGGGCTTCTATAGTTTCTTGGACTTTCTCCTGCAGTCTAGAAACAAGAAAAATCTTAAATAGCCAACTGAACAGTTTACAAACAAAAGAGCTCACACTGTAACTCCATGTTACCACTGTAACCCCATTCTCATGATGAGTTAAGACTGCATTGCCAATGTTACACGTATTTTCAGAGAATCATAGTCTGGCAGATGATATTCTACCAGCAATAAACCAAAGGTTTTGATGAAGCAAAAACTGAACTTCAATCCTGCTAAGGGATCAAAAATTTGTAATAAGCATATCTTATCTAAACTAGGCACTATCACTGCATTTGAGAAGCTTTGAAACAGTCCACAATAATTACTGACTACTGTGGTGCATGGAAAGCTTCTCAGTGCCCCATCTGCTCACTCCAGTGTACAACATACCATCAGACCTACAGAGTACGTTGTACACAAGCAGAACACTTTGCAAAGGAGCTGTGTGTAGAAGTTTTCCCAAGGAATTTGCCATTACTCTAAATATTTACAGCAACTATTCCACTTCAGATACATGAAATCTCTCCCGATGAAACACACTGTATGTCACTGCTATTAGGCCAAAATCAGTTGGTACAACTTGTGTTTTGAATGCATCTCAATCCAAAGAGTGGTAAATATACTAAACAAGAACATAACAGAATTTTGGTTGCGGTGGGAGAGCTTTTCACACATCATATTTCACGTACAAATCCTAAACTCGCTGGGTTTGAATGTAGTTAGCAGTAACCCCATTGCATACTTGTCTTCTACTCCTGTAGCCCCAAGTAATTCCAGATCCCTTTCTATGAAGTTGAACACATCTGCTAATCTCTCTTCCCGCTGCTGTAAGGCAGTCCTGGCCTCATGAAGGCGTTTGCCAATTTCTTGGTACTCCTCCGGTGTGAATCTTCTGTAGGCTACGCACAAAGTTCTCAGTCCTTTCTGTGAGAAAATAAAAGACTGCATTCAGAATAGACAAGATTCTGGTCTAACACGAAGGTGTCACCTGCAATTTGTTCACTCCAAGTCACAGAACTTTTACTGCATGGATTTTGTTCTCATCAGCTGGGCAAGCACATACACTTACCAAAGCAAATTCATCCACATGTATCCTCGTTTTGTCTATTTCTCCACTTTTACTGCGAGGAAGAATGGAAGATTCTGCTCCCTTTGTGAACAAAAGCTTTTCCCCTAAAAAGTCAAACAGAACTGAAATTAAAATAATACCATTTAAGAAGTTCTCAAGTGCTGCTTCTGCAATTTCTGATCACCTACCTGAGGGACTCTCTACAATGACACTCATTCGTCTGCGATTTGGATCAAACTCCAAAACATGAAGCAATTTATATCTGTATTTTGTGTTTTAATAAAAGAGAGAAGAGAAGAAAACATTTTTAGAAATAAATTTCCAAAGACAATTACTTATAAATAGACTCTTACACCATAGACCTTTCCTCAAAGTGTCGTTTTTATATAGAAACTCTAAAAGCAGTGCCACCACTGCTGAACAACAATCACTGTTATTAGTCATTGTGGAATTCATTGCTTTTCATCAGTTTATATATATTTAATTCCATTCTGTAAGAACAAAAGGTGGTTCTACCAAGAGGAATAATTTCCTGAATATTAACTTGACATTTGGAGATTACAAGCAGCTCCTGTTTCTTCAACCTTCTGTTATTACTTCAAGTGTAACTTTGAAAACTACATTTTGTTTCTGACATTTGTAAAAAATCTACACTGTCAAAAAAGTGTGTGTGCTCTGGTAAGTGGACTTGCTTTTGTTATGTTACCACTAGCTTAGAAAATTAATTTTAGACATTTAACTTCAAAGTACTGCTAGCTAACTGACATAGATCAAATGGATAAAAGGAGTTATGACACACTGCAGATACACAGTTATTGATAATTTCTACTCATTTGGGGAAAGTTTGAAATATTTAATTAGATTATGCATAGATGAGACTGATTTAGGAACTTCTAGAGATGAAATGAGACTTGAATAAGCAATTCAGTTTTCCAACTCTACTACAGTTTCAACCTTTGAGGAATGGGCAAAGATACAAACTGTTACAACACACACCTACACAGAGTAACTCACACAAAATTCTTGCATCTCAGCTACAATTGGTAAGGAATAAGATGCAAGCTGTCTTGACATCAAGGGAAAAGCATTAAACAGAGCACGCTGTGGAAAGGCAAGGTTTGCTTATGAACAGAGAGGATTAAGAGGAGAACATTACATTAATCTTCACTACTGTTCTGCCCTTTGAAACAATCAAGGAATAAAAACAAATACCTCTCTGGTTTTCCAAGACTTTTTACTTCCATACTGTCTCCACTAATTCCAGTAAATACTACTCCAACCCTAAAAGTAAAGAAAATATAAATTTAATTATCACTTTAGACAAAATGGCTATTAATGGAAGGAGGGGGAGATGGCAGCAAAAAAGAGAGGCTCTTACACCCCGTAACTGCTCTCTGCTTCTAGAGAAAATTAAGAATGCCCATTTTCTGCAGTATTGTATTCGCATCATACTCTGACCACTATGATTTCTCAAGTATTTTCATATATATATTTTAAATCATCACTTTATAATACACCTAGGAGGTTGCATATTTTATATTTGAATGTTTTCCCAGTAAGCTGACAGTGCCAGGCCCTAGGCTTCACAAATGTCCTGAGCAATTATTAAGGTTGCTTTCACCACGGATTGGCTGCCCTCGTAGGCAGTTCCTGTGTTAGACAGTTCTGGCAGTGCTGCTCACCGGCTCGCAGCTTCAACTAAAGCTTTCTCATCTGGGGAAGAAGCATAATATTCCAAGGGGGATGTTATTCCGTTGGCATGCCAGGGACCATCAGCACCATCTGTTTGATCTGCATTGATCTGCACTGTATGACAAAGACAAACTGCTTTCAAGAAGAGTTCCTCTTCTTTCACCTGTAAGAAAGAACAAACCTGATTTGTAACATTTACATATCAACCCGGTTTTGAACACACTTGATAAAAAACGTTTTTACTTAAAAATCTGCCAAGCATTTCATGTTTAATAATCACATCTCAACATGTTTAATAAATATTATTTGCTCAGTAACACTTAAAAGCTTCAAGCTATTCAGAAATTCTGATTTATGTTTGAGGTTTTTTTTAAATGCTAACGGTACACGAATATTTCTCTGAAATAAAACACTTTCCATCTAGGATGACTACCGGTGGGAAAACCAAAGAGCCTTACCAAACCATGCCTATTTCCATCTGGAGAATCTTCAGAAAATCCCTCTGGAGTTAGTTTACCATTGACCTCTTGGTACTTTATGCCATTAATGGAGCACTCCCGAAACTGCATCTCATTTTCAGTTAATGTACCAGTTTTGTCTGTAAACACATACTCTACCTTTTGTAAAATAAAACAAAAAAAATACTTGGAATTGCATGTACTTGTTAGAAGAAAAAGATAAAATAATCTCCATGCACACTCTCTACTACACACATCTTTTTGATTATATAAGAATTTTAACTTCTGCCATCACATCTTACATACCTTATTTTAAAATTAATCAGAAATCAAATCACAAGTAATAAAAAGCCTGCAGTAAAAAATTTTAGTATTAAAAACTAAGTAGAAAATAGGTTTAAAAAACCTGACAGACAACATATTTTTTACTCTACCTGTCCCAATTCCTCATTGAGGTCTGAAGTATTTACTTGTGCTCTCTGGTTTGTTTCTTCATGATAGAGGTCAAGATCCCAGCCAATAAAAAAAGATCCAAGAAATTTCTGCATCTCAACAGTCACATAGAGTGAAATAGGTATGATAAAATTGTAAAGTACCAGAAAAGCAAGAAAATCTGAAATGAATCTCAGAATCTACAAGAGAAAAAGAGAAAATGTGAAGATTACCACGGTGATCAGGTGAAACATGGTGACTTAATTATGCTCCAATGTGCATGAAAAATGACAAATTGGGAGAGCCAGAGAAGCCCGAGTCCCACATACACACGAGAGAGACAACACTCCAGTGACAACGCAGGCATTCGCAGGTTGCCCCAGTAACATGCCCTCACACTCATGCAGAAAGTCTGCCTTAAGCTATGACTGGATGTTTCAATTCACAAGTTCATTAATTTTTGTCTTTCTTCTGAATCTGTCAGGAGAGCTGCCAATTAATATAAACTGTCATGGTTATTCTGTTTTTGAACTTTCAAAGAGTTGGGTCTGAAAAAACTAACGTGTTCCCCATTCCATCAAACAGCTTCATTCCTATAAGCTTTCTTAAGGAACTCTAAATTGTGAAGGCAAACAAGTGATATTCCATGTTCTCAGAGAAATCTGCAAGTACTCTCTTGTTTCAGGGCAAGAAGGTTCCTTGTCTGCTGGCATTCCCCAGGGACTTGGGTGACCCAGACTATGTGAAAAGAAAGGGACTGTGAGGATTTCCACGGCACAGACTTCTTTTGTTCCTCTTCAAATCATTGTGTTCCACACATCCATTTCAGGCAAACACCTATGTAATAGAACAGAAGCTTCTCTTTATGAGGTATGATAGTTTTAACCAACTCTGAAATGCAACATTGTGGTCTCTTTCAAGTCTTTTTTTCATGTGCACAACACACTCAGTATCTACATAGTGTTTTGGGAAGACTTGTACCAACACTTGAAAATTGAGCAAGGGAGATCAGAGATGACAAAAACCAGGCCACCTCTTTCAACTCCACCAGATATTGGTGCAGGGGAACATTTTAAATAAAGGAAATATAAAAGCAGTCAACAGTTTGCAAAGCTCAATTATGTCTGTTCTTCCTAATTAGAAAGCATTGCTCTAAGTATTTCATAATTAAAGTCTCTGACAAAAACACAGCAAGTTTTGTGCCTAAAGAGATCTTCCAAACTAAACCAGAAAAGAGAGATAAAAGCTGAGGGCAGTAATTCACCTAAGAGAAGTAGTGACAATCACTTAAGTTAGACAGTTTCTTCAGGCAATGGCTATGGAATAACAATCTGCACACAGAGGAGGGGATGGACAGGGAAAGCTCTCTGTGTAAGGATGTCAGCATGTTGAGAAATGCAAAGCAGATTGTGGAAGTCAACAAGGGAGAGAAAAAAAAAAGACATGATAGAAGAATGACACTGCAGAAACACACATGGCTCTCTATGTTCCCGATGGCAAAGGTAAAGGAATGGAAAGATTGAGGAAATACTTATCCCTAATTCTGTTCAGCACTGAAAGGCTCCACAGGCCAGACTAACTTGCATAGCAACTACTTCAAATTAAGCTCCTGAACTGCTTGGATGAAGGTAGACTCATACAGAAATCAAAAATTAAACAGAACACAGAAAAATACAGACTAATTGAAAAAAGAGACACTTTTCAGTACCGCAGATTTCAGGAACACTTCAAAGTATCCCTTCAATCTCTATAAAGAAAAGTGAGAGGGCAAGCAGGAGCTTGAACAAAATTACAGCCTTACGAAATTGCCCAAACCACCTCAGCATCACAGAACGTATAAAATTCCTGAACTGTGAAATCACTGCTAAAGAACATACACAAGAACAGCCATCCTCCTCCTCTTTTCATTTATGGAATGACAAAAGACATCCTAAAGAACAACAACAAGAACATAGAACATCAGAAATATGTCCTAACAAAGCCTTTTCAAAAAGCTTGGTCTTTTCATGAAGAAAAAGTCCAACCAGTAACAGAGGAAGAAATATTTCTACACAATGGTGAGGCTACATGGGACTAACTCTGTCAAAACTACCGAGACAACAGCACACAGACTTACAAGTGGATCGTGTGGTGGTTACACATAGATTAGAGACATAATATATATTACACTGGGTGTATATTGGTTGAGTGTTCCTCAGATATGCAACTGGCAGAACTACGTTACCTTACTGCTGTTTCTTTCATGCTCTGTTTTTTCATTATACCAAGGCTCATCCCATTTCTCTTCAGCTTGCCATGCATACTTTAAAATAGTGCTCAGAATGGCTTCAAAGAGGAGGATTATTAGATAAATAATCAAAAAGGAATTCATGGACCTACAGAGGCAAAAAAAAAAAAAAAAGAAAGCAACTTCAGTTTATTGTACTTAATCTGTTGACGCACTGTGGTTACATGAATTGATCAAAAACTTGTTGGACCTTTTTTAAAAAATGTATCCTGTGCTTGATATGGATATAAAGTTTCTACGTGACAAGCAAGCAACAGAATGGAAAAGAAATTCTACATCTGACTACGGTAAACTCTCTCTCTAGCAACATGAAGACCAGATTAAGGTGCAGGAACACCCCAACAGCTGACTTGTGTCACACCTGCAGTCCCAGATTGTGGGGGCTGATTTATCTCCCCTTTTTCCCCCAGGATCTTGCAAGGCTGTGAAGGCAGTACAAACAAGCACAGCGGAAACTCACCGCTGCACATTTTTCTTCAGTTAGAAGAGCACTGCCATGTGCAGCTAAGTATTTAACCCAGGCCAGGCTACAGCAGGATACAGTCACACCTGTCTCTATATTCTCTAGCATCAGCCAGACCATCCTTCCACCCCTTGCTTTGATGACTGTACTTTTCTTGTGCACACTAATGTTTGTATATAGCTATAGAAGAAGAATCTCATGTTTGCATAAGAATGCCAGGGGGCTCTCTCAGGTTTTTAGTAACTGGAATAAAGGCAACGTATCAGAACTCCTTTTCCTTTCAAAACAAATCATGAGATTCAATATAAATATCTATTAGAGTAATACCTATCCTGTAACCATGAGCAAGCTTGGGTATTTCCATTTTGTACACTACTAAAAGATGAAATATTGAGACATGGATTTTATCTTTATAGCTTCCTACTGAAGGCAAAGCAATTAACACTCTCTTCCCTTTGCCTGCAACCCAATGATGAGACCATCAGGGTTTTAAGGTCACAGAGGAAAAATTAAGTTAAAGCTCTAAGAATAAGAGAGATATTAGAAAATAAACATACTTTTCTACTGCTGACCGTTTCTGAGATTTACTCTTGTAATTTAATGCCATCTTTGTCTCCATACCTGTATACACAGCAACACCTGGGAAGGAAGGGGGGAAGAGTTATATGTTATTTTCTGCACAAATACAGTTTACAGAATTTTTCATTTTGAGAGATCTAGGATAAAAGCAAAAGGTGGTATTACTTCTGTGTTTACTGTGAGATAGTATTTTGTACTATTTGCAATACTCTTCTATAGTAAAACAGTACTACTGAAGTAATTTTAACATCTACTTTAACACTGTTCATTATTATGACTGTACCGCTCTTCAATATGTATTTTATGGAAATCAGCATGGTAAATCTCAGGAGAAAGTCTTGAACAATAGGTAACAGTAAGAGCAGTCATTTATCCATTGAAGTTAAGTTATTCCTTTATCAAACCACTTCAAATATTTTCACAGAGCAGAGCTGGAACTTTATATCCTTAGAGATTTTTCAGCATAATATCATTACTTTCATCTATAACCATACCCCCTCAGGTAACAGTCAGCAAGATTATTACAATTTCTTCAGTGCAAGTAGAACTAAAACACAGTTCATCAACATGCTTTAAGAAGGGAATACTCTTTAAATATTTAGATGTCTACAAACCAAATATTTCTTTAGTGTTTTTTAATCTTGCTCCACGAAGTAAGAGACTTTCAGGCCCAAGAGGTCTAAAAAGAAATCGACATGTCAGCATGTAAACATTAGCTGTTTCGTATTCTGAAGAACTACTGAAATCCAGTTTCCTATGCAAAGCTGTCCGATATCCCCTATAAATTCCCAATGCAGCACCTGAATCAGTCATCTTACCCCTTTTGCCACACCTCCCACACATCTCCACTGAGCTGTTTCCTTTCATGTCTCCTTTGGTCACTGCCATTCTCCCACCACTGTTCCATGTCCCATAATTATGACTGAGCTAAATATTCCAAATGGCTGGTTCAGAGTGACCTGCAAGTTACTTGGGAAGCAAGCAGGCAAGAAACCAGTCAAGCTCACAGTGCACCAGGAGCGCTACTTTACGACTGGCTAATTTACCAATCTTCTACTCCCCTGTCAAACTGAAATGATCTAGAAAGTTCAAAAGCTACTCATAGCAAAGAAACAAACAATTAGATGGACACCACCACAGCAGTGCAAATTTCATTTCCTAATACAGGGGTAGAATTTCATAGATGTTTTTTCCTCACATCTATCATAATACAATAACACATTCATCTCTTTGGCTAAGTTGATTGCTGTGAAAATATGGGTCTAGTTAGAAACAAGGTTAATATAAGGTTAGAACCATATGTTCTACTCCAGCAGCTGTATCATCTTTAGAAATTGCCAGCAGGGTTGGTTTGAAACTAAGGAAAAAAGTATTTTTGCCACTGTTTCAAATGAAAGCAGAAATTTAACAACTGTAGCGGCCAGGTTGACATATTGGGTAGAAGCAAAAGAATTAAAAGTTCATATGCTAAGTGTTCTGGCATACAAGCCCTTGGGTTTACCTTACTTTTCCCTTAGCTGTGCCACAGGCAGGCCATGATCACTATTATATAAACAAAACTCTTAGACTTAAGTTTCTTTAAAAGCATAACCTGAAGTTACTCGAAAAAACCCCAAAGCCAAACCCACAAGCCACCTCCCACAGCCAAACATTTAACTTAATGCTACTGCAAACGTAACAGTTACCATCACAAATACCATGTGCACCAATTATACACACAGATTATGATGGATTCTTTAAATTAAATATACATATGTTCATATTTTACGCTAGACTCAAACTTTAACTGAAAAATCGAACTAAAGGGACTAAATACTCAAGTATTTAAATTTTTCACATAAGAAACATAATTTATATTTCTGGATTCAAGTTTGTAAAACCGGTCTGACAAACCCAAAATACAAAACCTGAATCACTGCAACACAGACTAGACAAGTTTATCTTTGACTGACACAAGATACAGCTCCACTGGTAGTCAGAACTTGCAATTATTTTTTTCACACTCCCTTTGAACAGGCTCTGTTTTATGTTGTCAACTGAATTATTTTGATAGATTATCCCAAAGCTGAACCTGTCTAGCTTGGCAGTAATGAATTCTGAAAAGCTCTAAGTAGCACATAAAGTGACCTTAGAAAATAGCTGAGTGGGGTTTTGGGGATGGTATAGGTGGGGTTTTTTGGTGGGGGTGGCTAAGCCACTGAACCTGGGGCCAAGCGACCTGCCTTCTACACTCCCATATTTCCTGCGAAACCACTGACAAATCCTTCATTCCCTCTGAACTCCATGTCACTCCCATCCAAAATGGAGAGATGTTTGCCAGGCTCAGACTGAGAGACATTCAGTTTTTCAGACTGAAGGCACATATTACATGGAAGACAGCACTGGTTTAACATTCAAAGTAGAAATTTCACTAAAAAGAAAAAGTGTAACAGATAACACTTTGCACAGAGGAGTGGAAGAACCACAACAGATTTACCTGTTTCTATGACAAATTTACACATTGTAACAGAGCACTTCACCTTATCAGAAGAGGCAACAAAGTTTTTTGAAAGCTGGACAATCAACAACTCTCAAGATAAAAATAACTAAATAACTTGAATGCTAAATATTTCTGAAAATGTGGCAATTTCTTGTGAATGATTTCCACATCTTTATTTCAAACCATGATCTTTCTCACTCCTGTTCTTCCTATTTTCTCTCCTGCCCTGTTGTGGTTGGGGGAATTGAATGAGCAGCTGTGTGGATGCCTGTCTGTGGTAGCTGGGCCAACCCACAGCAATTAGAAATCTTTTCAGGAAGTCCACATGTAAGTCTGTAAGTGGCTTCACATCTTTACTTTTATATTTGCACCTGTTTGTTACTTGCTGTGACTGCACAAGGAAAGGTGGTGAGTGCACACAATTTGCCTGTTACAGATGTAAGCACTTATCTGTACAGTCCAGCTGTAATTTGAAATGTATACTAAAACCTAAAAATTTGTAGCAGAGGCTTTGTTAGACCAGGAATTTCTAGGAATTTCAACTGCAAAAACTCCTCCTCAGTGCCTCTCATGACAGTGGATCTGTTGTAGTCCACATTATACATCACCGGAAATTGCTTCAGATGAATAAATGCGTTAACATATAGCAACAAAGTTACCAGCTGAATACCAGTGCCTAAAAATTACCATCTTCAGAACAGCCAAGCTTTCCAGAACTGTTGTACTAAATCTAATAAACTGGGTAGTAATGAACTTTCTTTCACTAATTTTTTCTCATCTCCATCTGAAATATGCAGCTTCCCTTGATACTTTTAGTAAAAATGCCTCTCACTTTCATACGTTCAACAGTTACTCTTGTGATGGTCAAGATTTTACCCATCTCCACATGTTCTAAACAATCAGCTTGTAAGATTTTACTCACCGTACTATTTCCTCAGCTTGTTGACTTACAGTTATTCTTCCGACAAACCTAGGAAAGATGGACACGTCTTAGAAATATCTACGTAGACTCAAAAATGTAAAAAACTCCTCTATATTTACAGAAAAGTCATTAATGGTTCACAAGAACAAAATAAATCAACTTTTATTAACAATCAAACTAAACCAATATGGCAAAACTGGCAATAATTTTACAAGAGATGTTTAGTAACAGAAACATTTATCCCTCAAAGTAACAGCCATTTGAGAAAGCTTATTAAGTCTGATTAATTACCACCAAAGGCTATACTTCTATTCATTTAAAACAGACTGTGACTTCTTGATGATTCAGTAAGAAATAATTTCTCAACAAATGTAAGTTCACATATTATCCACCTGAAATAGTAATTTTTCGTTTAATAAGGCAAATCTACTATGCATTTAAAAATCTGACACTTGCATCTTTAGCATGAGCCCAGCTACAAATAGGGACATAAACTTCCAAAGTGATTTTACCTTAATTTGCTAAATATCAAATATCTGAACAGCTATTCAAACTGAGTATCTTAGTTTAAAAAACTTAGTATTTCTCAAAGATCTCCAAGCTTAAGAACAGCTGCTATGATATACTTGGATTGTAAAAACTACTACTTAATAGCTACCATTTTTCATTATACAATTCAGAAGAAACTTGGATGTGAATAGAACTTATGCTATCCATGACGCTGTTACAGAGTCTAGGACGCTGCCTGCTGATGTTAAAGCACACTCAGATATCCCTGTTTTCAATCTAAGGTTTTGCTGCTGAAGAATGCAGTTCAAATCTTCTCTTCAGCATATGCAAAATAAAGGTGACCAACACATCATCTTAGAATTAGATTTGAGTCAATTCCACTTGAAAGTATCCTATTTAATCCTATATAATCTCCCGGCAGAACCTTATACAACCTTTTCCAAACAGCTCAAATTCATAGGCCATTTAACTTTTTAAAACAAGTTTACTGGTTAGAAATGAAATGTACATAATTAAAATAAAAAAGATAAATATTATAATGTCTGGTTTACTACTCAAATACTCAAATTTGACTTGTCATCTGTAACTTTCAGTAAGTACATATGTATAAACTCAAGCTAATTATTAAAACCTAAGATTCAAGCAGATGTCTGAAGCTATTTTAATCCCAGCAAGACCTGTAACATTCTGAATATTATCACCTCATTTTGATTTAATTTCAAAATATTTACTAAAAAGTGATACCTGTATAGATCTGCTTCTGGTTGCTGACATTCTATAACAGCTACCAGTTTGTCCAGGTTGGCAACAGACTGCAGCACTGCTGTTTCTGGGACTGCAACGTGTGTCTGTAAAACAGTGCCCGTTAAGTTCATACACGACTACCAGGCGGCAGGGGGGGGTATTTTCAACAGGCTGAACGAAAAATGGCACCACAAATTAACTACATTCTATTTTATAAAAGTAACCCAGACCTTAAGATTGGTCTCTCCATCCAAACTCGCAGTAGTAACATGGCATGAACCGTCAACTCGATCAGATGACAGGAGCACCAGATCAACAGGAAAAGTCTCATCTTTGGCTACTCTGACAATGTCCCCCACCTAATGAAGTGAACACAAACCAGAAATACACAAAGAGAGGTTTAAAAGAGCAGAATTCATTTCAGCATTGTTACCAAACCATGACAAGCCACAATGATTAGTAATAAAACAAGAGCTTTAGCTGTGTGATAGAAACCAAATTTTCAATGTCCTTTAGCCACATACCCGAATGTTTTTAGACCTGGTTTTCACAAGGCCACCACTTCGAACAACATAAACTGGAGCACCGTTGACTTCATTGTCTGCTTTATGTCGTAGCCAGTCTTCATAACCCTGTGGAAAACACAAAAAAATCTACTTTTTAAGCAAGGAAACAAAAAAGTAGACTAAATACCTTCTAAGCAAATGTGCTTCAAAGTGCTTCCTGCATTGTCTGAATATAGCTACTAACTTGTCTCGAGTTTCTGCTACAGCTGTTACTCAAGAACCTGGGAAACCTCTTAATTTTGACACTTTACACAAACAAGTAAAAGCAAATAAAGTAGCAAAAGCGGTAAAGAAACTTAACAGTCTCATGTTCTTCTAAAACAAACAGGCAGTGACATTTTCTGCAGGTCAGATGACCAAGCATTCAACGAATCTTTGATCTACACGGATTAATACATCACAAAATCAAGAACAGTCAGTCCCCAGGCTCCTTTGTGGATTCCTTTTTTTTTTTCAAAGAAGTAACAGACTGAAATTGCTTTCTCAAGTCATACCACATAGCATTTGTCACAGCTACTGCCACAGCCAATGCACGAAATCTCAAGATTTCTTAATTTTGTGTGACATGCTGTTGACACATCAGCTCTGCCTAGCAAGAGAAGACGACTGAGGTTTTAGTTCTTTGTGAGTCCTAACGGAACAGTTTGCAGCAACTGAGATTTTAATTGATAAATTATGCAGTTTTCCTTTACCCGATATTCCACACCTGTTTGAACACCCTGTATCCCAAGCACACACATGTGCACACATTCATGACTGTGAATCCAGGTATACTACTCCTCTCCTATTCTCTGAAAGTAGGAATATATTGCTTGTTTAATCTAACAGCATTAGATCATAATAGTATAATAATCTCTGATCCCCAAGTCTAGGTACTGTTTGGAAAGCCACACCAGCAAGCACAGGAAATGGATCAATCTATGCAGGAAGTTCATCTGCCTCTTACAACCTGGCAAGACTCCTGCAACTAATTTGCAATAATAGAGACACTTCCTAAAATGCTTTTCTGTAGGTGTAAGAACTGTGAAAGAGTTAAAAACACTTCCCTGGGAGTCTGCAGACAGAAGAGAGCCGTATGAAACAGCAGGCATAATCCCAACTCATCCTACAAACCTTCTATGAATGTCATAACACAAGGAGTACTAATGCAGATGCAGTTTGGAGAGTTGGTTGACTGGAGTTTGTAGGAAAAGTTGTATGATGAATTTTGCATGTTAGAAGTACAGTTTTGCAGTTCTACCTTCACACATCTCCACTCTAACTAGCACAAATGAATAAGGACAGCAAAACTGCACTACCTGTGTCCGAAAAGAAAGATTGAGAGAAAGGGCATGGGGAAAAGAAAAGAAGTTTTATATGCCAAATGCTTAAAAATCAATAATTAAGAAGTGTGCAGTAATAGCAGCCATACAGAGCGATACTGGGAAATCAGAATCCTAAAGCCCCTAAGTAAGACTCTTCTAAGAATCCTTTCTAAGCAGCATGTAAAAGCAAGTCAGTACCTACAGCTCCTTGTTAAAGGTGACTGACAGAAGAAAACAAGGATTTAACAAACATCCAGTAACCTTGGGGCATTTGTCTCATAAACCTGAACAGCTGAGCAATGTGGGCATTTGGCAAAGAACTGAAATTTACCTTCTTTAGAAAGTACAGATTTCAGCGCTTTCTCCATCTGACACCTCCTGCCTCCAACAAAAGGGTGACACCTCACACCAGGGAATTCCTAAGAGCCAACTTAATGTGGTCAGTTCAAATTCCCCCCAAATTTACCTACTGTGGCATTTTTAAGAGTTCCTTATCCTCATTTGAAAACACTGGAAAAATACTGTCGAAAAGAAAGATGCAAAAGGAATACAGGGAATGAAAAGAAACTAAATATTAAAATACCTCAATTAAATTATATTCTTAAGTCCCACTTAAATAACTGCACCAATGTAACTGAGAAAAGGCCTGTATTTTATATTACCAGGTTTTTCATTCTCAATTTAGGTCTAAAGTTAATCAAAATGTATGTAAGTATTTGTTTATAATTTACCTGTCAGTCAAGTAAACATTTGTGTTCTATCAGCTAAATACTTATTAAAATGGACTAAGTTTCCTAAAGTTCCTTGGGAAATACCATTATTTTGTTGTATTTTGCCTTGAGTTTTTTCAACTTTTGTTTCGTTTTTATTTATTTGCTAATTTTGAACTCCTTGGAGGACTGCATCCAGATCTTCACCAGCATAAGGAGGAAAAGTGCTCTGGCTAACAAGACAGACAAAATGACACAGCATGAGCTGCATCACTTTGCAGTCTCGTATGTCCTTCTTCTGACCTAGGTGCAATTACACTTCTAAGTAGAAAAAGTTCTGTCTCCTTGGCTGAGATCAGAGTAAGGCTGAGTTCTGAGGTTTGCTGGAGGTGCCACATTCACTGGTCTTCTGGAAGCAGGAGAGAGTTTTTCCACCCACTGCTAAGCATCTCAAACCTGCATATGATTAATGCTTCTATTTTTCCCCTTCATTTTTTGAGAGAATACTAAATTATAGTTTAACATTTATCCTGATGTAACTTTGTATAGAACCAGTGCCCCACAGCTTTCAAAAGGGATTTCTTTCCTTAAAATCTGCTTCCTATTACACTTCTGGTTCAGAGAAAATGGGAGCTGATCTTGAGGCAATACTGGGGATTTTTCCCTCTCCATTCCAACAGAAGATTCATCTTTCTCCCTCGTCTGTTAGAAATAGCACAATTCATTGTCCTTTCAAGATAACGGCTTGTGAATGTTGGTTGCCTCCTTYGCAGTAGGTAGGAGAAACGTGAGAGCCTATTAGATCAGTTTAGGTGGTTCCAATAGTCCTTGCAGAGATACCGAGACAGCCAGAAAACCCCTTGATGCTTGGCAAGTCATGAATGATTCGAAGCTTCCAGAAGGCATGACAGAATCTCTATTCTTCCCTATTGATGATAAGATACTTAAATTTCCCAATATAAGATTGGACATCTGGAAGCAAGGTGGTGTTAAGATTATTTTGGACTATTTTAAACTTACACAAGTCCAAATTCTTTCTGGAAAAAAAAAATCTAATATTTATAACTCTGTTTCGTAATCTCTTTTAGTTCACACAGCTTTATTATTCATTACCTGCTTAGGATTGTACCTCTCAAACACGTGATTTTTTGGGGGAGTGAAGGTAACAACTGCAATTGAACAGGATTAGGGCACTCTACATATACAAATTGCACAGCAACAAGATGAAATGTTGGTCTAAATATTACTCCAGCATTAAGAAGCACTCAGTCCCAAACACCATTCTATCTGCTTGAAAGCTAGAACTATTTTTACTTTTGCCCTATTTCTGGGTGGCTTTGGGTCTTTCTGGCACAGAAGGCAAATTGAAATTCCAGTTGTAGCTCCCAAACAGTCTCCTGCATATTTTTCAGTTGGAAGGCTGCATCTATTCCCCAGACAGCACTGTCAAACCCCTTGAAGAGGATAGTTCCTGAAAATTACCTCCCTGCAGAAGAGATTATAAATTTTATCCCCATCACTTCTTTATTTATGAGTTTGTTTCTTTCTCCTCTTGCTTTAAGGGCATAAAGAAAACAGAAGATTATTTTTTTTTCTTTTCTTTTATTTTTGCATTCTGATTCCAGAGGCTCTAGGTCTCAATAGGATGTAATAGAGTGCTTGAAAAAGATTTCTATTAAACTCGGAAGATTTTTCTTATTTCAAGTGCTATAAAGCACTCCAAAATGTTTTATGCAACTAGAAGAAGAAAACCAGGAACTTTCTAAACTGGAGCTTTTACCTGGTACAGGATCACACTTAATACACATTTTACACCACGAAACATACTCCTGGGGGCAAAATTTGCCTTCTAACTAGTGACAAATACACACTGCACCCCTGCTTCATCTACCCAGGCTCCTCTCTCGGTGTGTGTGATGTGGCAGGATTGGTTCTAACAGGCAGTGAGGTGTGCCAAAGGAATAAGTGAGGAGCTTTCAGAAAAGGTCTTATAACAAGTGACATGTAATGTTTAGACAAAAATACTGCCTGACAGTCATTCACTGTCCATTTAAGGGTACTGCAGTGAGTCACTGAGTGCTTGACAACCAACCAAATGCTGAAGCTCAAGTATCTAACTAGAAACATTACATACAAAATAGTTTCTAAAAATTACACCATTTTTATGTATTTTTAGTATTTAAACACTATCTTGGTCAGACTCTGTTAAGTAACTTTACTTTAGAAGGACTTCATGCCATAAGATTTTTCCCCTTTACCTGTTTTATGGCTGTCACAGTTATGACAAAGAATAATGGCAATCCACTGGTGATAGGACTGGTAGGGGTATCTATCATGAGCTAAAAGAAAAGAAAATATGAAAATTAGCCCAAATTTTATTTTTACAATTGTAGTTTCCAAAAAAAAACCCAAATGAAGCAAGATGACAACTATTTTTCAAACTCCTCAGTATAACCTGTGAGTATTTTTACTGCACTTCCTGCAGTATTTCTCAAGCAAAACTCAAGTTTCTGACAACTAAATAATACGTCAATAATGATGCAAACAAACGTTCTAGGGCAGAGAGCAGCCTAAGTCACATTTGTAATGCATGTGACAATTTTAAGGATCCTTGCTAAAAAGGAAGGTGTATTTTCATCCTACAAAGATGAATTCAAAAGTATATTACAAAGGAAGGAAATCTACATTTTGTGAAGCTGTTTCAACACTCTATACGACCTACTGCTTACCAGCAACGTAGAGTATAACGTCACCCACTTTAGAAGTGAAAATAAAGTTAAGAACAGTAATTTCCAGTGGTTTAGATATCAGAAAACACTTTTGTTAGACTGCACCTTTCTGGTTGCCCCAAGTTAACATGCAGTTTTTACAATTTGTGGTATTATTGCTGGCATGCCAAAAGTGCAGTGTACACACTAAGGTTCTGTATGTGGGGGGATTTTAGTGGTTCTCCTCTGCTGCAGGAAAAAAACAACATGGTCAAGTGCTGTAAAGAAAATATACACAAGAACTATTCAAAACCACAGACATTGATTTGATCCACTTTACCTGAGACTTATGGCATTGCTTTGGGAATCATTAAAGAAGAAAAAAAAAAATCATACATGAAGTTTACTCTGTTACAGGGGAAGAACCTCACAGAGAAAACAGATTACGTCACCTTACAACGCATGCATGAGGTTTTTCGTTGGTTTTTTTCACTGAAACAGACAACTTATAGAACACAATGAGACCTAGCCTGCAATGTTGTCTGTTTTTTAACTGTAGCACTACAATTTCACCTTGGCAGCATATTGACCAAGAAAACCCCTACGAAAAGCATCTGATTTTTGGCTGGATATGGTTAATCGTGACATTTCTGCCATCTATATTTTCTCACTCTTTCTCAAGAGAGGCTCATATATGGAAACGAAGCACGTTTTGTGCTGGTGGAATTGCCATGCCAGCCTGCTCCCTTTGCCTCTTTCACCAGAACACCATGGTTCTCTGCCTGCCACACAGCTGGACACATCCATCACACACCTCGTGTCACCAAAATGCAGTCTGTCACCTTGTTCAGGGCATGCACATGTGCAGTGAACAATGTGGACTGGACTGTGCTGCAAGTTGAAATCACACAACGAGACCCTGCCCCAGCTCTGCCATCCCCAGTGGAAAAGGTGGTAATGACAGACCCTGCATCTTGGCCACACGAGATTCATATGACAGCGAAGGTACCATGGTGGTCAATGTTCAAAGGCACCTTTGCCTTACAGAAAGAAAAAACATTTGATATTAATGAACTTCCAAATGGGATTTGAATAAAAACAGAATTCCATTCTAACAAATGAACAAAAATGGCTGCAGCTTTTCTGCTGTTCTGTTTCCAAGAAGGCAGACACACAGACAAGACATTTCCCATACATGTGAGGGAATCCACTTGACATGAACTGAGAGAACAGGATTACACTCAGAATTTATGCCCTTAGATCCTTATTTGTTCATGGACATCACATTTAGATACTACCAAAATGCAACACTTTGAAAGAAATGTGACACAAAATTGAACTAAAAAGGCAAATCTGCATTAAACAGAAATAAAAGCCACGCTGTCTGTGGTTACTTAAAGTAACATTTATGTTCAATCTTCAGCACATTCCCATCTTCCTCATGCTACAATATGTTAAACAACACAAAACATCACAACAGGAATGACACAGTCATTATTCTTAACTAGGACAATGTGATGGACAACACATTCTGTTAGACTAAGTTAGAACTATATGACTTTAGCAACTCCCAACACAGGAATTTTCAGCCTAGAAATGTCCTTCTTTCTAAATGTGGAAGAACAAGATCAAGGGACACAGGAGGCAATGGATTAAAAACTGCAGAACTGGCCCTGCTACCGACACCTTGCACAATCACAGACAAACTTTATGAACTCTTCACCATCCCTGTTGTTTGTCAAATGAGGTGCCATCTTTTTCAGATGCGTACTCTAAATGTTGGTTAATCACTGTGGAGGGCTGCACATGTTCAAAGTATTCTATTTTATAATGAAAGAAAAGTTTGTGTACCCCAAAATCTTGTCTCTGCCTCAGATATTAATTAGTCTTTGAAAAGTTACTCTCCTCAGAACCTTTCTCCCACTTATCCTTCACTTACTAAGCCTGCAGTAGCTCCACAGAATTCAGGTACATTACAGAGCTGGAGGGGCAAAGATCACAGAAAATGTACAGACTGTCCTAATCTACTTGTGGATGTTCTTAATTTAAAAAAATACACTTTGCTACAAAAGGCACAGCAATATTTCTGACCTAAACTGTAACATTAACAGCACTGAAGACTTCAAAACTGACAAACTGTTGATTTTAACTGTAACATCTGTATGTTCATTCTATCTGAGCAAATTGAATTTGAGAACCTTAGAACTGTATCCCAATACTCTGTYGATTTACAAAAGCAAGATTCCATCTACAATGAGAATACAGAAATATTCAAACACCACCAATGCCCACAAAAATAAAGAGTGAATCTGGAATTTCATTATTAACTTAAGAGATTTAAAGTTGTATTTTGAGGCAGACAACTGAATCCCTGTGCTGGCAGTGCAATGGACTTTGAAGCTGCGCACTTGAATATACTAGCAGTCACGAACATAAAACTCAAGGATACTACTTAAATTTGGACATAATTGTTTTTAAAGTTATATTCTTTTCCTAGATAAACTGGAAATGTGTTCTTTTTATAGACAGAATATGTAAGCAGAGAAGTTAAATTCATAAACAAAAATCAGTGGCAGAATTTACAACATGAATTGCAATTTCCTGAGTATTATTCAACTTACCTGAACCAAAAATATAATGAGAAAATAAAAGTTGGCTACTCTTCTGAACTGCTCAAATAAGTTTTTTGGAACAAAATTCCACACTGTATACTGAAGGGGAAAAAAAGAGAGAGAGAAGAAGAATTATTACACACTGTACAATTTTTCAGTGAAATTTAATTCCGCTACCATTAAACTCTCCTAACCTATATCTTCTCATTCTCCAAGTCCCCTCCCCCAAACCTTCTTCTTGTCTTGCTCTTCTCCCACACAGAACTGCTGTGTCCAATTTTTGTTGTTTTTTTTCCTTTTAAGAACAGCTAGCAGGGAAGCAGGGGTAGCAACTGCAATGTCTTTACAGGCCAAGTTTAAAATGTTGCAACAGGGGCGGCYGGAGGCATCTGGCTGTTTGTATCCTGGGCAGGAGAGAAGAAATTAATTCCTGCAGCTGTAACATTCCCTCCAACACTACAGCGACGAGGCGCATCCCCACCACCAGCTCTACTGATTTCAATCCAAGGACACACCAGGAGGGAAGCCGCAACTGCAGTCCACTGCTGATTTATTTTATGCAGAGTACTACCTTTCAATTTGGCTGTTTTAAAAATCCTCATAATCAGTTTCACCCTGCCTTTTAAGTAGTTTGGTGCATCACATCCAGCGGGCAACACTGCTTTAAAAACTACTTTTCTTCAGAAATCCTGACTAACATGCTTAATTGCTCTGCACTTTAACAGGCTTTGAGGAAAGAAAGACAATGAGAAAAACTACATAGGAAGCAACCTAACTTTTCCCTCAAAAAGGTTCATAGAGTTTCATTTTGAATATTGTATGTGCACCACTAGACATAATATACACGTGCACATTCACCGCACAACTTCTTAAGTAACATGTCAAGTGGTTTTCCCCTGAAAACCATGGGATCCCTTACCTTGGATGATATGATTCTGTTGTCTGCAAACTTCTGAGGAACATAATGGCCATGCTGGGGAAAACGATTTGCTATATAAATAGTTCTTGTGTCGCTTTGATGCGGTGGGTCAAAACCCTGAAACATAAAATAAAACAAGAGGTCATCAAGAAAGTCTATTCTATTAACTGCTGTTTTGTAAAGTTCTGTGGAAAAGGACATCCAGATACCAAGCAGCGGTTTTCGAACAGTGAAGAAAATTAATGTATARAATTGAAGTCTGCTGTGTCCACAGAATACTCAAAAACTGTGTGGAAAAAACAAAATCTCAATTTTGAGGTCATGTAGTCATTCTGAAAATTGAAAGAAAAAGTCCTGTCTCAAGAAGGATAGAGAACACTTGCTACCATGCAAACTTGAAGCCCTGTGAAACTTAAAAAGGAAGAAATAGAAATGGAGATGAAAACATAAATAAATTACAAAACCTCACAGCCATGCTCACGATAACCCTAATAAAACAGATTATTGAGAAAAATAAAAGGTCAGAACAAACAAGCTATACTAGTATGCTGTGTTAAGTGGATTTTGAAAAGATTCTCACTAGAGAAAAGCCAAATATGCATCTGACCAGACAGCAGTATTTTTCCAAGAAAGGTCTATCTCCAAGAACTAACATTTTGTCTTATTTCAAATGTAATTTTCTGCCATTACCACCAATTCATACATGAATGGTGGCAACACTGAAAGCAAACCCATGGAAAAAAAGCACACTCAGAAATACTTATCAATGGTTTCCTGCTGAAACAGATGATCTGAGTGAGGTCCCTTGGAATCAAAGTCCTGTTTCAGGTCTAAGGATCAGTATTTTCAACATCTGCCTCTTCAAGAGGAAGTGGAACACAAGCATTAAACCTGCAGACGACACCACCCTGGGACTGCAAGAACACCAAATAACAAGAAAAAATTCTTGACCAACCAGATGCACAGAACACTGAAAGATCCAGCAGTTTGCCACAAGAAACTGCATCTAGAAAAAGAGAATAAAAGCCCGTAAAGAAATTTTAAAGAAAAATGTCAAAAGGCTATAGCAGATCACAGGCTRGACATGAGTCATCCATGTCATCCCACGGGGAAAAAGGCCTTCAGTGCTGAGGAGGCTGGAGGAGGAGTGGGAGCCAGAGCTGAAGCACTGTGAACCAACTGGGCAGCACCCAGAGGAGTGGAACATGAGCCCCAAGAGATCCTGAGAACATGACATACAACGCAAGGCTGAGCAATCTCAAAAGCAAAGAGCAAACAAATTAGAGTCATTTAGCCTCGAGCAGAAGAAACTTGGGATATCCTAGTAAATCTTCTGATACAYAGAATACTGTTCCATTGAGAAAACGGGTAATTTGAAGGACAAAGAAGGACAGAAGTAAGTAGGCTTAAGCTGCAGGTAGGAAAACTTCTGTCTGGATATTGGAAAACAAACAAAAATTCCTTTGTTATGGAAAGGAATAATTAAACACCAAAATAAGTCATAAGGGAAGGTTGCAATGTCTCTGTAACACAAGGGCTTATATCTAGGTCATTCAAGTCTATCTTTAAGTGAGCCTTTCCTGGGGCTACATGACTCACCAGAACCCTTCCCAGCAATAATGTTCTGACCCAGAGAAGGGTGATGACAAAAGACAACAAAACAGTAATAATTCAGATAACAGGCCAAGCAAATTACTAAAGTAAAAGGCAAAAAGCTTTAAGACATAAATAAACCACTGAAATTAAATTTCGAACTGTTGAATTGTTTGATTGGGAATCAACGACTGTCCACAAAGTGGTGAGTTCCGGCATCAGCATCACAAACATTCGTAATCTTAGAACCAACTTGCACAGTTTACTCAATCTCCTTGTTCTCTGATGCCAAGTGAAAGGACAACTGGTAGTGTCCTTTGCTAGAAAGGGCATTACCAATTCACTGCTGCAGSTGAGGAAACTGCACTAGCAGCTGTGTTGCTCCACTTGTGAATGAGGCTCAGACYCTCACTCATGTCAAACAAAAACTGACACTTCACCGAACTCCRGAAGATACTTCCGTACCAGTTAACWACAGATGATGAACAGCCAACACAATGACCAACATAAAAAATGCTTGGTATAACCAAACAACAATTTTCTTTAACCCATGAGTATCTCTAACACAGGATATTAGGTATGTTCACATTCAGGATAGTGTCATTTTAAAGTAAAGGGATAATTCAAAAAATCCTCTCAAACATACAAATGTTTGTGTTTGGCATCATTAGTACAGAAACATTCTGTTTTAGAAAGGAAGATGTCCAGAAGAACGAAGAGAGAAGGGAAGGGGGATTTTTCAAAGAGATTTGAAGGAGAATAAACTTCAGGGGACAAGCAGTGGAAGGCTGGTGTAGTCACATGCTCCAGGGTGAAAACTTGTTTAAAGATAAGAGTGGAGCAGAGAGACAAAAAGTAGATAGGGGAATGGATGGAAAAAATTACACAGGATACCAAAGAGAAAAAGAAAGGAACTGTTCACAGCTTTAAGAAATACAAGCATGAAAAGAAGATGAAAAAAAATGTACCTGATAACTGCTGACACAAAATTTAAAAAGAGAACAGTGTTTGTAGCAGAAGCATTCTGTATATCTGACATTAGTGACACAACATTTCTAAATCAATCCAGAAGATGCCACAAATAAAAGTGTTTTGCAAGCAAGAAAAAATGCACCTAATTAGTAAGACTTGGTATAGAGCTCTCTTCTATCTCAGAAAATGTCTGGCACTCGCAAAATGCCAGACATCCTCACTTTGGAAAGTCATACTCTACACCCTGAAAAAATTCCACTCTAAATCAAACAGATGTAAAGTAAGGAAAAAACACAAAGAGCAAAGAAAATCAGTGGCAGTCTTCTTTCTGACAGTGATAAATGCTAACCTCCATGCCACTTSCTGAATGTTATTAAAAGATTAATCAAAGATTTCTGAGTGACTAGGATATCGCTGAATTTTTTATATGCCCTTTTTAGGCCACTATCTGAGCACCTGAAAGTTGATGAGTTTGATGACATTTTATTACAAAGAGTAAAGGCCTCAGTACAACTCCAGCCTTGCTGCATGAGCACTTCAATCAGATGAATACCTCTGCTGAAGCAGACTCAGCTGATTAAAAGCAAGAAATCTGTTTTCCAGATAAATCAGAATCTCAGGCCATACAAGTTTACAGGTACAGTTGTGCAGSTAAAACAGCTTAAATTTGCAGTCTATACAGATTTAATTCCGTTTTGTTGACATTTGCCACAGAGAAAGCACTGAAGCTGTGCAGTCAGCAAATCACAATGCACATGCAAGGCAGGCTGGGGACAAATCYCTTCAGTTGTCAGAGCTGTGGTTGGAAAAGGACACATCCCTGACAACCTCAGYGACTTGACTGTAGTCACAGCGGGAAGTGAGTGTCAGCTGGGAACGAAACCCAGATTTCCTCAGTTTTATGACCATRACTTCTAAAAATCATCTGAAATTACCCATCAATCCTGCCATCTCATAATTAGCTGATGAGACCACAACAAAGCAGATCTTCCACAGAAATTTTAATTACACATCTCTCCGAGGAAAATTCTGCACAGACRCTCAACTTCATTGTTCAAGAATTGAAATGCCTTTAACTCTTCTCTAACTATGGGGCTGGTCACAGAGCCTGCTCCCRACACAAAACTGATTTGTAGTCCAAATTTCTGCCCAGCAAAGSGATTTTGCACAGTAACTCTATGCAGCCAGCAAAGCAGAGCAGAAAGCACACTGTTTCCTAATTTCACTTAATAGACAGTTCTTTCTCTTTCTAACGTCATTCTCCAACTCAGCTGCAAAACTAGGGTAACATGCCCTTGTCAAAGGATTTCTGCAGCTAAACAGCATGAGCAGAGAAACCCTAAATTAAAGTTTGAGTCTTGCAAAATGATTAAGTTGTCATCAATCTCTTTCCAAAAAACGTTAGTTTTCCTGCAGTTATCTAGTGAAGTGATTTCTACCGCAGCACACAGATCATTGACTTCATAACAAATAATGCTGAATATATTACAAGAACTGGTATTTAAGGCTTCTTGATCAGGTATATTACAGCCATACATATTACATGAATCACCTTTAAATAAAATTTGACCATAAGATGAAGTGACCTGATTTTCCCCACTTCATGTTGCAAATTAAATCTAGATTTATTGGCTAAAGTTCAGTCCTGCAGATGACTTATCAACACAAACCAGGTGTTATCTAACCTTGGAATACAGCTCCCATTTCATCTTCACTACACACCTCCCCAGTAAGTTTTGCACCCAGATAAACTTAACATGTTTTGTTTTGAAAATAGCCTAAATGCATGCCACTTACATATGGTACACAGATGCTCGAATCAAGCTGATTTATAAAGCACAAATGAAAGAAACTCATAGTTTTCCTTTTTTATAAATTTTGAATGACTCTAACCAAAGTTGGAAGTAATTTTTACTAAACTTCTTCAGCAGTGATTTCATTACTGTTCTAAAAGCTAGACGAAGACATTTCTGTGCAATAATTAGACCCTTTTAAAACTGCACAGAAAACATATCCTGAGGAACTGAGGAGAAATATTTGACTGCAATTTTATGCAATTTACTTCATGAAAGAAATGGATGTCAACAGCCACCCCCAAACAACCCTTTCCTATATTTTGTCTCCATCTCAAGCACTGTACTAGGAGAACTGCAATTGGCCATTGGGGAAGGAAAACTGATCCAATCAAAACACAATTCTTCCACTTTGGCTTGTGTTTTTAGTTTTGTTTTGGGGTTTTTTTTTCCCAATTTTTTTAATGTGTCAGTTCCTTAAAACAATTGTCTGGTGATATAATAAAAAGCTTCACTGTGAAAGAAGAGTTTTACATTGCTGCTGAGGAAGCATTAATAACACATAAACTGCAGAGGAAGCAAATGAGAAGCAGCACTACAAAAAAGACCCTCCCAACACCTGCAAGTGCCAAGGAAGAAAAGATAAAATGCTTCTGCAGTCAACTTGTTGCTATAATATGCACATCTACTGCAAGACTTTTAACACTTCAATACCACCATTAACGTATGGCAGCGTGCACCAACACCCTCCCCACTCTACAGCACTGTTAAGTGAGACAGCAGAAATCCGTGGATCTTTCAGCACAGATTAGTGACATGAGACAAGCAAACAACAAATCAATCTCATTATCAAGCTTTGCAATACATGCATTGATAATTACAAATCATCTGACAGGCAATTTTTGCTTATGACTTGTATAAAGCTATTATACTTTAACATCATCTCCCAGGGTTTCTTATTCATCACTCACAGCTTTTACAGGAGGGAAATAAAGCAAACACATTTGCCAAAAGAACTTCTGCTATGTGACCACTTTTCAGTGAAAGGAGTTTGAAAGAAGGAAGTCTCACTTAGAGCCTCTTCCTCCTTTCAAAAGCCACACTGAACACTGCTAAGAAAAGCAGCAGTTCCCCCAAAAGCCTTCTGAATATCAYGTGCTACTTAATAAAGCTAATAAACAGAAGAAAACTTGGTCTCAGAAACCTTTTTTCCTAGAGAAGTGACATGACTGATCGTGGCTGCAGAAGCAGAACACCACATTTCCTGGCAGACAGCCCAAAAGTCTGCTATTACACTGCTGTCAAGATATATTTTGATTAAAGGTGTTTTCAGGAAATGGATTTTCTTGCTTTGGATTTTCTTCTGAATATACATAGAATACTTTTCCCTCTGTCAGATAAGATGATCTATTCATACTCCATACCCATTTTCAGAAGTCTGTGTAGATTTGTACTCCATACAGTCAGCCAATAATTCTTTCAGTCATATAACTGGGCAGTAGTCAAACCGAATTTGCCTTATCAAAGGCATGAAGGAAGAAACAGCCTCTCACAGCAATCTTAAACACTGCTTTAACAACTAAAGTAGTGAATCAGCTGAAGCACCCTGATGTGTAAACAGTGCCATGCAATTTGTCCCTCCCCTTTAAAATATCACTGCAGTAAAGAAATAAAACTGTACTAAAAGTCATGCACTATTCATGCAACTTCCTCTTCCCACTTACTGTATCTACAGCTGATCAAAGTATCCGATAATAAATCATGTTGTAACCTCCTAGAGACCTATAACCAAACTACATTATTTTGTGAAAACACACCCTCCAGGCAACAAGGCCTGAGAAACCATGAAGCAATAATCCTTCCTTTCACAAAGTTAAAATATGCCTAGTACTGTATTAAGAGAAATTGTACTGGTGCTTGCCACAAAGTCCTGATTACACAGAGCTCAAGCTGGTCTTCTCCCTTATTTTACACACTCTTTTGTCTAAATGCCCACAAAAATAACTTGGAAAAATCCCTACTTAAAATTTAAAAAACCCCCAATCTTTTCCTTCTTTATCTGCAAACATAACAAGCAAGGTAAACTGGCCTCATTCACTGCTAACATAGTTCCCTGTGCCAGTTTCTCTGCTCAGGTCACCAATGCCAAACGTACTGGTCTTGTAACATCAATAAAATCAGAAAGGAAAAGCGAGCCGAGCAGGCAAGTTATGCTTTCTAACACAGCACTCTCCAAGACTGCTATGGCATGTCCAGTTCCTGTTAGGAGTGAAGGATTTTAACAGAGGTGCTGGTACACTGTTTAATTCTAAAATAGTCCAACTTGCATCAACRAAGCAAATGGCTTTCCTACTCTCTCCTGCAATCCAAATCACAGTATTTATAAAGCATAATCCATTTTGGACTTCATGCAATAAAACAAACCTAAAACCTTGTAACAGCTACTCTTCTGACTGTCTTCAACAGAATGCCAAGATTCACATTTGTCCTATATCATCATTATCCCAGTGCCCAAAGAGGGCCTACAAGAAAGCCAGGGAGAGACTGTTTCCAAGGGGATGCAGTGACAGGACAAGGGGGAACGGCTTTAAACAGAGAGGGCAGATCTAGATCAGATATAAGGAAGAAATTCTTCCCTGTAAGGGTGCTGAGGCCGTGGCACAGGTTGCCCAGAGAAGTTGTGGATGCTCCATTCCTGGAAGTGTTCAAGGCGGGGCTGGACGAGGCTTATTCTTTTGCCTAAGTGTATTTCACCAATCAAATGCCTGCAATACATTCCTCATTTTCTGCTTTATTTTAGGATGCTCCCTGTCAGACACACAGACTATCAATAACAAGCAGACCCAGTGATACCTTTGCTCAGACACTTTTTGGAAGAAAACAGACTCTACCATAAATGTGTCTTCAGCTCCAACAAAGGCAGAAACCCAGTTAACATTCAGATTCTAACAAGCAAGCCTCAATCCCACAGGCAGAGCTAGTGGCTCCCAAGTTACATTTCAAGGCCAGCCAATGCTCTCTAAATTTTTTTCTTTAAAAAAAAATGCATTATGTTAAAGTCCAAGAAGTTCAAGAGAAGTTGAGGCTTGACAGTATCTGTGGTCCGAAATGTYTGGTCTTTTGCCATTTGCTCCCAAAGCAGCCCACTGCTCTAACATGGAAATGAAGATGCCTTTGAAGTTCCAACCACACAGTTCTAATTTCAGAACTAGAAGTTTTCCTCTGTGGGCTCCAGCAATTAGTTTTCTTTATCTGCAATATCATCTTCCTGTCAGCCATGTACAAAGGAAGAGTAGGCAAGATTTTTAAAGCTGAAGGCTGACTCCAGACGCCCATCAGGAGACAACTATAGGGAATCATATTTTATAAAATAAGAATTGAGATCTCAAAAATCAGGAGCCACTTTTTCAGAAGACTGCTCAAAATATATAAACCACTTTGAACATGGAAAGTGCTACAATTCTGCAATAATCAATCACAGAAATAGCAGCTACTAAACAGGTCCTACCAAGAAATACAAAAYGAATGCAATAAATGAAACATTTAGCATACAAATCCTTCATATACCTTGAATGACCATAGTACCTAAGAAAAAGAAGCCTCCCCATCCTTTCTGCACATTCCCTGCATTTGTTAAGTAGGTTTATAGCAGATTTTCAATACTAAGCAAGGCATTCAAATCTGTGACAGGTTATGAACTTTCACTTAAAACTAGAAAGCRGCTTGAATTTTGTAGATAGCAGTTTCACCATAAAAAAATGACATTTATCAAGTCCACGACAGGAAAAATAAAGAACAATCATACACTCCTTCACATATTGGCATACTATATGCACTATTATCTTAAAATGAAATGCTGTTTACCCTCTGCTTTGAAGAATCATTTATAAAAGTATTTTACACAAGCATGAAGGACTCCTGTTCTGGGCTACTCACACGACCATTACTGAAAAACACTGTCTTCAATATTTGGATTTGTTCTAGTAGGCAATAGCTACTTATGCCAATCAGCTCCTGTACCATGAGTCTAATTCACATTTTCTTTCAGCATGGAAAAAAACCAACAAACCCTTTCCGAAAGTATCTTCCCCCAAAATCACCGTTAAATAATAAATCTTAAGGCTTTTACAAATTGTGTGCCAAAATTACACTGACAACTGCTGACAGTGGCTGCTCAACAAATTTCACAGGAAGAGAATTTAGTTCATAGCTGGAACTGTCTAGCTGTTCCTTTTAACGTGCTTTGATAAAGCCTGCTCTGTAAAACATTACAGTTTTGAGCCTACTCCATCCATCCAATAGCACTTTTAGTTCTAACACCATTTCGAACATGATTTATGACCTAAGTGTCAGTTTAATACCCTGCTTTCAGACATGTGTACAAACTAGTCTATCCTTAAAGCTTGCTAAAACTAAAGATGCCGTTCCACTTTGGTGCAATTCTCTTTCCAAACAGATATGTAAATATCYACAAAAATGTGCACAGCCACCCACAAACTAGCACAAAAACGTGCACAGGAGTAACAAAATGGAACGACATATAACAAAATGTATTTTTGGGGATAAACCAAATACTTCTTCCCCTAGTAAAACATTTCAGGATAAAAACAAACAGCTTGCCTTTTGTCTACATCATTATCTCTCTTTCCATTTACAGGAAAGTTCTCCTTTCCCAGACTTATTTTTACCCAAAGTAAACAAGGAAAAAAATCCTCTTAAGTCACTGCATGTGGGAGGCCAAGGAATTGCAGGGGTTTGTTTTTTAAATCACGGTGTAGCTCTCAGTCCTGCTTTCTGTCTTTTCTACCATGGTCTGTACTAATGCTAAGTGGTTTTTTCAACAGCAGCTGAAAAGAGGTTTGTATTWAAAAAAAAAAAAGTCTAGCTGCAAATACGTCACCTGTGTTTTGCTACAAGATGTGACATTGTATTTACAGAGGCACTTTGTCACATCTATTTCCCTGCAGTTCTTATCTGCTGGCTTAACAAACAGATTTGGTGCTAGAAATTGAAGGATTTTTTGGAGAGGTRAACTGTAGACACCTTTTTCCTGATGACATAGTTACAAAACCAGTCATAAGTACTGAGTGCAGCACAATACAATCAAGAAAAGAGAGAGCAGATCACCAGTGAAAGGCACAAGTCACTGTGCTTTTAATRAAATTTAAACACATTGTTATATTTTTCTATCTCCTGTCTCTTCATCCCAGAGGAAAGCAAATGTCAGTTTTAATGAAGTCAGCCAACCCATTCGAAACTAGAAAAAAAAATACCAATGATATTCAGAACACATGTTGAATGTTATGAAATTCAGCACATATTTACTTGCCTTAGATTACGAATTTTACCCTCTGACGAGAGCACAGAAACAATCTCTTAGCAATAAACCCAGCCATCCACCCTGACCATCCCCCGCATGCCACCAGGTACTACCTACTGACAGAACGCAAATAGTTTTTGCTCATTGTCAACAAAATAATATTCTTCTCCCTCTTCTCCCTTAAGTCATATAAACCAAAACCAGACAGTATTTATTACGGGAGCAGGACACTTAGTGCAAGAATATCATAATTAAATAGTCCAATTACTGAGTGATACATGGAAACTTGGCACAACAAAAATTTGCTGCTTAAAAAGCTCATGGCTAGGAAAAGAAAAAAGAAAAGAGGATGGGACAAGATACAGGTCAAATATCCAAGTCTCACAGCAAGGCAGCACATCAAATAACCCTGATCTTCCCATTTTTAAAACAGTCTTTGAGAGAAAGTGTCAAGTCTGGTTTGATTAGGTTTTGGTATGCAATTTTTAGAGTTTAATTTTTATGAGGTAAGACTTAAAAATTACACACAGGACACCGCGGATGTCTCCATTTGGAACAGACAGCTGGCTGGAGACTGGGCCAGGTTCTGCACACTTTGGAACACACTGTGCTGCAAATGTATCAGCCCTCAGCAGTCACAGAATACAAAGAGAAAATAAGGTTAGAAGACCCAAACACAAGGGAGGACTAGTCCAGCAGATCAAACAATGTCTCGAGCAAAAAAAACAGGGCCACATTTCCTCCTGTGCTAAGTTACATGAGGGGTGTCCTTGACCTCCAGCTCTCAAACTACTCTCCCAAAGCACTGCAACCTTTGSGCTGTTCTTACATTCACCTTGCTGATCCCTCAGTGACAATTCAGAAGGTGTAACTGGGCAGYCTGAAGCACAGGAACTCTTCTGAGCAAATATTCATTTGTTTTKCTAGCATACAATAACAAGCACCCACTTAGTTTTAGCCAAAAAGGCTTCAATGACAAATAAGAGGGGGAAAATTGTACTCCATAGTAGGTGGGTGATTYCAGAAGCTAGATTTTGTCATTGGATTACTTTAAAATACTTTCGGCATTCAGAAAATAGAGGTAGTTCTTTGGGGAAAAAACACCCTGTAACTGTATTCCGTAAAATGATTAAGTGAAAATAATACACACTTGTCAGTGCAAACAATGAGATAAATGCTGTTCACCTTGTTCAGAAYGCCAATAACTGCAAGGTATTACAAAATACCATCTGTCCACTCAGAACATCTTAACAGTAACTGACATTTGAAAGGAAAGAAGAACAGCCCAGACATACAATCCTTTAGTGATAATCTATTTGAGGACTTTTCCCTTATTAGTAGAAATTTTTCATTAGAACACATCCAGAAGATGAAGCACACTCCTACAGATACTGTGCTGGCTGTGGAGGGTGTGAGGTGTGACAGGGACTACCTACACAGAACAGCCAGAAACATTCCCTGTGATCATCCTTCAATGCAGGCTATGTAGAATTTCTGGACTCGATGAACTCCTGACATCCCTCCTAATCTGAACCTTCCTATAACCATGAAATCAATAAAATAGTCTGGTAACTAGGTTTTACCTAGTTGATCTATTGATTTTATCTTTGCTTTACAGTTCAATAGGAAAACTGCATTTGCCTTAATACCTTGCTCTCCATAGCCTAATAGTTGTTGTGCACTACAGCACTCAGGTTTTTAAACTGCAAAGATACTCTGCCAAAGCCAGCACAACACTTGTCTGGAATTGTCATTTATAAAAGAGGGACCAGGCAGGCAGCTCTTTCCATCTTTTGTACATCACTGAGCTGTTAGACAACAGATTAAAAGGCTCAAACTCCTCATAATAGCAACAGAAGTGAAATTCTGAGACCTTTCTCCACTTGACAGGACTAACAGTTAAAAATTATGCAGCTAAAATCATACATACAAGGGTATTCTATCGCAATTTTTAGAGTCCTCCTCGACAGACCACTAAAGGTATCATTATTTTCTGTTAATACCACTGCAACAGTTCCTGCACTCCATGTACAGCATCAGGACACCAGCACAGTCCAAATGCTGTCAYAAACTCAAACCAGAAGTGGAACAGAAAGTCACCGGCTGTTACAAATGTCACTACTCTCGTTTTGTGATGGTGCTGCACAGACTTGACCAGGGGAGCCACAACAGCACTTTGTACACAGATTAGCCATGAGGTCTAACCCATCATACCTGGAAATGCAAATAAAACATACTGTGCTATTCCTGAATATTAATGATGCTCCCTATCAACTGTTGTTTATCCGGTTGCTTTTTCCAAGCAGAGCTGGCTGTCCCCGTGGCATTATGCAACCCTCCAAATCCACAAGCCTACTGCTCTCTGAGATCTCAAGGTAACAGAGCTGGAACCCAAGCATTTCTCCTGCCCAAAGCTTGTCTTTGTCAGGGCATTTTACTCAAAGCCAAGACCCGTAACTCCATTTGTCTCTACATTTTTTCATTACTAAAACTTAAGTACGTCCAACTATTAACTAGATATCATCATATTAACTAGAAAGTTAATGACTTACYATGCAGCTTATTTAGCATGGGGCAGCATTAGATGGAGAAAAACTGATAAACTCTCTCTGTAGGGTGGTGTGAATTGTTTCTGAGCAAAAAAGCAAGACTGAAGGCCAAGATACCAAACAACCTGATGATTTGTGCCACACAGACACTGAAGGCTGTACTACTGTCACTTATTTCTTATATACAACAAATCACTGAAAAAAAACATGTAACACCTCAGTTAGAAAACTGTTATGGACTTGTTAAGATGACAGTAAAGATGAAAGAAATGTTACGCTTTCAGCATGTGTCCTCAGAGGACTGATCATCCTTTTCTGTAGCTCTACAGGCATGCACAGGTCTTCACAGACCAAAGCACAGCAAAGTCACCACTTAACAAACTTACCTAAAATTGTTTGAATTCCATACCAGGTCCTCTGATTACTTTAAGTTCACCTGCTTCATTTTCCCTGTCCCCTTTACAACTCTTGACAATACAAGTTCTCAAGACCACATACACTCACAAGCACCTAGAATATGAAATACTGTTCTCTTAAGCAAATAAAAAGTTGCAAAACAATTCATTGGTTTCATACAGAGAGTACTTAATAACTACCCAAAAGCACCTTCAGCAAAGTACCAGTCCCTCCTCCTTTCCCCAACCCCTTACTACTTTCCCAGAATTTCTGCACGCCAACGTTTTTCTTTTGTATTACTACAACAACCCACTTACATCACTCCCACGGATTTGCCTGGTTCCAACCCTCCTGTATGGATGAGAACCCTTTTTTAAAGCCCGCTGCCACATCAAGCACAGGTACAAATGCACGCTCCAAAGGCATTCAAACCCACACATTCTTCTCTTCTCTCAGACACGGATTTTGGCACCTTTTGATTCAAATATTTCTGTCACTCCACTCTTCCCACTCATTCTGGTTATTTTGTCAGCATCTTTCCCCATGTTCTCAGCCCTCTGACATTCTTTTAGAACCTCAACATCATAGCCATGTGAAGAAGCAAACATATGGTGGGATCTATGTTAAACCGATGATTACACACAGGGATGAGTTGTCTGAGTGTCTTTAGGAAGAAACATGCGGTGTGATACCTATCTTAGGCCATTTTTCATCTTTATGAGCTGTGAAACAACCAAGCCATTAACATCTCTGACGTCTACAGAAAACACAAACCACACACTGTTGCAATAATTTTTTCTCATTAGTACCATATCTAAATGTGTGCCAATAATCTCGACTTTTTATTGTCCTGCTTTTCTACTACACTAATTCTTCCCTGTCAAAACTAGTGTGAGTTTTAAACAGTCATTTTCCATCAGTTTCCTTTAAAAGCACTAAAACCTCCTAGCGCCAAGTTCATTGCTCATCTTGTTACACTAAGCTTTTACTTTCTATTAAGGGCAAACAGATTTCTGGAAAGCTGGTCAGTGTACTCGCAGTGAGAAAAGCAACCATATTTGATACGTGAATTGCTAGCACTGATACAGTCCTAATCTAAACTCTACAGAAGACAGCATAACGCTGCTTCAAAAAACCACACACACAAACCTCAAGCCACCTTCAAGTGGAAAAAATGACAGCTATGTTACACCAAACAGGCTTTTTCCAAAAAAAGTGTGTACGACTGTAACAGAACAGAAGAGTGCAGTCAGAGCTCAAACAGAGCAATTAATTTCCAGGTCAGTAACTCTTGGTGTCAGACCAAACTAGTGAGCACTGTCAAGCTGGCACTGAGAGCACGAGCTCTCTGCTTCAGACACAGAACTGGGAAAATCTATGGGCCATGGGAAAAGAGGTCAGGGAACAACAGCAGAAAACCAGAAAACACAAAAATTTTTATCTTTTTTTTTTTTTTTTTTTTTGAAAAAGTGATGCAACAAATTAAACAAATCATTACTGAGACAGAAGCTTTAACGATTAAAATCTAAAAACCCAACTAATGTAAGCTCTTGCACTAACCTGGACAACATCTGTGATGCAAGGTAATTCCAATGAATGGAAAAAGTTAATTTACAAATACAGCATTTAGAAGGAGTTTCTCCCTTTGAGAAAATGCAAGAGAGAGAATGCTGGTCGGGGCAGGAAGCCGGCCAATACTTCAAACCAAAATAGTGAAACTCGCTGTACTTCCCAGCTACAGCAGCACAGACGTGACAGCCACGGCCGCCTGGTTTGCCCTGCTCGCTCTAAGACAGCACAGCAAGCAGCGCCTGTGTGGGGGCACACGCACCCGTCACTGCTGCCTTTTCCAAGTGGCTTCCCCCGCCAAAAGCTTTTCACGGMTGTTTTCCTTCCGTTTCTTTCACTTTCAAATCCTCGGCACGCAGCGGCTGCAAAGCGCTCAGGTATGGGGAAATAAATGAGACAGACGCACTTCGGGTGAAAAAGCTTGAAAACATTTCGCAACGGGAAGGAGGAAGAAGCTGCGAATCTCTGAAGYGTCGGTCCAGGGAAAAAGGCACCGTCATTTCTCCGGGAAGTTTGGGGGGCCCTTCAAAACGGGGGCCACAGGTAAGGGAACCCGCCATCCTCTGTGCCAAGGRGGTTTCGAGGAAAAAAAAAAMCAAAACAACCCAACCAAAAGCCAAAAAACCCAAACCACCCCAAACCCTCCAATATGGGTTAAAGATAAAATTAAAAAACCCGACAAAAACGATCCAAATGCAGCCTGCCGSTCTCCCCGGCCCCTGCGGGGGGCAGGACTCTCCTCCCTCCCGCACCCCGGCCCTGCTCCCCCGCTTCCTCCGCGGACCCGCGGCTCGGGTAGCGCAGTCGGGACGGGGCCGAGCCGAGAGCCCCGGAGTGCGAGACGTGCAGGGGAAGCACCTACCAGCTGCTGCCGGACCCAGCGCAGCATCCCCGGCGGCGCGGGTCGCGGCCCCCGCGGCGGGGCTCCCTCGGCAGTGCCGCGCCCTCCCTCCGCCGTCGCCGCCGCCGCCGCCTCAAGCGAGCCGCCCGCCGCGGCTGCTCCCCATKGCGCGGGGCCCACGCCGAGTCAGGAGCGGCACAGCCCCGCCGGCGCCCCGAGCCGCGGCTGCCGCCGCCATCACAGCGCGGCCGCTGACACCCGGCGGCTGCGGCCGCCCCGGGAAGTGACGTGGCGAGGCGGGGAGAGGGGCCGGTGGGAGGATGGAGCAATGGGGGAGGCGGGTGTGACCCACCGGGGCYTGGGCTGCCGTGGCCCGGCCGCTCCGCTGCCCTGAGGTGCCGCTTGTGGGCCACAGGGGCCGTGCGTGGGCCCGACTGACCCGAGTGACCCTCGGGCAAAATCCCAGCTCCCCACACGGGCTCCGGCCGCAGCCTTGTCAGGGCTCAGCGCCCTCAGCCAGGGCTTCAGCCTCTGAGGGCCCCCTGCTCTACCGAAGTGAAGCGACTTCGCAACTTGATTGTTTTATCTTTGTTTTCTTGCAAAAAACGCAAAGCGTGCACATGTTTCAGTAAAGACTTCGAAGAGAGGCCAGATAACCACCGATATAAAGTTGAAACACAAGTTCACGGTGTGCGGGTCTCCCAAAGCAGGGGACAGGCGCTGRGGGATGTGGCGCCCTGCTCTCTCCCCGCTGCTGGCAGCATTGTCGTGAACTGCTGTGGGCTCAAAATTGGGTGTGGGAGCGCACTGATGTCAGGCAGCGATCTCCTCGAAATCTTCCACTGGAAGAAATCTTCCCACCTGGACGCGTTCCCGTGCCACCTCCTCTGGGTGACCCTTGGCAGAGGGGTTGGTTTGGATGATCTCCAGAGGTCCCTCCCAAGCTTGACAGTTCTGTGATTTTGCTYGGAAAACAGCTGCTGCTTATGAAAACAAAACAGTGTTCAGCACCAAACACTTGGACACACCTATACAAGTCTGCAGCTTCTGCGCCTGTGTGACTAAGAACTAAAGGAGATTATTTTAAGCGGTAAAGACCTGGGCATTTGTGGCCAAATGCAGTTGTCACTGAAGTAATTGACAACTTTGACACTGACTTAAAGTGTTTTTGTATGTGAAGAGCACTGGTCCTGCCGCTCCCATTTGTTCCCAAGGAATTATGATATATAGCAATGAATCATAATCGTTTCTGCCATAGTTTTTAGTGTTCAGTTAGAAATTTAGAACATAATTCAGTATTTAAAATAGATGATCTAATGTCTGAACAACAGAATCTTATGGCAAATGCTGATGGTTTAAGCATCTGCATTTAATTAGAAAAATAGCATTTAAACAGCAGGGAATAAAACTATTTTTATCAGGCACTTAGGAAAGCTAATGTTAGCAAAACTCTGTATTAAATGCTAGGCATTATTTCAAAACATTTAAATACATCAAAGCTGAGTTTCAAACAGCTTGCACTACCCTATTCATCTAATGTGAAGTCGAAAATAACAGAGTGATTTCATAGCTGTGGCACGTTGCCTGGAGAGTGGCCTTAAGCCAGAAGCTGAACTGATACGCTCAATATTCGTGCTTCTCCTTTATCATCAGATGTAGAACAGGGTCCTGACCACTACACACTAAAATTCATATGCCATTACTCTGAAGTGCAAGGATATTTGTCACTCTGTCCCTGCCAAATTCAMGTGTGAGTTGCACTTTCTGCAAGCCTCTGTTTCCATGGCTTGCAGTTGTGTTACATAAAGMTGCTTGGCGCTGTCTGTTCCACGTTGCTGTAATGATACTGTTTCACCAAACAAAACTTGGAAGCAATTTGCAAGTGATCTGAACCCTGCAGTTTGTATTTTTCATATTTTCACTCTAAGATGTTTGTATTTTAGTGGATGAAAGTATATTGATAGGATGGAATTATTTTGCTGTGTGCAGCAGAGGCTCTGACTGCACCTTTTCCAATGTACAGAAAAATTCCACTAGAATAACATCCTTTCCTAGCATCCTGCCTAGTAAAWCTTGGCACCTTTTAAATTGCTCAAAAGCCCACACTAGACATTTATGAAGTTTCATCTCACCCTGGAAAGATAAATAGTTTTCAGAAGAGAAAATTGAAGCAGAGCAGCCAAGCCAGATATTGATTAACCAACAAATCTTCAGCACTTCTCAAGTCAGAGGTCAACTATATTAAGAATTAAGATTCCCACATCAGAGATCACAGTTTAAAATACTGCCCTGAAGCCTCACCTGCATTCACACAGCAGGCTTATACAGAAAAAAAGAGCAACTGCTGGCAACTGCTGAAGAAAAAAAGTCACCTTCTGAMGATTAGGTTTAACCCATGGCCCAGGCTCTCCTGATTGGACTCCAAGCTTTCCAGTTAAGTATCTATGAGAGCAATGATTTCAAATGTTTGTTTAGCAAGATCAGGACACAAATGTTGTCTGATAAAAAAATATTTACATAAACATAAAAACACACACTTAAATGTTAGGTCCAGCAAGCTTTTATTTATATGCTTGTGAGTAATTCTTATATAATCAATGGTGCTACTTTTAGGTTTATAAAATTAAACATTGGTAACCACAGAATCATTGCCTKAACATGCAACCATCAGATTGATGCTGGGGCTGTTGAGGGTACTCTCTGAGCTTGTTCCTCTGCAAGATATTCACACATTTCCATTAGTTTTGAACAGTGTTTTGGGGCCCTTTTTGAGCAGGGGCTGGTGAAGTGCTGTCAGGCTGTGTGGCCACATCCAGTACATGATGAGACGAGATGGAAGTGCGGCACTGGTGCCAGAGGGTGAGCTGCCTCCAGCATTCCTGCCTTTGAAAACTCCGAAGTGCTTGGCAGCYGAACCCTTTCACCTGCCACATCCTGGGGTGCACCAGCCCCATCCCAGGCTCCCAGGGTGCTGCTGCAGTRCGAACATGGCACGTGGTAGGAAAGGGGATGGTGTGCTTTGGTGCACTGACATTGGGGCAGCCCAGATCTTGTGYTGCATCTAGAAAACACCTCTGTCCTTTGGGGCTAAACAGAAAAACAGCAAAGCCTAAGAGGTGAAGAGTAGGGATGTAGGTTTGTGTAGCAAAAGCCAGTAATACTCCTTATTGTAAATCATTTTCCTGGTGGAAAATTCCTCTCAGTCATTACTTTGGTTTTAATTAAATATTTTGTAATTTCTCTAAATGAGTATTTTAATCTATGCATTATTTACTTAGATAACTACGGTGCTGATTAAAAATGTACATTATAAAAAAGCCTGGTTTTTTTCTAATCCATAGAGAGAAAGAGCTGCCTGAGAGACACAGGGTTTCTTCAAGGCATCTTTATTCCATGAGCATTCACTTACTGGCTGAAGCATCAATTATATATAGATAATCAGTGGCTGATTTTCAGTCACAAGGCCCTTCATCTAAAGACACATGTGGATTCTTACCTAGAGCAACCAGTCTTCAGGGAAAAAGTAAAAGAGTTAGAAAATGAACTGAACTTTTTAAAGGAAAACCTTGTGTGCAGTTTGTCACTCCTTCTTTGTGCCCTCCAAGAAATAAGATCAGATTAAATTACCGGATGCACAAGGTGACATTTCCAAGACACTTACTGGATCTCCACAATATTGCGTTATTTTGTTATTTCTTCTTACCCTTTCTCTCAGTTGTTAAAACCTGGATCTTGATGTAAAACCTCACCTTTCCATTGTTGTTTTTTTCTTTTCACTTGGGAGCTTTGTTTAGAGTGTAGAACTTCCACTTCTACCCAACACATTAAACTCAAGAGAGCTGGATCCTGGAATGGCAGGTGAGGGGCTCCATGTGACACACAGAAAGTCAAACCTGTCAGTCCCCTGCACTGCACCACACTTCACACAAAGATGCTCTGCACTTACCTCATCCCTGGCTGTGTGGAATGGCCTGGCCTGCTAAATGCAAGTCAGGGAGTTTACGATCAGTGCTACTCAGTTTGCAAGGCCCCAGGATAACAGGAAGCTGTGGAAAGCATTGAAATGCATCTTCTCTTTCAGCCTCACTGTTAACTTTTTAATTACGTGTTGCCTGTAGGCCATAATGTTCAGTTTGTGGCTTTCTCTAAAGCAGTTTTGTTTTCTTTTCCCCCAGGGAAGCAGTCCAAGATTAGAGGAAACAGGAAATCCTGAAAAGCCATCCCTTATCTTCTTGAAGCTGAATATGACCAGGATGAAGAATAAACGCTGATTGTTCATGCTCTTTTTCTCCTTTCTTTCATTTTTTTTTAAGGGAAGAGAGACATTTTTTTAACCCATGGCTCATAAGGTTTGGAACATCTCCAATGGCCTTGTCTTGATGGAAAGTGGAGGACTTGCAAAACTAAGGTTTTGCAAGGAAATGTGTTAAGTCAGTTAATTTCTATAATATCCTCGACAGTGACATCATTTTGTTATTCTGTATTGTAAACAAGGATATCCTTATAAAATGTGAATTTTTTCTCCAGACTCTTTATTTAATGATTTATAAAAATACACTTTTCCAACTAATTCATTCTTATCCTCATCCTGTTATAACAACTTACTTTGTTGTTGTTATAGCCCAAGTGATTATTGGCATTCATGCATCACCTCATGGTTAACCTTTGCAAAAAACGCCCAGGCAGAAAACGACGCATCTCAATGAAAAACTCATCTCATAATACTCTACAGGGAATTTTTTTTCTGCACTGTAGCACCTCAGTTAAGACCACTGAGTGGATGAAGAAAGATTCAATTCTGGAGAATAAACACAGGGACTGGTACCTAGGTCTCTCAACACTGGCCACCCGGGACATTACCGTGACAACTGTAATACAAACAGTTACACACTTAGGGATGCTATGTTGGAAAGGAGTTTGAGATCTCTGTGGGAAAGGAACATAGGGATTCTGTCCATGGTTGTACACGCTCTCTTGGTTTAATAGCTTATTTCAAAATGATATAACATCTACTATATGGAATGTTCTCCAGGTAGTAGGAGGTAGGATTTCAAGTCCCCTCACATAGAACCTCAGTTTCCCGTGTCTTGGAGGACAAACTGCTGAATTGGATAGAGATTTTCTGAGAGCACCTTCTGGTTCAGACTTTACAAGTCACGTAAATCTCAGTGAGATTTAGAAATTAAGTAAGCTTGTCATAACTAACATAACATATTTTTATGTTTCCAGGGTTCAGTTTTTTAGTATTTGAGCTAGCTCATACAAAGCCAGCTAACATGTTCCTATACAGCACTCAAATTATGAAGTAGATATTCCTGAAGGTGTTCCTTGCTGTGCTGTTGGCTGGATTGTAGCCAGCTTGAATGCTGATAACCTAACTTGGATGCCTATGGCTCTTACCTCTCCCAGCAGCAACGAGCTGTGATTACACAGGCTCCTTTTCAAGGCTCTTCCATTCTCTCAACTCATCCAAGGATAAAGGCAAAACAATCTAGGAGAGCCTTAATTTAGTGTTCACTATCAATTCCCCACTATTTAGGCATGTGCCTCAATGGTAAGGGGCTGGATATTACGCAGTATTGGTGAGTTCCTCCTTTTCTCAAGGGTGAGAGATTAAACTTGTGTCCTGCTTTGTACAGGTGTCTTAAAGCGTAGTGGTTGCTCCCTTGCACAGGTGTGTCCATGACAAAGCACAGGGCTCCAGCCTGTCTGGGTTACACAAATGCCTCAGGAAACAAGGCTGAGAGGCTTGGAGAGGCAACACAGACACCTTGGAGAGGTGAAGAAAATTTCAGTGCCTCATCTAAAACTGATACAGCCAGCTTGGGTGACAGAGGACAAAACAGAAGAGCTCTGCCAATGTTGGCCATGAACTCAGTTTTCAGGTGTGTCAGTGGGTAGGAGAAGGTCTCGCAAATGAAGACAAAATCACCACTTTGCACTTACTCAACACTGGAGAGGCTGTAAAAGCAATTTCTGCTAACAGAGATGCATTTTGTATAGCAAAAGAGCTTAACAAAAGCATTTACCAAACAGAATAAGCTGACAAAAACACTTCTTCCTTCTAACACAGTATTTACAGTAAAGTTTTTGGCACTTCCGAAGTGGTACATTAATCACATCTCCAGCTGATAACTGCAATGGGATCTATCTTTCCACCAGCTTTCCTTGCACCACCATCCTTCCTACCTCAACCAAGTGTTCACGTGTATGCTAATAACACACTGTCTGTCTCTGGGCAGATCTCCTGTGTAGATGTGTCCACCAGGAATGCCAAGCTGGCTCCAAACAGTTGTGACCTCCCTCCCACCGGATCCCTGTCCTGGGCCGGGCTGTGCACATCAGTCACGCTTTCCTCGCGCGCAGACACAGCACATTGTGGTTTAGTTTACGCTGATGGCTTTGAATACCAATCACAAAATAGGCTTTTGGTTGGGGTTTCTCCCCCTCCCTCTTTATTTCAGCATAAATATACTAAAATAGGTTGATCACTGTTCTTGGGGAATGAGACTTTACTGGCCTTGAGGTTGGAGTACCATAACCAAAAGGTGCATTTTACGACAAGAAGTGTATCATATAAGAAGAGTATATGTAAAGTCTAATGACAGGTCGTGGTACCACTGATTCCACACCACCTTCACATTTCATTTCTGGCTAAGCTTTAAGAAAAGTCACGTAGGCTCAGAGTTTCAAAAACCTGTCTACAATTTCAGAGTCAAGTTTCAGAACTAGCTACAGAATAAATAAACCCATAGGAAGTGTTTAGCACTTAAGCTTTATAAATCTGAAGCTGGATATTCAAAATTTGAGAGTGTGTGTGCATATATTTATTATTTTTTAAAAATCCCTTTGTGGCCTAGTATTCCAGAAGTAGGGTGCAATAATCTACCATGCAGGGATGTCTGTGGACTCTGCAGACAAAAAAAAAAATAGCTGTGAACATGACAGATGATGTTCCTGCAGCCATATGAGGCAAACAAACATATGGTTGCTCCGTCTGAAGTTCCTACAATGCTTTATGTCTTCAAAGTGTAGCAAAACATTGGCTGATTAACATAATTAAATCATTTTACAAATGATTCCTAATTATTTTTGCAAATGTAAATGAAGATGCTGACATGTGAAGTTTTTTGCTGTGCATGATGAATACTGAGTTCTCATTTTACTGAGTACTGTAATCAAATTTAGAACAAACGTTATATAAGTGCATAAGTAATCCTAATCCTAATCCCTTTTCTGCTGTCTCACTTTCTCCATCTAGGCCTGCTGCAGCTGTAAATCTATAAATCTCCCATATTTCATGATTTCCTCACATATTTTTATTTTTGTTTTTGTTTCCCAATCTCCTGCCTTTCTGAAAGCATACATTTTTAGTTGATAATGGCTCTGACGGAATGAGAAGTCTGGTGTTCAGCCCTCTGGCAGCTTCCTTACTGTACTGTATGTTTGATCACAGCAAAGGTACAGTACTGATGCTATTGCTGTAAGATGTTAAGCCTCACCCTATTAAAGCACATATTGAAACAAATCTAGAGGCTTTTAAACATTTTTTACTCTGTCCTTAGTTGAATATCTATTGTTTTCAATGTTTTATTAATATCAGTAGAGGTTGGCTGAGGGTATGTCAACAATGCATAATTCAAAGTGGTCAGAAGATATCAAAGATAGCTATAAACAAACTGGTTGGTAATAAATCAGTTCTAGCTTTGGAACACTGAATTCCCTGTGGGCAACCTGACCCTGTTTCTGATTTTACCCTAGGATTTGTGCCACTGCTGTAATCTGAAATTATTTCACTGGCTCAATGAAAAACGGCCAGGAGGGACAGCATCCAGTGCAGATTTAAATGCTGGCCTCAGAAAAACAAGAGAGAGTGTGCTAGTGATTCTGTTTTGTGATATATTTGCATGAGATCTTTTGGAATTTACTTGATAATTTCAACAAAAATTTTATAAAATAATCCACATCTCAATTAAATAATCCTGTAACAGTTATATTTTTAAATCACTTTTATTAAACTGTATTTCTTATTTGGAATATCTCTAAGGGTGCACGATAGCAAAAGATAAGTATTACAGATGAGTGGTTCACAGCATATAATTTATCCGGTTAATTTAATTTCTTTGTATTTGTCTACAAATTGCTTATAATTTTATGTAATTAATTCATTATGTGAACCTAATTGCTAAAATAACTGTGAGATCGTCCAACTGAAATAAATAGCAGGCTTGTCATTGACCTGAGTGGGAACAATGCTGGGCCACTGGAGGTTTATCCCTACTCTGTAGATCTTACTGAAGTTATTCTTTGGAAGTACACATTTGACATATTATTCCTTCAAATCATTCTTAAGCAGGGAAGATTCACATTTATGAATTGGTGAATGAGACCTGCAAATATTCTCCAATTTTCTATTTCTTTTTAATATCATACCACCCATGAATCTATTTGTTAAAATACATCTGGAAGAAACCGAACACAATTGCTGTAAATTTATTTACAAATTGAAACTTATAGTGATTCTTTCTGTGGAATCCACACGGATTACCTAAGTTTTGCCTTGCATAACTAACCTTTGGTGACACAACAGGCAGTTTCATCTGGTCAGAGGCTAAAAGAACACATGCAGTCCAAACCTTGGTGGCTGACAATGGAAATAAGATCTCAGGTGTCTGTCTTCTTTTCCAGTTACAATGATGAGTTTAATTACTGCTACTGCACTTTTACACAAATCATGCTTCCTTCACCACTAGGGCTATAAGCATCTCAATGATAATGGTGGTGACATGATTGCTTGTATTAATTATATGAAGACTTCAAATTTAATTTGAGATTATAGTTAACAGTAAAACTTCTTGAATTATGAATTTACCAGCCACTTGATAATTCARAGATTACATGGCAGGTACTACAATCTCGTGCTAATGTGTGAGAGAACAGCTCAGCATATAGTACTCAGGAATATGTTATTCAATGACCAGCCACAGCAAGCAAAATAGTGTTTCATGGTTTTTAAGTTACTGTATTTCCTTCTGTTTTGCTTATCTCCAATTTTGCTTGTTCCACATAAATTCATTGAGATACTTCAATATCACTGGCATCAGTTGGAAGTTAAGCAACTGTGTTCTAGAAAATAAAATGGGTAGCAGTTTTCCAATCCCAAACTCCTGCCCAAGGCCTGCTGCACCAGCCAATCCTGGTCATCCAGCTGCTCCAAAAATCAATCACAAAGGATCAATATCCCCCAAAGCATTAAGTTTTTCTGAACCTCTAACCTAGATCTTCTTCACCAGTAGGTAATTTTTTTGCTTCTTTTCCTGGCCCAAATATGAAGTACAATAGTGAGCATTACCTTTGTACTATCTGAAAATAATCCTCCTACTTTAACCTGAAGAACACCCAGTTTCCTTAAGTTTTTCTGATAAAATCTGTGATTATTTTTGTTGTTCTCATCTGGACATTATCCAGTTGGCCACTTCCTTTCTAAACTGACAAGTACCAAACAGAGCTGGTGCTTTAACTGAGGCCTTATCTGTGCTGCATGCAGTGGAAAAATAATTTCACTTATCTCACATGTGTTTGTGTAACGCATAACAAGATACAGTGGTTTTTTCCCCTATAGCTATTATAATTTTGGCTACTGGCAAATGTATCTCTGCTATGACATTTTAAACTTTTTTTCTGGCAGGCCAAATCAGTCACTTTATATCTAATGTTCATGCAATTTATTATTCTTTAATAATTCTTTTTTTTTTTAATTGACCTTTTTTTAAATCTATTTTACCAAGATTATTTTGAATTTAGCTCTTCTCCTTCAAAGTGCCCCCCACCTTGGTATCATCTGCAAATATAATAACACAGTATTCTCTAATCCCAGTGCTTAATGAAAATACTGATTAGTATTGGACCCAGAACAGACTCCCRTGAGAACCACTCTTCAGTTTACACAATGAAAATGGATTTGACCAGCACTGGCTCTTATTACTGACATGGATTTGAGTTATCCTTAGCAAACAGATAGATTCCAGTGCACCCGATTTGCATGGCTGCCCTGGAGCCTTTCTTGAGCCAAACTGGATTCTGGGTTAGTCAAAGAATTCAGTACAGAGCCCACAGAGGGCTGAAACCATTTCTATCGAACTGCATCAGCCCTTTGGAGAAATGCCACCTGAAAGTACCTGAAAGTGATACAGAGAAAGTGCATTGTCCAACTTGTACATTTTTAATGTTATTCTGCAAGGTAAATCTAAGCAGTGCCAGCTGAGTTCGCCCTTCTGTACTTTGCCAAGAAGATACTGCAGGTGACCCAGAAAGTGCTGCAGTGGAAGGCTGAGGTTGGACCATCTACACCATTGCTACACTTCCTGATGTTCCTTTCTCACTTCTCATTTTCTTGCAGTTCCAGCTCTGGTGTTGGGCTGATGGTACCCTCAGRAGAACAGATCTTGGCTGTAGAACCACCATGAAAGCCACCCCAAAGAGGTGTGTTCTTGTCTATCTGTCGTACATGGTCAAAACAGCAAATATTTCTCGTCATGTTTTGGGAGAAAGAACAGAGAAACTGAGAGACTCATGGATATGTTCAAAATTTATCAAAGCCAATTCACATAGGATTTACTTATTCTTAATATATTTTTCTTTCTGGAACTTACCTACCTTCTTATTTGAATGTGTGTGTCTTTGAGCTGAATAAGGAACTGGGGATTTGCCTGTGTAAGGGCACACATAAATTAAAGGAAACAAGCACTTTCTTTTGATAGAAAAGTCTGTTGCTTAGAGAAGTATCTGTAAGGAAAGATTATTAACTCTTTTATTTCAGATTTGAGAATCTGATTTTCATTCTGAGATTGAAGCACACTATTAACAGGATAATTTAGATATCAGATTTACCTGTTCCCTACTGCTGCCAGCCTGTATTTGGTTTCAGGGTTCTGATGTTGACTATTAACCTATTTAAATATTCATCAACAGCCTTCTGCCAAGGTGGATTAATTCACCATCTCGGGTCGCTGTCAAGTTGTCAATTTGTCAGATATTTTTTATTTGCCAGTGTCCTTTATAGTGACAATGATGGCACATTTACAGCTGAGCAACAATTTTTCTGTTGGTATCTCCTGCTATAGAAAACTCTCCAATGCTTGAATGGGTAAAGCTTTCTGTCATGGCAGGTCTGAAAAATAGTCTTTTAACCAAAAAGCCAGAAATGTATATGGAAAGGAGCTGATGGACCATCTTGTTTGATTTATGACAGTGAGGGCCTGTAACACCAATATGAAAGTTGCCTCTGAAGCTAAAGAAACACTGTCAGTTTTTATACCCACTTCATTTTTCATCCAGAACCATGAATAAAAGACATTAATATTAATCATGGAAGGATTCTGGTTCTCCCTCAAGTGATGACCAGAATTAACCCCATGTCAGTCTTTGAGAGAAAACAGAATCCTTATTTACTGACTCAATAGTTAAACATTAACTAATTATCATTAATGTAATATTTATTTAATATAACATTATTTACATTATAATTAATACTACTGCCTTAAAAAAAAAACAACAAAAAACTAACCAGATTTCTTTTGTTTACCTCAAATTTTAGACTGTCTTTCTTGGAGACACTTCCAGAAACATTCAAGACATACTCCTGCAGCTGATGATTCATGTATTTTTCATGATGGAAATCAAGTCAGCTGCATCAAGCACACAAAACTCTTTTTATAGCTCAAGTACTTCCAGCTTCCAAACGAGTATTAAAAACACAAATTAAATAAAAGAGTTTTCCAAAGCAAGGAAACTCTGTTGGAATGCACAGAGACAAACGTTTACTTTTGTATTTTGGAGGCATTTAGAAGTGCTAGTTCTCCRGGAAGGAAGTCTAGGTAAGCAAGTGGAGCTACAACAGGGATGTAAATGGGATAAGAATGAGACCCTTGGCCTCCCAGACRTGCTTCCCTCCCCAGACATGCTTCAGGTCAACATACCACAGCAGAAAGGGATTTTCTCTCTCTAAAGCATATCTGATGTGGAGGGCGAGCAGAACACGACCCAATGTGACAGCAGGTCAGAGCCCATGAGAACTTCACTGCAGCCACAAGCACCCCAAAAAGGAATTTCCAGAAAGTGGTAGCCCCAATACGGCCTTTTCAGGCTCAAACATCTCTAAATGCATCTCCCAGGATATGCACACAAAGAAGAAACTCTAGCTTTAGTGAGAGCTCTAGGCTGGAAACTGAATTTTCTGCCTAATTACATAGAGGCCCTGACTCCTGACACCCCAAATTCAAGCAGTCTGGTTCCAAGTCTAGGGAGGGCACCAGTTTTCATTTAGTTAAATGAAGTAGAAACAGAAAACCATTTAATATGTGTCTGAAAAGTCTGGCAGTCCAGATTAATAGCTATGTTAAAAAAGATGACCGAACACACACAGATCTGCAGAGTTCAGCTGGGCAGACATCCTGCCCCGTTTGCTAGAAGCAGTTTGCATATGGTGATGGATTTCAATGTAGTCTGCAATTCTGTTGAGCAGGTGCTGTATTAGCAATCTGTCATTAAATAAATATGACACATGTAATTCTACACGTGGGGATGCTTTCACAAGGCTTTGGACATGTTACAAATTGGTACACGGATAGACTGTGCTGTATAAGATCAGATAGCTGAGGCTGCAGCATGTACTGTATACATTTCCACTCTGGTAGCAATGTAGTGATGCTACTAGTTTAAGAGAAATATGAAAAAGGGAAAAAAGTCCCTCAAGAGATCCATATTTCCTGCAGAATAATTTATCTTTTTTTTTTCAGTCTTAACAAAAGCTGAACAACAGAGAGTTGGAAAGAAAAAAGGAAGGAAATGATGTGTGGATAGGGAGAGTCAGTCATTTGGGAGATCAATTCCATCAGATCCATGGGAATGAACCTCTTTCATCATCATCATCAAGCTCTAGTGATGGTCCTGCAGGCACTCAGCTACTGGACTGGACAAACCAGGAGCATTCGGGACTGAGGTTAATGGGGTGGACATTATTTTAGCACTCAAACTGAGTCCAGAAGAAAGCTGGTATGTGTTTGTTTGCATTTTTTGTTCATTATTAGTCCTTGGGGCTGTGAGCTGGCTGTGCCAACAGTGCATTTCCTGAGGGAAAACTGGTCCACATCCTTCCAATCCTACCATTAAAGGAAAGGTGGTTTTGACAGAAGTTGACAACACTTGACACAGACAGTACAGAATACATTTTCAGTCATTGGTGTTTTATTTGCCCCAGTGAGCAGATCTGCTACACAGAGTTTCTCTTCTGAGGTACTTCTCACACACCAAGAAGTGATTCCAGTTTCTCTTTAGGGCCCTCAATGGCCTGATGAGTTGGAAGATTAGGACTTTGGAGTCTTGTCAGGGTGTTGGCTTTCATTACATTTCCACAGTTCAATTTTTAATGCTCTCTTCAAGAGCTGCTGGTGAACTTCTAAGTTAATTTTAAAACATTTTAGTGGTTAATGAGTGTAGCTTCACAGGCCAGTCAGACCTATTAGGCTAAACTTTCTCCTCCTAGAGGCCAGGGAGTTTCACTCAGTATGTCCCATATGCAGACCCTACTTTATGGTGAAACCAGGTATTTTTAGTCCTTAATAGAAAAAAAGAACAATTATTTACTTAATGACTTCAAATGAGATGCAGCCCAGTCCTCCTTTACAAAGCTGTTGCAGTGTTCAATCCCATCCTTGTTAAAAATGAAGGCAAGACTTTATCCCTAATCTAAGGTATCTGCTGGATTTCAGAATCCAATACTATCAGATATGTTAGTAGGTAAATATTTACAAACCACTCTCTAGTCACCACTTCACCTTTGTGTTAATCCACCAAATGGATTAAGCTTTCTACAATTTTCACTGGGAGCTTTGTTCATTTTCCAGTTTGCTCCTCCAACTGGTTTGCAGACAAGCAGTGCTTTGTGGGCAATCAGATGGCCAGAAGTGGAATGAATGAAGTATTACAGACCAAGACCAGAAAGAAAGAAAGAGGCACCTGTGAAGGCCAAACCACACTTAAATGCTTGGTGTGGGAAAACAGTGTTACCTGTCCTGGCAAGACCGGGGTTGGAGGAGGGCTCAAACACCCATCAGGTCACGCCGGACTCATTCATCGCTTTTTGCTGCCCAGGCCGGCTTTCKCATTGAGTTTGGTGTTAGCTGGGCCACGGAGAGCACAGAGCAGGCCCAGGACTCCACCTGTTTCGCATCCTGCTGTCCCAGCTGCGGTGAGAGCTGGGGAACCCTCGCCCTGCGGCTCCTCCGCGCAGGCAGCACGGGAGAGGATGTCACACCCAGCCCCGTCCGACAGCCCCTGACACCGGCGGAGGCGCAGCCTTCCCAGGGAGGCACGGCAGGCTGCTCCCACACCTCGGCAGCCCGGGATGCACCTCGGTGAATCCGGCTTCTCCTCCCACTCCCTGTGAGCTCCTTAGAAACGCCTTGCGGCTGGGAAGCAGCAGTTCCCGGTGGAGAGGTTTGCAGGCACGACTGTGGGTCTGGACCTGCCCTGTGTCGTCCCGGAGCGGGGCTCACCCTCCCAGTCTCGCTCCAGTGCAACCCTGAGTTTCCAAAGGGAATGGAGAAGCAAGATAATTTTTAAGGGGCAGAGAAGTAATTGGGTAATCGCCTTCACAGTTACATGCTCGGCTTTCTCCTGTTTGCACAAATGAATCACAAACAGGAAGATTGATACCGCTGGAAACCTTGGGCTACCTCTCGAGGCACAGATAATCGTTCATCTCATGCTCAGGCAGTCAGTAAACAAACAATAGCACTTTACACTTCATTTGTCAGCCTACAAGGCACGGGTTGTATTCATGTTTTATCTCTATACTCGTCTTACACAGTGCTGTCATGCAATTTGCAGTGATTTTTTTTTGAGTTAGCAATAATTATAAGGAGAAACACACCACTGAGTAAATTATAGAGTCACTTGCCATTTCCCCAAGCAGCACACTGCTGCTCTCTGCTTCAGTTCTCATACTCATCTGCACCTGCTACAGGGAAAAACTCAACATGACACAAATTCAAAATAYAATCAAAAGCAAGCTGAACCATTCTAGAGAAGAGTGGTCAGTATTTGTAAAGGACAAATATTTCTGTATTATMAATTGGACTAATCAGCTTTATCAGCATTTCTCAAGCTACATTTTCAGATCCTCGCTACAAATATCTGAAGGATATTACAAGAAGACCCTTTTTTCAGTTTAAAGCACAGTGCCAGCCGTATGTATTTTTGTAAAAGCATTGATGTCTATTTGCTTGCCCCAGCAAGGTCCAAAGAGCTCTCTGGGAATTTCTGAGAACTCAGAAGTGCTGTGGGAAGACAAACCACTCCCTGCGTGCAGCAGAGACCATTCAGCATCTAAATAGAAGAGGATGACACAAAACTCAGCTTTGGGGGAAAGCAAAACCCAAAGACATTGGCTCTAAGTTTGCCGTTTAATGATCCTTCTCTGAGGACCATTCTCACTAGCACTGAATGATTCCTGGCACCCTGAAAAGAGAATTGCATCTTACTGGCATCAACCAAAACCTTGGACCTGAGGTGATGAATCTCTGTTCTTATCACACCATAGATTGTACAAATGAGGCTGAACATTTACTCTGCAGTGYCTGAAATAACTCAGGAGTCTCTTCCAGCCATTTTTGAATGGCTTTGAACTTCYAGCCATTTTGCTCACAAGAAACTGCATTTGCTCAGCCTGTTCTTTTTTTCTGTTCCCTGAACACCATTTTGACTCAAACATGATCTCAGTTTCAAAGCCAATGGAGAACACAGTTTCTCAAAAATCTCCATAAAGCATCTGTAAGCTGCACAATATCTGTAAATGTCAGTATGTATCCTGGAAGCCAAACACAGGTGATGGAAACAAGGACATCTTTATAGGCATGAGCTTACAATCATTTAAAACCTGAATACAGAACAGAAMAATCGAACAGCTAAAACTCTCTGATTTAGACTGTCTTCTTTCAACACAGCCATAAGTAAACACAGTCAAAACTCATAGTCAGGTAAGTGTGAGACAGGAGTGAAAAGCAGTTATAGTATCCTGTGCCACTTGTTAGCAGCCAATACACTGGGAAAATATATAATATTGGCTAAGAAAGTGCTCATATGGGGATAGCAGGGATTTCTCTTTACTAGCACATCTTCAGCTCAGCCTGTACAAATGGAAGTCCTGGATATATCCATACCATGGCAGGATTTCTGTAAGGAAGATGCTGTCTTGAAGATATCCATAAACCAGTTCTGAAAGCTGATGTAATAGAAACATTTCTCTGTCCAGGAATATGTCTGTAAAGGACTTGGCACTAGAATGAGATCCACTTATTTTCTTCAAATAATTGATGATAATCCCTAAAGTGTCCTGCTCATCTGTTATTGTGCCTTGGTTTCATCTCCAGTGCCTACACCTGTTTAATTCCTATACTGTGATGCTCCAAAATCTGTTAGTAAGCTCTGCAAAACTGATGTATGTACACAAATCAAATGCATCCTAGTGGATCATCAATGAGACCAGATTCCCCTCCAGTTCTACTGTAACTCAAGAGAACCAGATCCTGCTAACTGTTATCCTGCTATCAGCTTTACAGAGGTACGAGCAGGCTGAAGCCCAGGACCTTTGCTTATAAGGCTCTTTATTAAATAATCACTATGCTGAAAGGCTTTAGTAAACCCAGTCTCCTCTTACAATGGACTCTCTTACAGCCTCCCTCACTTCTGGCCATTCCTTATTTACACCACTCAAATTACTCAGCTCATTAGTCTGCCATTATAATAGAAGTCCAGTTGAGTTTAGTTTATTTACTGTTTGTTAACAGCCTTTGCTTTAACAAAATGACGTAAGTTTTTCTGTGTTTACAGGAATCTGGAATGTATCAGGAGCGAGGGAGTACAAAAATCCATCAGGGCTTTTAAAGACTTTAATCATTCACATAAACAGCCAGATGACTGCAGTCATTCAGAATAAAAATAAAGTCAAAACACACAGACTTCCCTAGGCAAGTGGATAGGTCCTAAAATAACTAGCCAGATAAAGGAACAGGCTAGTTAAAACAATATTGACTCRACCATTCTGGTTTTGGAAACTCTAATAATGAGAGAAAGCACAGAATAAAATAGAAAGATCTTCCAAGTATTCTGGCTGCACTGAAACACAATAAAGCAGATTGCTTCCACTAAGGAGGCTTCAGCTCTTACTGTTCTTCTTAAAGGGGTTGTGTCACCAGGATTTATTATAAATGTGGACATAAGCTTGCCAAGACACTCAGCTTTATGTTAAGACGCCTCAGTGCAGATTTAAGGTGCCAGTTTGGCATTATACACAACTTCAAGTAGATGCTTAACTTCAAGCTCTGTTGTTCCCACTGCTGATCCTAAAGAAATCATCCATTTAGATTACTTATGTTGGTATGACAGCAGGAACTGGAGCCTCTGCATTAGGGGCTTGTGCCCTCCTTGACATGTGTGGTGCATCCTGTCAGAAAGGCCACATCAACATGTAGGCAATTGCTTCTTAAATCCCTGCAGGTGGCTTCAAGGGACACGAGAGAGCTGTGTCTAGGCAGTCAGGTTTGAAAACTACAGCCTAAACAAATTGTTTAAAAGAGCGAGGCCACATTTTCCACTCTAAAATTTTTGCTGTGACTTTTCATACTGGGATCAGCAACAGGCCAAGTTCTGTGGGGAAAAAAAAAAAAGAAGAGCTCTCTCTAAACAGCTGCATCCGGTTCCAAGAATGGAGCTGGGAAAGAGAAGGCTGTTGGCCACATGGTAAGAAGTCCACGCAGCCACTGCTTTGCAGACCTCCTGGTGCAGAGGCTTGGAAAATGGAACAGGGTTCACCTAGACAGAGATGTACCCTTACACCAGAGACAGCTAAAAACAAGAATTAAGTTTTGCCAGCCTTGGTGAGTGTTTAGTTTCACGTTGATGGATTGTTTCAGCTTGTAAACCATGACTGTTTAATGTTGTGCAGAATCTCATACCATGAGCTGATGGAAACGTTAACTCCTACCTGATAACTCCTGTTACATCTCTCTTGTTACACAAGATGTTGCTTTATGGATTCTTGTGTGTAGTAGTACATCCGATTGAATTACTTCACCAAAGTGCTCTTAACAAAATGACAATGCAGCTAGGTCAGGATAAACCAAAAATAACTTCTAGAACAAGCTATTGGAAAATTAATTAGTTTTGGGTCTAACCCAGTATTCACTGCACTCCGTGGAAAACCGTCCACTGGTAAGCACAAGGAATGGCAGACCAAACCTTCGCAGGATCCTTTATCCCTGGCCAAATTATTACATAAATGCAAGTCCAGAATAGCATCACTAAGTAAAGAACTGAGGATAAAAACTTGCTCTATCTCTAGCAGCCCATTTCAGGCCTTTGTTCACTGATACTGTTTGTCAACTGAAACCAAGTTATTTAAGTTATTTTAAACTTGTGCTGTACACTGCCAGAGGCAAAACGTGAGTTCAGTTTGCTGCTGTGTCCTTAAAGTCCTCTGGTGTCTCATGAAGACTCCATTCCTGCTCTGGTTGAGTTCAGGACAATTTCACCATTAACTGTGATCTTTCTTGGTTTTGCTACTTCGGTTCATGACCTCAATGTTACTTTAGCTGGAATGGAGACAGTATTAAAATATATATCCAAGTAATCTAAGCAGAGAATGTGAATGATTTCCTAAGCTTTAATACACTCTCAATCCTTTTATATTCTTCCTGCCATACTCTCCTTCTACACTTGTGCTAAGCAGCCCTAGACCTCACAACTATGGACTATTTGCCTCCAGTTTTAAGCATTTAGATGTCAATTATGGCATTGAATTCAGGGACTGAATTGTAGTGCTTTAGCTTGGTATAACTTTATTGGAGAAGAGCCACAGTTGCCACGAATGATGAACCATGGCTATGAATCAGTAGTGCTGTGCTGATCTCCATCCCCTCTCACCAAACCACTCCTCAGTTACACCAGTGTGAGTGAAAGGAGAACCAGATATAAGTACCAACGTGATGACTTAACATGCACAAAAGTTTCTAAACTTTGAAGGCAAAAGTTTTTATAATATGATGAATATATAAAAATAATGAAGTTGCATTCCCTGGGAAGCAATCTAAGTAGGAATTAGCAGCTCAGTAGTTCACAGGATGCAGTTACTGATGTAGTCTGATTTCTTTCCTACTCATTTCCAAGTATAAATACAAGGTCTTTCTTCTAAGCATGTTAAGGCACTTCACAGGGGATATCCTTAGGAACCAAGTGAAGAGAGCAGGCTGAGCCAGGAGTGAAATGCAGACCAGGATCTGCATCGTTTCTGTTCTAGGAGAAAGCTCTGACTGTCAAGCAACAGTGTCCCATGGAATACATCCTGTGTACTGAAACAGCTTTGCAGTGAATGGAAAAAGTAATAACTGGGACAGAGCAAGAGGCTGGTTTACATCACATTGTGGTCACGACACACACTTGAGATGTGCGTTCACGTCCTCTTTGCAAAAAAGTGTTGGACCATCTCTGCATTACATAAACATAGGAGAGATTGAGACAGATTCCCTCTCAATAGCCCACAGCCCAGTGACCACATGCCTCTAAGTACCTCTGCAAGGTTAAGCAACAATTGTGGTTAAAATAACAATATTACAGCAATGAAGACTTAAGTGAAAGCTCCAATACTTTTTATAAGTGATAAAATTCATATGTTACATTATTGAATCCACTTAGTTTTCTGTCCTTCTATCAGCTTGAATGTTTGTGCAAATGGGACTGGTGACTGACTTCCTAATAATCAAAATGTAATTGTTCCCCTATGTCAGATCATGAACTGTAACTTTTTATTCCATCAATGTAAATGTTTAAGCAGTAACATCAATGAGGAGCAGCTACGTATCAGCTGAGCTGTAAGTGACCTACATCAGTGGTTGATCATGCTTCTTGATTAGTGTAAGCTTTAAAGCTCATAAGCTGTATTCTGCACTAAGACAGACATTTAATAACAGTGATAATTAGCTAGTAGCTTGCAGTTTTCTAGTATCAAGAAGATACTAAGAATATAAAAAATCTTTACTTATCTCTAYACATGGTATTAAGAACAAACTTTGAGCTACTCTGAAATGACATATCTTCATACAGGAGTCTTGGGTACAATTCTCTCCTCATCAATATATGCTATTGACAACATTTACGTAAGCTAAAMCAAGTTGTTAATTTAAAACCTTTAATAGACATTTTCTGAAGTTGATAGCTTTCTTGAATCTATCAGATATAGCCATAAAGCAATCACAGATGAAAATATTTATGTGTATAAATACATACATATGAACAGCTGGCCTGAATCAGTCTTCCAAAATAGTCAGCAGCAGATTAGGGAAAGAGACTAAGACTGAGGGACACATTCAGGCAGCCCTCCTTGTAATCTGATGTTGGTTTTAGGCACTGTATTTGGACACTGTAGTTGTCAGTCGTGGGTATTCTGCGGATCAGTGATTTTGAAAATGATCTTGGCTACGTGGGARTCAAAGGAACCCCAGGGCTTTCAATTTCCTAAATTTCCTCATCACCACTTCCAGTGCAGATATCCTCCCTGTTTTACTGCCACGTATTTCCCTCACTCCTGGCTAGTGTCAATCTGTCTGCAACGGGAGGAGTGAGAATGCAGATGACATGGGAGGAGAAAGAAATCCCAAGGCTGCAGGAGAAACTCCTTTTCTTAAAGGCAGATTCCCCTGCACTGTGTCACTCACTTGCCTTTGCACCCAGGGTACTGACTGAGTGCTCAAGTGGAAGRAAGTTGCTCTATTAAACAGGGTCAACTACTAAGGGGATAGATTTTTTAAAACTATTTAAATGGCTAATGGTGTAGACAGGCAATTATTGTGACTTTCAAATTGCATTTCCTAATTGCAYAAATACTTGAACACACTTCATAAAATATTGTCTTTGTTCCTTCTAAGATCAAAATGAAGGGAGAACAGGATAAATTACAAGCCAGTGTGTAATCAGCCTGTTTTTGTGTGCCTAAATAAGATGCCCACGTGAGAAGTGCAATTTCTTGTCTCTTCCCTGATATTATTAGCTCTGCCTGGCTTTGCAATGCTGAACTGGAGGCTGAAGATGGGCTGGAGCACACCCACAACCATCCCAGCTTCCAGGGAGCATGGGTGGATGGACAGGCAGCAGCGGTAACCCCACTAGCCTCACCACTAAATCAGATCCTTAACTCCCATCCCTCAGTGTCAATTAGAGTCACTAAGCAGGACTATGGGCAGTAAGTATGGGGAGGCTTGTTTTGAGACAGTTGTCGTGGTTTTTTCTCCATCTTTCACAGATTCAATTAATATTCCAGATTGGACATGATGGCAATGCAAAGGCTGCCTCCAAACTGGGGGGGCAGGGTAGGGTAGGAGTGGGACCTTAAGGGTGAGACAAGATGGGCAGTTAACACTCAGACCTACAACACGTTCAAAAGTCAAAGCTTTCTGTGATTCAGAGCAGTATCTCCGGCTAGTTTGAATATCTGTGCCAGACACTGGCACTTACATGATGTGAACACCCCGTCAGAGACAATTATTTTGCTGATTTATTCTTGTGACAGCTCAGTTATACACCAGCACTTACAGAGAGTAACAGAACAAAAAAACAAGTTAGAGCATAGCCTGAAGTGCAGTGACAAGAGAGATTCATCTCTGGGGAAAATAATAAGGAAATACGTTCGAGCACAGGAGCATCGGAGGGTTCAGAAAGTCACTGCCGAGCGTGGGAGGGCAGGGTGTGAAGGCAGCTGACAAACTGACGCACCGATTGCCAGAGGAAGCGCTCCCCTCCGGAGGAGATGGCAGCCTTTGAAGAAACACAGCCCGGCGCCCAAGAACCTGCTGTGTGGCTTTGGCTACTCTCTCTGACTTCCACGTTCATCCTTAGCACTGCTGTTGCCCTGTAGCCGGATCCTTAATCCCCACAGGTGAATTGCTSCCCTCCTTGTAACTCTTCAAATCAACATTTCCTATCTGTGCTCCCCTGAGCCTGGCAGTTTTATTTCTGGTATTTTCTGAGACGCTGAGCTTCCCCCTCCTCCCTGTGCTTGGAGAACTTCTCCTGCTCCAGCTGAGAGGTGCAAATCCCCGTGGGGATTATCATTACTGTAGGCAGGCAGGTGGAAAGATGGCAGATAAAACAGGAGCACTAGGCACACACTTCTACTCTCCTGCTCCAGCCTCATTTGAAAGCAGAAGCACCCTTCTCTGTCCCTCTCTGTGAATACAAATAGGAAAAAACCTGGAGTGTGAGAATGCTGTAAATAGTCAGATCAGAGATGTCTGTCTGACAGCTCCTGTGCTCCACAGGGAAAACGTGTTCTGAGTATGTGATAGACTTCTTACCTCCCTGTGAATACATCTTGGACTTTTTCTCACTTCAGTCCTAAATGCACTTGTCTCCCCAACTTTCAGACAGGGCTTACAGATGCTTAATTCATACAGCCAGCCTCAGTCTTGATCTGGCACCTAACCCACTGAGGTGCCTTTGGAAACACCAAAGTCAAGCAATATCATCCAAGTGCTTTCCCTTCAAAAATCAATCTTGGAAATGCAAAGCAACACTGCGGGGATGACCCTGAAATGGTGATATAGCAGTTTCTGAGCACTCATAGGATAAGTTTCTGAGCACTCACACGATAACCTTTCCATCACTTTTCCAGTGCAATAGCTGGCTCTTCAGGTGCCCCTGACAGACCAGTTATAACAGCATCATCCAAACAGCCGCTGGATCATTACATTGCCAGCTGCCAGTCAACATTTTTCCCCCACTGCAGCCACAGACCATTTTGAAAGCAGCCTTCCTGCAACAGTGAGTGGCATTTCTCTCTGCCACTATCTGAATCCAGTTGTAAAGTAAAATTTTTTTCCAGAACAGTTAAAGAGCATTAGTTTAAATCCCTCCGATTTAAAAGTACAATGGCCAATCAGCTGACTGGCAAGCAAACAATGTCACCATTAGCTCTGGAAACCAAACACACTTTCAAAATAGCCAGAGAACAAGTGGAGAAAAAAAGGCAACGCCTTTTGTGACTGAAGCCTGCAAAAGAGGCAGGCTCTAAAAAGCTCACCCAACACTTTGGGTAGTTCCCAGCATACACTGTTTATCCCTGTAATCAGTATTTTGGGGGAGCTACTGTAGCAGSAGCCGTTCACAGGGACACCCCTCACTGGGGAGGGCAGTGCACAATCGACTGCTCATTTGGGGCTCGATCACAGTAAGCACTTTGCAAGGGGAGTCAGAAAACCAACACCCACATCGAGCTGTGCTCAGAGGAGAGCAGCTTCTCAGGCCCCAGATGTGCCTGGGCGTTCGAGGATCRCCGGTGCAGTTTTGGCCAAAATCTTCCCCTGCAGCAGAAGGACTGCTATGCCAACAGCAACTTTCCAACTGTCCTGCTCAGGACAAGGGAAAACACCTTTTCTAGAGAGTTTGACGATGAAGAGCAAAATTCAGGAGAATCTTGAATTTTTCAGCTGATAAATTGTCTGGCAGCTAAAGTCTCAATTTAGAGCAAAACAGCCTGGAAATAATATTACTATCTGATGTTTCCCTAAGGAATCCTGCTTGCTCAGTGCAGCCTGTGGTTACGCACACTTCCTATTGATATTACTGTGATTTCCAAGACATTTCAGTCTATTCAGACTACAGGGTGTACAGACTCATGAACCACCAAGGTGATCTCAGTCCTGCTCTGAGTGTTCAATCCTRTAGTCAGAACTGTTGAAAATTACAGGAGCATCGCTTCCCCTCAGTTTTATGTCACAGATTCAATACAGATACAGATTCATAACAGTCTTTCTTAACTGTATAAAGAAGCAACGCTTAGAGGACCATTTCRGAGAAATAAGTTCTCAGCTTTTACCAACACAGGAAAGAAGCAGACAYATTTTTCACCTATGTGGGCTTGTTTAAAAGGCTGATTTATATTATCCCCTCTGTGATGTAGAGTCCCAGGTCTGAGGAAATCAGTAACTTCACTTTAAGCTTTACTCCCCTGAGCACTGAATTCTTTCTGCAGCTGGTAATTCCCTCCTCCCTCCATAACAGAAACTCCTTTCCCATTCAGGGAGCTCGAAGACTTTGCTCATGGAACACACAGCATAAAAGCAGTGGAAATTAGCATCTGCGTGGGTTGAGAAGGGCACACACACAGTGTTAAAACCTCAGAAAATTACCCAGTAGGCTTACTGCTGATTTTCACAAGATACAAGGAAAGGGATGTTTTTATATTTTTCTTTGTGGACTGTGAAATCAGAATTTTTTTTTTTTTCAGGAAACACAATTAAATTTCTCATTCCTATCAGGCTTCAACAAAATACCAGTGACTATCTGGTCTTCACAGAGCCCCTCACAGAACAGTTTTYATATCTGTCTAGAACCATTTGCAGTGAATTTTAGTACTAACATGAACCCTACTGTAACTGAGCTTCACAGCCAATATACAGCACAGCCTGACTRTCCTGCATGGCTCCTTCTCCCCACACTATCGTCACTAAAGGTCTGTGGATTCAGACAATTCTGCCACCAAATGGCATTGAACCAGAACAGAGTCCAGCCAGATTTTGGAAGTTGCTTTCCCAAACCGTAAAGCCCAAAGCTTATGCTGAAACACAGCTACACCGAAGACCACCAAAATAGAAGCACTCAGATTATCCATAGGATATGGTGCTGCTCTGCAAACAAGTGTGTGACTTCAGGAATCCTCTCACAAGGGATTGGCTCGTRGGGTCTCTGGCTTTCCACTGAGAAATAATTCGTGGTTTTCAGCAGAGGAAAAGTAATGTATTATTAATGATATGACGTAGCAAGAACGATGCCAACAGTGCAGGCCAAGAGCCCTAACTGCACTGCTGGATGCTGCTGTTCCCGGGCAGAGCATGGATGCAGGGAGCCGCAGGGATGCGTGGTGAGGAGATACTCAAGCTCCATCTAGTGGAAAATAAATCCCTGTAAGGTCAGACTTAGACRTACAGTTGTTGGGAGCGATATGCACTAAGGAGAAAGAAATAAACCCACGTATAGACTTGATTCCCTGGGAGKGAATGTTCTTTTTCTTCTTTCGAAGGGAGTAAAGGTGTAATCACAACTGAGAAAACAAGTTAGGGCTAGAAAAAAAACGAAAAAAACCCGACTACCTACTGGGACTTAAGTATTTAAGGTTCCTATACATATCTTTTGCTCTCCCTTACTCCTGCCATATCCACCTCGAGCTTCTCACGTGCTCTTACTGCTGTTTACAGCCCTCCTCTGCCAGCGACCATGTGCTGGCTGGCACAGGYTGACCATTCCAGCATGACCAGGGAGGGTTAAGGAAAAGCTTTTGTTCATTTGGCTCCATGCTCCCATATCACAACAGAGTAGACAAGCACCCATTCACATGCAGTGACAGTGTCTGTGTCACTGGCCTTGTTCTCCCAGCACATGCAGGGTCTGACAGCTCTGGGGTCCTGCTGGCTCTTTGAATGTCTCCCCATAAGGCCAGAGCTCTCCCAGCAAAGACACACAAATGGAACAGTTTTGCTCCTCAGAAGGTRGTACCAAGGACTGTAAGGAATGAGTTTTCCAGTGGACACAGCCACGATGGCAACTGACACCTTATTGAGCTGTCACAGCCAGGAGGTCTGAGATGAAAACCGCTGAGGCTGCTGCCCAGTGGCATTAGGAGCAGGATGGCATTGGGAGCACCTGCCCATGCTGTATTGGTGGGATGTGCAGARCCAACCCAGCAGAATCACGGCCAATGTCTCTGTTCATTCATCTACTGCCACCTCTACTTACTGCAGTATTTGTCTCGCTGGGCCCAGACACTCAGCTAAGAACCTCAATTACATATCATACTTCAAAAAGTCTACCTTCAATTAAAAAGTCTAACCAAACAAGGATTTTTTTCCTAGAAATTTTCCATATTGCTTCCTTTGGACACAGAATGCACGTGTACCAGGTTATAAACCAATGATTAATACAGGACTGATCTGTAAGATATTCTATTTTAACTTCACAAAGTTACTACATCTCTTTTACTCCTGAAATCAGAACAGTTCTCTTCAGCATTGGATCATGAAACTGTAGAGTATTTGAATACATTTCTTTCACTTTGCCTGCAGGTTTTTTCCTGAGGATAGGTCAGCAAGGGAAGTTTCATCACAAACACGGACAGYGGCAGGTTGGTGTATTCCTGTAGTCACACCTATGCAGAGCCATTGCCAGAATGTCTTTTAAAGGTCGAGATCCCTGAAGAGTTATGGAAGGGAAACRGTCACAGCTAAGATCAGTGCTTGCTATAAGGATGTTTTCTTCTGGATCCCATACGGATGCCAGGCTGATTCTTTCCAATTTTGGCTTTGCAGTAGCAAAAGAAGAGCAAACAGTTCTATGAGTAAGAAGAGGAAACAGCTTCAATGTTTTACTCGAACAAAGGGAGAGATGTGTGTGCTGGACTCACACGGATCCAGCCTACCTGGTCATTTGAAGGTTAGGAGCCAAAACAGAACAGTGACCCTGTCCCTGCACCTTGGACTCATATAAAGAGAAGAACCACTAAGTTTGGGCCTGACTTGTCTCAAGATGCCTGGAGTTTCTGTTTGACTTCAGGGTTCCATTAATAGATGATGCATGTGTGTAAAGCGTCCCTATGCCTCCAAAAAACCTTGATGCAGAGCTTTAGAATAGCAGAGATAAAAACTTAATACCTTAGGTTATTAAAATCTCAGCACTTCTTTTAATGCAGAAGCTTTTTGCAATATCTACTAATCCTTTTCCTCCATAAAACTCCATATCCTATCTCACAATATACTTTGCTGTGTTATTGCTAATCTTTAAATTTGTGCATGTTCTTCAGTAGGGGGACATTAACACATGCACTGTGAGAGCATTAGACTTAGGGGATGCTGGATGTGCTGCCTTCAGCTGCAAAGTCAGGGTAAGACAAGTCTCTTCCACCTCTGTTCGCCCCACCAGCACCATCAGCACCATGGGACGGGGGCAGGAACTGCAACAGGGGAGTAAGGAGGTGCAACAGGTTGTATAGGGGAGGGGAATTTTTAACAGGGCTTTCCTAACAAAACCTGGATGTTATTGCAGAGACCAGCATCTCTTAGAAACCACCTCATTCTACAAATGGTGAATGCTCTCTGCATGTTGAAACTGCTCCTTCCTCTCTGCTTTGCAAGAATGAAACAAGCAGAGAGAGAACTGTAAAGGCTGGTGCTACAAAGCCACAGGTAGTGTTTACAACACTTACAGGTTAGCAGTGTCAGCTTGAGCTTTGTTCAAGTCTCTACCAGCAAAGGTAAAGAGAAACTTGCAATTCTTTTCCCGATATAAACCCCACCACAGTATTTTTCCATTCAAGGAATTTTTTTAAAGAGAGAAAAATGATAATGTTTAAATTAAACGGTATATGCCCAATTTTTATAAGCTTTGTGGTAGGCCAAATACAAAACAGAAGTTCACTCTGAGTAAGGTACTTGTCCCTGTAGAAACAGAACATTGTTCTGCTTATTCACATGCAGAACCTGTCTCTGATGCATTTTCCTATATTTTTATTTTACAATGAAAGTRAAATGCTTGTAATACTAAAAGTGCGGTGGTTAATCATATTCTAAACTCAAAGAAGTGTTTCTAGAGATGAGACTCTTCAGCAGAGAAGGAATACCTCAATCCACAATTTATGTATTAAAAAAAGTGGTTAACTATAAAGAACAATTTGTGTGGGATAAGATATGAAACCACAAAAAGTCTTAATACACCAGTGCATTCAAATAGACATAGCCTGTGGCATGGCCAGACAAATACAGGACAGTTTAGGTCTAATCTTACCTTGAAATCATCGACATCTTTCCCCTTCTCTGCCTGGGCCCATCCTGTCTCCTGCTGGAATCAGAAGCAAAGGAGGTGCTGGTGCAGCCAGGACAGTGTCCTGCAGTGTTTGGGCGCTGCCCTTTTCTTCTTCAAAGGCAGCTGCAATCTCCTCTGCCTTTGTTTCACTATATCAGCAGTGGAGGAGCTCACATTCTGCAACCCACTCAGTGACACAAGAGTTTGTCCCTGTCTTGGGCCTGATTATCAGAACTGTGAGAGAAGGCCTTAAAACGCTTGTCCAGCACTTTCATTTGTTGTGCCCTAATGTGGCTGCTGCAGTCGCTGAATATGTAGATTTAGAAGTTTTTAAAGCAGTGCTCGGGAGGTATTCGTGTTAATCCCATTATCTGATAAATGGATTTGTGAACACACCTCCCACCATCCTGCATTAATAACTATCCCTCAGTGTCACTAGGAAATTAAATTTAAATGCTCGTGAGAAGTTGGTGGACCATATGTTCAAAACCATGGAATTAAACAAATCAAGTTTATGGAAAGTTGCAATGTTGTCAAGATCTTATCCCTCGCTCTATCCTGCCAGCTCCCCATCTTTCAAAGCCACCAATTAGACTTGCTGCCGATTTCCTGCCCATTTGCTGAATGTGCTACCACATGCGACTTGTCTTCCCTAAAGTGTGCTGGAAGCCAAGCACTTCGACATCAGACCTGACCATTCCTGGAACTCAGCAAATTTAGATTCTCCTCCAAAGCCAGACACTGGCTCCTGCTCCCAAGGAAGCCATTAATCCTTTATCTTCTTCTGAAATTCAACAAATCCTATAAAATGGGGCGTTCAAATTTGCGTTTTTACTCTAATATCCCTGCATGTCATCAGCCTTTTTGCCACCATATCACTGTGACGGATGGCAAAGAAAAGCTTTTGGGAACCAGACAACCAGAGTTGTTGATATTGAAATCAAATATTTTGCATCCAGGCCATCAGTCCAAATTCAGTATAGGCTGCCAGCAATGCAGACCGTTGGTTTTCGTTTGTCTGTACTGAATGGATATGGAGACTGGACTTAGATTCTCCTTATAAAGACATATTTTCAGGGAAGAGACACTTACCAGTGCCCTCTGAATATTTATTATCAGAGCTATAGATTACTTCCTTGAAAATTTATCATGCCGTAGACTGCAGTGCTATAACAAAAGGACCCTACCTCATCAACTCAAGGACTCAATGACAACATCTGTAAGTTTCTGGGAACATGCTGGAGTACAGACTTGCTATCTGCCCCACCTCACCATATCCACAGCTATGGGGTATGGGAAAGGCTTGAGTAGCATCCACTCCCAAAGCAGGGGCTCAGGTAAGCAGAGGTCACAGGCCAGAGATAACCACCATAACCTGCTTTTCCAGAGAAGTCAGCACAGTCTGCCCATGGGGTCAAGAAGGAGGACATAGACCATAGGATACAGTGCTCCAAATGCCCAAGGTGCAGCCACCTCAGCAAGGGGGGAGAGGGAAGGTGAAGCCAGCAAGTCACAAGCTCAGCACCTGAGATGTGAGAGTCCTGCGGGGTGTCCTTGTAGTGACCGGGCAATTCACTCAGTGGAGAGAGGCGACTATTCCTTCCCTTCCACCCATCTTTTTACTTCTGATGGGCAAAAGAGGCCATCTGGCCTCTTTTACTTGCCACAGATAACTACGTGGGTCCTGAGGTCTTCCCCCACCCTTGGCTGGAGCCACACAGTCCACAACAGCACACTCGTTTTTGTAACCCACTGGACCAAAATGGAAAATGTCATTCCAAGTCCCACCAGTCCCGGCTTTAAAAGCACGGGAATAAAGAGGCACTTGCTTTCCAAACTGAGCAGGAGAACCAGCTCAGCTGGGGGGCTCAAGTCCAGACTTGTAGCCTCTGAAGGAGTCCAGCCCTTTGCTCTCCGGAGCGTTGTAATTGAAGGACTGGCCAGTCTTCTGTTACCAGGTGGGAATTGGGAACGCTGGCGTGGGAATTGGGAGCGCTGGCATGTATCCCCGTCTAGAACTGAGATTCCTTTCAAGATTCGTGTCAACACTGCCGAAAGCCGGGATTACTGTGCGCGGTTCCGCAGGGGCAGGGAGCCGTGTGGGATGCGGCAGCCCCGGGAGCCGCAGCCGTGCAGTGCCCGCCGCGGTCGCTAAAGGGAGCTCCAGGCTCAGAGCTCGGCTCTGCCTCCCACTCCAAATGTCACCAAACCCGTTCTCTTTCCTCCTCCACTAACCGAGTACATAGAATTAACGGGGCATTTACGAGGTCATTTGTGAAATGTAAATCTGCTCCTTCACTTTAGGTTTGCAATACAGCAGCTGCGAACTCTTGGGGAACTGGGCACACCTTGAGTAAACGTGAGATATGCAGCATTTCACCGTGTATTTCCTGGGAATGTCTGCAAGATTTATTGTATTTTGCAGCCGAACACTGTAATTGGCATAAAAAGTACTTACAGCCTAAGCTTGTCAATAGAGACTCAACAAACTCTCAGTCCTGCTCATCAATTTTTGAAGGCTAAGATTTTAAAAACAGCTACTCATCATGTACAGTTTACAACAGAAACAGCCGTCTGAAATAAAGTACCTCCACTGATTTAATGTGAACAGCTTTGAAGGGGTGGTGTATAACACCGGAATATTTTAGTCACAAAGGCAGTCGCACATTTCCCTTTCACAAAAAGCACAAAGCAGCTGAGGGTGCCTGTAGCATCCTCAGTGCAATCAGTGCCCATCAGTGCCAAAACATTGCAACAGGTAAGTAGAGCAGTTCAGCAGAAACACCCAGGTCTTGTGACCAGGAAAACACCACCAAACAAACGACCCCAAAAAACCAAAACACACACACACACACACACACACAAAAACACCCACAAAAAAACCCCAACAAAATGGAAGGACCTAATTGTTTTGCAGTGGCAGTGTGATTTAAAAACCAAGCAGCATAAACCCCCAGGGAACAGCATCTGCTGCATGGCAAGCACAGCCTCCTAATTCAAGTGTCTCTGAGGTAAAAAAATCAGGACCTGCATAGGCAGTGATGGTTGGGAAGGGCTGCTCCCAGGGCTGGGGACCAGGCAGGAGAGTATTTCTCATTTTAAGTGTTTCTAGCAGGTGATGGAGCTATAGAAGAAGTCACTCTTCTGGTGTGAGCAGTGGTACTCTTCCCCAATTTTGCTGGCCCTCCTGAGGGAGCTCCAATTACCCAGTGTTGTTCAGTCACTGCTGGAGTCAACTGTTTATTAATAAGTGAAATAGCTTGTTTTCTACATTCTCTTCCTACAAAAAAATACAAATAAAACCCCACGGACTTCTTTGGGAGACTGGTTAGAAACAGGTGACCTTGAGGTACTTTTTGCATGTTATTTGTCTTAAAGAGACTCACAAATCCATAATATTTTCATTATCATGATTCAGTTCATGCAAAGCACTACATAAGGTGCAGAAGGCAGCCAGGGACATGCAGGCAGTCTCAGAAAGAGTTGAGAAATATCTGAGAGGAGGGAAATTCCCACCACTAGCCTGTTTGCCATGCCAAGCCTGTGCCTCACAGATGCAAATCTATGGTTATTCCAGACAACTCATGATTCACTTTCCATTTACAGGACAAAATGGGGTTTGTTTTTCTGAAGGGCTGTATACTCCGGCTCTGGCTTCTCACCTGAGCAGCCATGCTGCAGCTACAATGAAGATAAGGGACAGTTTCTATCCCAGCTTTGGAAAAACCTCAGCCAACTCTATCCAGGTTGATGGCCTGAACATTACTTAGCCACCCATCAGGGAGAATAAAATTCTCCAATCAAATCCAATAAAAAACCCCTAAAATCAGACCCTGCACTTAATAAGACAGGGTTATCTGCTGCTAACCCTGGCTGACTGCTCTCCACAGGGCATGAGTAGATGTGCCATCAGGAGGGAGGTGGGAAAGAACAAACTCCCTTAGTTCACACCAGTGCAGCAGAGCTCATTATGTGCCCTGCTGCCTATTGCTGCGAGAGGTTAGAAATGCTTCTTTATTTCCCCTGCCCTAATGCACTTGCTGCCTTCCCCATTCTGTTTATTTTGTGCCACCAAAGCAATGACAATCAGCCATGTGAAACATTATTCCCTTATTCCCCAGCCTCCTTTCTGAGGTGAGCACAGTCCTGAAAACAAGGAGCAACTTCCAAAAAAAAAAGAAGAAAAAAATTACTGCCACATCAATTTCTATTCAAATCGCTTGGCACATTTCTCCAGTTCTTTTGCTGAAGACCAGGGTTCACTTCCAGCTCCCCAGCCTTCAATACCTCGGGACAGTGAGTGCTGGCACAAACTGAAACCTGGTGACCTTCCTTTGAGAATATTAAGTCTTGCTGGAGTTTCTGTGAGGTTAATCGATTCCACTCAGTTCTCTCTTGTGAAATCCTCGGATAGGAAAGAATACGGAGAGAAAAAGCCAAGGGAGATTTTCATGCAATCCTTATAGCCTCAAGATTGCTTCAGTTTTTAATGGTGTTTGTCTCAGTCTCACCATCTTTGGAAAGTACGCTGCTAGATACTCATATTATTCCTTAAATAAAACCCCCTGAATACTGAGCTGCACTTTGAAGTTGCCAAGACCACCCAGACTGTGCCATATTTGAAATACTACACAGCAAGTTACACTGCAACATCAGTTACCAGAACCATTTGAGCTCCCAAAACTTTGTGAGGAGATTTACCTTGCACAGCCTGGCATGCAAAGAGCATCGAGCGCAAGGAAGTTTGAGTGGTTATGGACACATGAAGACTGGTGTGCTAAACACTGGCCCATGGAGACATCCAGGCAACACTGAGCCTGATCAACTTGCCAAACCCTCTTTCCTCTGCCACAATTGCCAACACCGTTTCTGTTGAGTGGGCGCTCGCAAATGCAATTTTGTTAGTGAAAGGCCCAAACTCCTCATTGCTTTGCAGCAGCTGGAGCTCGCTGGTACCTCTGTATTTCTCTGTTGCTGATGGGAAACATAGACTGGCCTCCAGACTTTCCTCATGCTCCCTCTCACTGTGAACTGCACCATGCCTGAGGCAGTGGTGGGCCTTTGTCTAATGTGGGCATTTCACATGCTGCAAAAGCAAATGCTACATCAGTGGAAATACTGAAGAAAGCAGACTGCTAATGTCCCCTTAGCTCCTCCCTGGCTAAACTGCTCTCCAAAAGGCTATCCTGTCAAAGGCTCTGCTCTTGTACCAAAGTTTGGCCACAGTTTGGGTTCTGTACAGTACTGGGCACAYGAGTGCCTGAGTTATGTACATGACTGGGCTGAAATGGTCACTGTCCTGCTTGGGGCCAGCAAGCAGCACCAGCGCCCTCAGGGCCCCAGCATTTGTGGAGCTGTGGAACACACGAGGCATCGTTAAAACCAGCAGATCTGACCAAAAGGATTTTTGTGCTGCCAAAACATTCCCATTCCAAGGTCTGCACCTTGCTTTCTGTGATCAGTGTTGCCTTTGATTTGATCAGGATCACTTTACCCTGCAGGTCCCCGGCCAAACCGGCCAGCAGCAGCGGCAGCAGGATCCACATGGAATAACTGGGCAAGGACTGCTGGCGCAGACCAGCTTTGCACAGCACTCAAATCCCTAAATAGCAGCAAGAATAAAAATAGTTCAGTTTGGACATCTAAAAACCAAAATGGGGTGGTAATATATTTAAATCAGGAGGTAGTTTCTGAAATGCAGAGTGACTCCTAATTATTTGCCACTGTTCGTGAGGTTGTACTGAGATGCCACTTCACCTCATCACTTTCAACCTTCCAAAATGCTACACAAATGTTACACAAGTAACTGACATTTTGAGCACCAGTCTTTCCATTCTTTCATCTTAAAAAAAATCTTAATTTTTCTTCTAGGTTACAGACACTGATCAAGAGTGCTACACAATCTTCGGATTCATCTGTCCAACAATCATCTAATTAATTAATCATTGATAATTAAAATGACCTCCTTTTGACTGATACCTGATCTCAGAAAGGTTCAAAAGAAACTTGACACATGTTGTGTCATGTTCCAGCATAACCCACTACAGGTATGTTATCATGTTATGCCACATCTGGTTTCCAGAGAACAAAATGAACTGAGGAACAAATTAAAGGAGGAACAGTTGTATGTATCAGATCTAACCAGTTCAAATGTCTGGCAATGTACAGGAGCAGGTGAACTTCCAGCATAGTCGTAGGATCATCATTAACCCCAGCATTATTTTTGGATATGTCTGAGCAGAGACATCTGATAGCATATTATCTGTGCAATCCCTGTTGTACTTAGGTGCTACAAGAACCCTCTTCAGAGAAAATCTGACTAAAATCTCAGCTAAACTGACGAGAGGGAAAAGTATCCCTCATGTTTTGCCTGTACAAGCACTGAAAGCCCACAGACATCAAATCTGAGATGTTCAAACTATGAGGGAAATGAATGATCCGGCCATCCTACACCTCCCGTGATTTTCTTAAGCAGCTCCATGTCTTACATGGGCTCTGCAGACTGACCCACACTCCCACAGTTGTACTTCCTGGTTACTGTGTAAGGAAGGAAAAATGCTCTGAGGTGCCTCAAATGAAACACCACCATGAAAATCTTGGTTCTCCAACCACACCAAATAATGCTGTTCAGGCAAAGCTGCTACCCCCATCCCCTGGGCAGTCCAAACCTCAGACAGGGAAAACCATGTGCTTCAAAGGTTCATGGTACTTGGCTCTCATTTGCCTTTTCTGAGTGTTTCCTTCTAATAGCATCCACTAATGCACAGCCCTGACTTCACTCTTAAAATTAATTAAAATGCAATAGCATTTACTTCTCTGTTCATGGATATTTTGTCAATTTGAGGAGGAAAAGCATTTTTTGGGAACAACAGTGTAAGCTGCAGAGTTGGAGTCCTGCCCTCCTTATAGTAGCACAGTTAAGGAAAATTTCTCTTGAGTAAGTTGACCAGTGAAAACAGAAATAAACATTTATATTTTTTTATGCTGAGGCTAAATAGGAGCTTTTCAAAAAAACCCATGAAACAAGTGAACCAAGGGGTTTAGGGGTAGAAAATCTATGGAATATAAGTTGTGGGTCTCCTCCCAACAGGATATTGGTTTTCAGCATATAATTAATAAAAAGAAAACTGTATCCTGACTTTGGGGTCCGCATCAGCATCCTGGAACAAAAAGGACCATAAATTAGCATCAATTATGTATTAAAGTTCCAATTAACCTGGCTGACACTGATATACTTTAACAAGGTACACTTAGATAAAAGAAGCAACTCTCTAATTACTTGGAACGGGACCTCCTGACCCATTCTGCTCTTTTATCCCAATGCCAACCTAATGAGGAAGGAAGTGAGAGATAGGAAACTCTGCATAAGGCAAGGCTGTAGCACCACAAGATGCCCCTTGGGAAATGATTTTACCTTCTTACCAACGATTAATACCTTATTGCTCTCAGTGCCTTTTAATTGTTTTCAAAAGAAGAGTTTTTGAGGCTGAAATTGCTAATGTTCATTTTAATGTGGAAATCTGCCATCTAATGAAGGTCCTGGTCACCCCTTCCTACGCTGTGACACACCACATACACATAATTTGTGATGGTGACATCCAGAGTTCCTGTACACAGATTTAAACTGTGCTCCTTGAAGTGAAGTACCTTAGTCCAGGCAAGAGAGACAATCACAATTAATTTTACACCTTAACCAGAACAGTTGGTTTAAGCATATTTTTCAGCACTGAAATTTTGTGCAAAGACTGAGGGGAAAAGGTACACCTGTGTAAAACCTGTGCTGCCTGTAGGGATAGAAGCATCAAGGTGAGGAACGAGGGTGGAATCAGGAAGGTGTCTACAAAGGAACTAATAAGGCACAACATTTTTCTTCCTTTCTATGTTCCTTGAAATCAGATAACTCCAGATATCATACCTAGGGGAATAAATCCATGGGCATCTCCTCTCCCTTGCAAAACAACAGATGGTTGTAGAGTGTCCAGTCCAGCAGGCTGCTCTTGTTCAGTCCTGTTCAGTGCTCAGCTCTTCTACGCTAGGCTGACCAGACTCTGAACGTATGCAATTATACAAAGGGCAAAGAGGGCTGATTTTTCTGGTGGTGTGGTTTTTTAAATCACTCGGAAATGGTGTACTCTACTGTCACAGAATAGTTCCCCAGAGCAAGGCAATTCCTGTAATGAGAACTGCAGAAGAACTAACTTGTCCATGAAGAACAATCCTTTCTCAGTACCAATTCTTTCTCTGTGTCATGTTATCAGAACTGTAAATTGTTTTAAATTAATGATGACGCTGACCCCTTCTTTATGGTTTTCCAGTGCAATACAGTTGGAGTCTTGGCTTTCACAGTTGATCTCCCACTAGCCACACAAGCCTGACTTCTGTCCTTTAGGAGAAGAGGTGTTGGTGGAATCCATCAGAGGCACCTCCTAATTATAGTCACAGTCTTCAAAACTCAGACGGAAGCAAACTCGTCACTGAGATTTCAGCTGGATGATTCCTGCAGTGAGCGCTTTCCTGGGCCCTTGCAGTCAAAGGTTATCTTCCACGTAACCATGTCCAAATTTAAACTCAAACACATTGGGTCACGCTCTTCCCTACATGGAATTTCACTGCAGGGGGAGGGAGAATTTCCTCTAGTGCTGCTGAAACAGAGCACTGGAAGAGAAGCTCAGCAGCTCCGAGCCTGGAATCACAACTCTTTTTCCAAACTATTGCTGTTGGATGTAATGTGCTCCATTAGCAAAAGCAGTCAGCAAATTGCCCAAATTACAGCTTCTCTAGCAAGATTTTCCGTATTCCTTTGCTTTACCTGGAAATTTTGTCTCTATCATTTTCCCCACAACTTTGAGCCATTCCTCCAAAGCCAGCTGAGAATGAAGACAAACGTAAAAGAAATTCTTTAGTTGCTAAAAGGGTCAGAGACAGGTCACCTGCAAGGTTTGAAAGTTCATCGATGTCCCAAGTTAACGCTGCCATGTGCATTATTCTCCTCCCCTGCATTTTCTGCAGGAATATGTCTGGATCATTCAAGTAGTTTGTGAAGATTGAAAAAAGTCATACAATCGATTTTGGCCTTTTGTGACATCCCCAGTGGCTTCAGTAAGCCCTTGTGGAAAAAGGCCCATCCATAGTTCCTACATGATGCACACCCCTTGATCCATCCCCATTTAAACCAAGGTCTGGTTGAAACATCTGTGGGAATTGAATCAGTCTGACAGACTATTATATGTGCACCATAGGGGACTCGCTCATAAGTCTCTTGTGGCAAACATGCTACTTATACAGTATCCCATTCAGATAAGTGACCTACTTATTGGTTGCATGTTGTAAGCTATTTTGATGAGAGCAATGTGATCCTTGCTGTTCTTTGCTTTGAGTAAACTTTAGCCTTTGGGTATAAGAAGAGGGAAATTTGACATCCATGTAATAGAGGACAGCCATATACATTCAGAGTGGGATTTTCAAAACCATTCGTAACTGCAGAAAGGAGAAAGAATAAATTCACAACGCTTTGATTCTCACAGGAACACGGTCACTTAGTAAATATCTAGGTGGCTTTATTCTCTATCACACTGGAATGGGCCTAAGTCCTGGGAAAATAGGACAATTATTTGGTATTGCATGGCGGCAGGTGTACAGGAACATTAAGGAGCATTGCCATCTCTATTTCTTACCATTTGAAGGGAAAAAGTCCAATTTTACTAGACTATTACTAATGTGAAAAGAGGGTAAAGGACAGGACTTCAACTTTTTTTTGTCGGTTTATGCTATTGATTAAATAAGTCCGTCATCTTCTCTGCAAAACTTTGCTTAGAAGTGAACAGATGTAAAATCCACCACAGCACATCCAAAGAAAAAGACCCTTTTAAAATGACACAGAGAGGGGGGAAAAAAGCGTTCTCCTTGAGATCTCTTTCCCTTCCAGCTTTACCCCTCCGTTGTTTTATTCAAAGCAAATTGTCATCAACCCCCAGGAAGAGCTACCCTTACCAGCCGGGGCTGCCGTGGCACACGTGCCTCTGCACGGGGTACGAACACACGCACACCCTGGCTCCCAGTTCAGCTGACTCCGTCCACTGGTGAGCAGCTTGTGACAGCCCTTCAGAGCTCTTCAGCAAGCCAAGGGTGACAGTTTACTCAATCTTTTGTAACTCCCCTGACCCTGCCTCCTTCAAAGGAAAGCTTTTTTTTTCCCCTCCTAATTCCTCCCACTCCCTCTTTTAGAGGAATGAGAGAAAATTTAAGTGCCCTGCTTTGACACTCAGCTTGCTGCTTGCATGCAGTCAGACCAGCTGCCTCCCCAGATCTCCACTGCATTGTCGATATGCTGGTCTTGTGCCAAGACAAAATTTATAAATAGATTTGCCCAGTCAGTAAGCCCTTTCTCTTTAGAAAGACAGGGATTCAGGCAAAAAGAGGATTATTGATAACATGCAACATCTTTATTATAGCAGAGACTGCTACTGCTACTATAGTTAAGGACCTGTCAGCATTTCCATTGTAAGATCTTTTTTTTTTGTGCAAGGGTTTAACTTGGCAGTAAAAATTTAAATATACTTGAGGTTGGACTTTTTCTTGCAAGAATTCAGCAAGAATGCTAGGCACAGGGCTCTCTCCTTTCCCTAATTAACAGTGAATTCAATGAGTTTTAGAGCTTCTCTTGTGAATATGCCTTTCCTGTTTTCTGAGCTGGGGTGAGTAACACCTCATCCACCATCACGTAGTATAGAGCAGAAAGAAGAGCACAGGGCAAACCGAGGGCCAAATCCTGCTCTCATTAGCAGTGGTGCTTGAATAGCATTTGGCCATTACAGGAACACATAGTTTTGGCTAACTTCCCATATTTTCCTCTACCAAAAAATCAGCAAAGGGAGATGCTAAAAAAAGTCCTTTCAAAATCGTCTCATTTCGGTAGTTAATTTTCCTTGCAATGCATGCTGGTAGGACAGCACAATCTGCCGAGTGATGAATGCGTCTTGGGAGTCACCAGCCCCACCCCTCTCCCCTTGTAGTCTGTGCCTCTCTTCAGCCTCTGGCAAATTGCTTAATTTCTGCTCTGCCTCAATTTCAGGATTCAGGATGGAAAACAGTAAAACTCACACATATGGTTTTGCACACAGAATTCATTCTGCTGCAGCTCAAGCACTTTCTGGCAGGAAATAATCTGGCTCCCTTTGACTTCAGCAGTAATTAGCCCGAGAGCAAGGCCACAGCTTGTTACTGCAGAGTCGCTGGCATCCCTCGGCTTGTGTAACTTCGGTAGTCTTGAGGACAGGACTGCTAAATTACTGCAGTGTGCACAAGAGTTTCATCAAAATAAGGCCATTGCTTTCAATCGTGCTTACAGACACATGGAGTAAGCAGCACTGTGTCCACTGATCAATTTTCTCTTCTTCTTCAGGTTTAAGAAAAGAGTAAAAAAGTATTCATGCATTTCAAGATTTTCACATCCTTCGGGAGGAAGATAAAAAAAGAGGGGTATGTTGAAATTCAACCACTGATATTTGCTAAGATTTATGAAAAAAGGGTGGTAAATTGACTGGGGGTCTGCAGAGAGGAGTGGTAAATGTATTTTCCTCTGCCTTGCTTCTCAGTGGGATGCTGCGAATCTTTTTCACACAACCAATACAGCAGAACATTTTGCTTTAAGGATCTGAGTAACTTTGCTCCCTCTCAGCCTGAAGTTAAACCCTTAATATTAGGAGAATGTGGGCCTTTATAAGGGTGCTTTAAGCCCAGTGTAAGTTACATAAAGTCCTTTACACACATGGCACAAAACATTCTTTGACTTGTGTCTCTCAACATTTGTATTTGTGGTCAACTGAGTAGTATCTTTTGTGTGCTGATTCCTACAAAAGAATGAGACTTGTCTGTTTTGTCTGTTGACAAGATCTTCAAATCCTACTGGCCCTCTGACATATTAAAACAGTGCATTTCTGTCTAGCTTTATTTTTATGATGCGAGGATTTAGCTAAGACTTTGACACCATGGAAACTAGACACAGGACACGATCCTGTTCTATCTAAATATATCCCCCGACTTTCAATCACACTTGCCTCTTTTATATTTCATGGAAACTGCTCTTTACCTTCCTCCATCTATACAACTCTTTTGGCCAGCAGGATCACCTTGGGCCCACCCTTAGCTTTCAACACCAGCCATTACCACTTCAAGAGAGAATCACGTGCACTGAGTGGAGGGGAGGCAATGCAAGAAAACAGGCCCTTAGGAAATTTGATGTAGCATAACACTGGGGTAATTCTCAAAGAAATTGAACGTTAAATGGAAAGCAGCTTTTAACCCTTCTGAGTGTCAACTGCAACTTTAATTAAGCAAAGCAGATCAGCTTTTTGCTTATGCTGTAACAAGAAAGGACTGTCCCTTTCCCGAGCCATCAGCTCTACTATAGATCTTCAGTATTTTTCATTACTGTCTTTGGTCATTAGATTTTTGTGCACTGTTACAGCTCACAAATATAACACTCATTTATACTTCTTATCTACAGGGCTACGGCGTTACCGCTGTTCTTTTTAAATCAAATTATCCTTTTGTTATAGTTCACACAGGTTCTGCTTGAGTAAAAGAGGTGGGAGGGAAAAATCTGAAGCGCAACTTGATGAAAACAAATTTCCCATTTCAGTGTGGATTCAGATAGCTGCACTTCTGGAGGCAAAAAAGCTATAGCTGTCTCTTAAAACCAGCTTCATGGGCTGATGTGGGTTTTCCTACCACTGTGAAAACAGGACACAAAATTGAGGCCAGAGTCAGGAAACTTAATATAGTTATCAGGTAGCCCTGATGCAAGTGTGGGCACACACAGTCCTCGGCATGAAAGACGGAGCCACCTGTCCATTCCATTCTACCAGACACAGCAAAAAGCCCTAGGAAAGTCAAAAAAAATTCACCTCCAAAGGAAATTCGGTATTTCTGTCCACCATGGGCTGACTGGCTGTTTTTGAACAGCTTGTTTTATGTGTCAACATGTGTTATTTTACCTGCACAAGACAACAGAGCTGATAGCTGAATGAAGCAGGCAAGACATGCAGGAGGAGTTGGAACAAATGTCTTAAATTTTTGAACCTGTCTGTTTTGCCAGTGACCCATAGAGTGAGGAGCTGTGTCAGCTAATCACTTAGCTGGCCACTGCCGACAGACAAATACCTCGTGGTGACATCTGATGGAGTTGTTACAAAGCACCAACCTTTCAGGGCTCACACACTTGGAGCCGAGGCTGTGCCAGTGCCTGGTGGTGGTGCACAGCCCCCAAAAGTGTTCAACAACACACATGCAAACCCAAAAGTGTTCAGATGAATGCCTTAAAGAGCTGTTTTTTGTGTCTACTTGGGCATTTTTATCTTGAACCAGTGGCAATAATTAACTGATTAATGATATCACAGTCATCAAAGGCAATAGCATGTTTTCAAGGAGGGTGCAACAACAGCTTGCTGCTTTTACAGCTTTAATTGTAAAAGCAAATAATTACATCCTTTTCAAGACTTGAAGAGAATTGCTTTCAACTGTAAACAGGAACTACGAAAAGAAAATTCTCCAGCAAAATATCCATTTTCAAATGGTCACTTTTCCTGAAAAAAAGCTTTTAACAGCTGTGTTTCAGGTGCATATTCAAGGACTAATTACTGATAAGGACAGGACTCAGATAATCAGATGAGGCTATGCTCATCATCAGGGTGTCTTGACCCGTGAATGGATTTGGCCCACATCATCTTTTTTTTTTTTTAATCCCTACAGGGTTCCATGTGCAATGCTGGCCACACTGGGAGGAATGCAGGTGACCTCAGGACTGAGTCAGTTCCTCTATCATTATGCTACAAACCACTGCAATGGCTGGTTCATTTTTCTTCTTTCTAGTTCCCCTCCCAGCATCTGATAAATCTCATATTCTTTGTGCACTGTGAGAAACAGGGACTCATTACAATTTCTGGATGCAAACCATAGAGGAAGGCAAAGTGTGAATGCAGCTCTGTTTGCCTCACACACCTTTTATATTCTGATGGATTTTGGTGCCTGGGACTGATCTCTGTATAAGCTGCACAAATAAAACACAGGTCACAAAGGACCATCTGACAAATAAACCTAATTACCGATACCTTCTACCTGACACAGGCAGCAGGGTTTTTACATCAGCTTTCTTCTACCCCAGCTTCTCTGGGGTCTGACCCGATCTCCCCCAAAGTGGCAAGAGGATCAGATTTAACTGGACTAGAGCTGGACGGAGCTTTGCAAACACAAGTTATACCCCATTCAGTAAACAAGGTTTGGAATCAAAAGTGAAGTGCTTTAAAAGCCCATTTTCAGCTGCTCACAGAGGAACAGGCTTGCCAGCCTGTGAGGTATGAAGTGTATGTGGAGTATGGAACTAGACCAAAAGTCCCTTTCACATCAACAATCTTAAGCACTCAGCACTGAGCATTGTTGCTTTGAATGTTTCCAGCTCCTGAAGCAATTCCAGGCAGACATGCTGACAAAAGAATAATTTTATCAGCATATGGCTGATCACAGCATCCAATTCCACCAGTATGAAATGGCCCCATAGCGCACACCAGCATTTCTGCATACAAGTGGAACAGATGCTGCAGAGATCAATATAATAACAGTTTAATTAATTTTAGTGTCAAAGTCAAATGCTTCCTTATTTCCAGTTGACACATCCCTAATTTCATAGTCGGCTCTATAAATTTTGGAAACAGGAGGAGAAATTTGATTGCAGCGTTAAATACTGCAGAAAGGCCTAATAAAATGCAAGAGAAGCACTTCTTCATTGTATTCATAACCTTGAAGCCATAATACTGTCCATTGTCCACACTTTGTTATGAGGCTTCTACAGTCACAGTTTCATTTTCACAAAGCAGACCCCTTACTCCAAGCAGTCCTCTGGCATAAAAGTGTAGTAGCATCCTGGAGCTCCAACCCTGGCACAAGATCCCATTGCAGGTGACACACTGGGCTAGGAGTCAAGAAACTTGGCTCCAGACCTTACTCTGCAAGTGATGTTTTCTGTTGGACATCCTGAGAATCTATTTACCACTAAAAAATCTCGTTGTATTAGAGTGAGATCTTTTATCCCACAACGCTGGTCAACACAGTACACCTCCTACCCCAAAGTGCTAATGGTGTTCAGCAGATGAGCTGGACAGGTGGAGGAGAGGAAATGTGTGGCCTTGGACAAGTTATTTCATTTTTCATGTCACTGATAGTACCACACGCTATCTGTACATCACACTGGTGGAAAGGCTGCACGTCCTGCATCTCCCATTAGTGCCCCACTCTTCATCTCCACAGAACAGATAGGGGAAAAACAGCACAGTAAGCAAAAACAGTCAACTAAGAAATATTGCACCCTGACTTCTGGTCAAGGGAAATAAAGTTAAGCAACTTATTAATAAAACTGTTCTAGGCGTTATTGACATAGTTGTGTTCTGGGCAGCACTGGGATTGTCACAACACTGAGGAGAGGCAGAGGGTGGTGAGGGATTGCTTGCTGCACAAAGTGTTATTATGCTAAAATGTGTTCAGCAAATGTTTATTCCACAGGCAGGAACTACGAGTGCCTGTTGTGGTCACTTAGGCCTGAAACCCAAGATTTCAGCGATTTTGTCTGAATGCATTTGCCAAGCACTGGGTGACATTCACCAACACAAGCAGCTTCTCAGGTTTCAGTAGGAACTAATCTACCATCCTCCTGCATCTATCACTTCCAATGACCCAAACTAAAGAGCATCGTGCACACCCCGCCTTCTCTGACACTCGGTGGGGTATCACCTCACAGTTAGGACTCTGCATCCCAAGGTATTTCATTAGCAAGAGGAGATGGTTGCCGGGACTCTGCACACGTTGTCAAACAAAGAGTGCCCAGATCACAGCAGGCACCGCCACAGAAACCCCCCCCACCCCTCCAGCAGCCTCCTCCCATCTTGAAACAAAGGCAGGTTGAGAGGAGAAGTGATGGGGACGGGAAGAAGGGAAACCTTAGCAATGCTTAAGCAAACACATTTGGAATGAGGCTTAGGTTACTACACATGTTAAGGGGATTTTTTTTTTCCCCTCCCCCTCCTCCTCGTGTTGGCAAACTGTTGATGACCACAGGCATGGAGGCCTCTCAACAGGGGACCAGCAGAGACCAGAGGCAAAAGGACTCCGGGGTTCGTTGTGCAAAGGAGAGCATCTGACAAGGCACATCCTCTGGGTGCTTTTGTTTGAGGGCTATGCTTGACTAACAAATCCTGTTGCACTAAGATTGCAGGCTGCAGATATCCTAACAAAAAACAAACCCAGGGTACTACCTTTACATCCAAATGATTTCAGGGAAGAGCTGTTAACAGCAGGATGACAAACACCACAGTCCTTGAGCTCATGTGTGCAAATCTGGAACAACTCCTTGCGTTAGGATATCACAGAGAAAAATCCCACAAATCAAACACAGTAATACCAAGTGCTTGTATAGCATGTTTTACCTGCAGCTCTTGGAGCGATTACAAAGAGAAATGAAGAAGAAAGGCTCATTACCACCATTTCACAGATAAGGAAACTGTGGCACAGAAAGGAAGTGATTTGTCCTGCAGCCCAGTGGAAGAACAGGGCAGTCAAGTCAAGCCTCTTAAGTCCCAGTCCGATGCCCTCTCCCCTGAACTATTGTAGCCGACTCTGACCCTGCAGGAACTTCACATTTGTCATTATGCTTTACACCTTGATCATGAGGCTGGGTGTCTTCAAAGCACTGCCCTCAGCTCCTTGGCCAGGAGAGGAAAAAGCTCCCATGTACCTAATCAAATATAATTGCCATTCCCAGAGAAAAGAGATTCCTTCTCAACTCCTCTGGATGATAATTCACCCTGTGTTCAGGTGTAAATGTAATGCTATATGTAAGCCAAGATAAAAGTAGCTCCTCTGACCACTTTTAACTCAACATCCCTTATGCAGTAAATTTCATACACAGCTATTGAAATAGTACCAGGAATTGGCTGTAATTTTGTTGTCTATTAATATAATTTCATACAGCAGTTTTAGAGTATTCTTACTAAAATGTAGGCTCCAGGGAAAGCTTGTTTAACAATAAAAGCCTTTCACCTTTAAACACACAGATAGCAGAGGATTAGTTTAACTATTGGACTGCAACTGGGGGACGAGTTCGGGAGAAGGCACTGGCCCAGTGTCCTCCGAGGCTCAGGTACAGCACTTGTATCTGCTACAGCTGCAGTTGTGTCACACAGGAACAGAGAAATAGCCAGGACAGGAATATGGGTCAAAATCAGCACTTAAAAGTTAACCTGGAAACCAGAAAATCACCAGTGGATATTCCAGAGTGTGAGCACAGAGTGCTTGAAAAGAGGGACAATGCTTAACAAGTCTCTGCAGTGTCACTCCCACGATCACCGGTGTGGGTTTAGGATGTACACATGAATACAACCTCACAAGACACATGAGAGCATCCCAGTGGGCAGACAGCAGGCTTCCTCCCTGTGCTGCTACCAAAAGGTCGTTACTGTGACCAAGTCACTCAGTTAAATTATCAGATGTGAACAGTTAACAAACGGGGCCAGGGAGGAAGGGATGTTTTTCCCTTAGGTGCCTTGTGTAAACTTAGAGCTTGCTGTGCTCTGAAGGTGGCCATAGGTGACTTGTAATCCAGGCCAAAAGCAGAAAATCACAGGATTAAAAGTGGGTGGTCAGATCATTCATTTGACTTGCAGGGGAATAAAACCCCACGATACCTGCTCGTAGACGACAAGCAGTTTTGCAGAGAACAAAGAAATCTCTCTCACAGACAAAATTGGTCTGCCAGGAACTGAGCCCATCTAGCTCCTCACCTCCCCACCACCCTCCCCACATCTTCCCCTCTAAAAGGATCTTTTCTGGGATTCAGGGAATGCGTGTTTATAAAATAGTTCCATTCAATTAGGGCACAGAGTACAGCAGCTTTATATCAGAGGCAACCCAGAGCGAGAGCTCTGTGGAAGTGCAGGTACATGGTAATGATGACAACCCTGCACTGGTTGTAGTGTCATCACCTCTTATTCTTAATCAAAAGGCTTCCAATCCCTTCTCGACGTGTGCACTCGGAAATGAAGGGACTGCTGGAGAATCATTTGAATGTGGCAGCCCTAGATAATGATGAAACGAATAAAAGGCTGACTTTTTTGTTTAGGTTTGAGGAAAGATTCAGGATTCCTCTCGTGAAAAGGCAGCAGTTTAATAGCAGCGAGGCAGAAGGGCTTCTCGTTATCCACAGAGCTGCTGTCAGCTCAGCACTAATGGCCACGGCTTGGGCTTCCCCGGAACGCTCCCTGTGCCGCGGCGCCCGAGGAGCCCTGTGCCAGGGGTGAGCAGAGACTGCTCCAAGAGACTTGGCCTGGGACTGGGAAACAGCACAGGGCTCAGGTGCATAGGCCTTCCCTTGTGGAAGAGGCAGGGACAGTGTTTTGGGCTGCCCCAAGCAGTGCAAGCCACACAAACCCACAGCTGGCTGGCCAAGTGTGGGGCCTTGGCAGCTCTGCCCCCAGCGTCTTCATCCCCCACTGGCAGCAGCTGCTTCAGCAAATGTGATGCTGCACACAGTGGAAAGGCCATGTAAATCCACTATGGGGCAGGAGTCACTTCCATGAAATAGGGGCCTTGGGCAGGCACATACCACTGAGCCTGGAAGCAGCCCATTGATAAGCTGTATCTTCCATATGCTGCCCTGCAAGGCTGATTTTGATACTCAATTTGGGAGAAAGGAAGGGAAAGCAGCTAAACACTTTGCTTCTCCCTACAGCTTATACATACCTCTCAACACAATCTTATTAATACCTCTTGACATACATTTTTGCAGTGTCTTTTATATACTCCGGGAAGCAGCCCTGCAAGTCATAGGATCTTTTGTCTGAGGGAGGTCAAGAGCTGTGCTGTGCTGAATGACCTACTGGATGCCTGCTGGTTCCATTGGGGAAATACCAATTCCATGCCAAGCAAGAGCGATAGCAAAGGCTTTTTGTTTGGTTGTTGATTAAAAAGAGCATTATTTCAGAAAAAGAGGTTGATTAACAGACACTTTTTCAGTGACGGAAAATAAGGAATCCACGGAAATAATTTTTGGTTTTATTTCATTATTGGCCTCTTTGTCTAAAAGTAAAGTTTTCACCAAAAAAAGTCTTGACATATGCAAAATTGCAACTATCTTCAGCAATTTGCGCAGCCCTTTACATTTATCTATACCAGAGAAAAATACACAAACCAAAATTCAAAACAACTTCTATTTGACACCAGCTAAAGCTACTCTGTTCACTGCAGTAACATTTGCCCCAAATGCAGAGCTGGCAAGGTCAATAGTTTCATTTTTTGTGCTTCAGCTACATTAATATAACAGTTTGCCATTCCTCTCTATTACTATATACGTTCAAAGCTTCATAAGCTATCATGAGCAGCCTGATCTCTGACACACAAGACATGTTAACAACAGCTTTTTCCATTCAGAAAGCCAGCAAGGAAGAGAAGTCAGACCTTTCAATGTATGTTAAGTAACAAATATAAGATCTCCATGATGTCCTACATGATGAAACACCTTACAGCAGGTTAGAAAAGGAAGTATGGGGAATCAATACATTTCTTCTCACAGTTACATAGCTGCATACATCACTACTTTTAACTTCACTGTCTTCAATCCAGCCCACTGTGTCCACAAGTAATATCACAGGGACAAGGCTATAGAAAAGCCAAGGACATTATAAACGAACAATGTGGTTATTCAGTGCATACATCTAGGGTTAGGGCACAGTGACCAGCCACATAAAAAGCCCAGAACACTATGATGAGATTTCACTGCATAGCAATACCTGTTAGTGTGAACACCTAATAAGAAAAAACAGCCGATAAAACGAGCTTACAGAGCACAAGAACGTGTTTAGTCAAGAGACTAAATGCAGTCAAGCATAAACACAGAACAGATACGTGCATGGTTTCAGGATTTCCTCCCCCCTCCCCAGTCACAAAACCACAGTGTATGAATTAGGACAGTTGCATTGGGTTCACGTGGCACAGTTTGGTAGTGGGGGGTGGTCTCTGTGACAAGAGGCCAGGACCTGCCCCCATACTGGACAGAGCCAGCTCCAAAACAGACCCAGCACTGGCAAAACTGAGCCCAGCAGCAATGCCGGTGTCACCCCTGCGAAAACATATTTAAGAAGGGGTGACAAACACTGTCCAACCGCTACAACAGAGAGGAGTAAGGAAAAAGTGCAAAAGAAACAGTCCTGCAGCCACCAAGGTCTGTGATGAAGGAGGGGGAAGAGGTGCTCCAAGAGCTGGATCAGACATTCCCCTGCAGCCCCAGCAGGACAACATGGAACAGACACCCATACTGCAGTGGGGRCCTGTGCCCTGAGGAAGCTGCAGCCCATGCTGGAGCTGGTAATGAAGAGCTGCTGCCACACTGGAGCATTTTCTGAAGAACTGTATCCCATGGGAAGGAGCCCATGCTGGAGCAATGGAAGAGTTTGGGGAAGGAGTAGCAATGGCAAAGTGTTATGAACTGACCACAAGCCCCTCCATCCCCCTGTGCCAAATGTGGGGAGGGGGTAGCAGATTTGGGAATGAAGGAATGAAGTTGAGCCTGGGGAGCACAGGTGAGGTGGAGGAGGTGTTTTTATTTCCTACTTTCCTTCTGTATTTTTAAATTAAAAATACATTAAATTATTTTCCCCCAAAACTAATTCTTTCTGTTTTGGTAGTGATGCTGATTGGTAAGCAATCTCCTTGTCCTCATCTCAATCCATAAGCTTTTTTACATCTCATTTTCTTCCCCTACTCCATCAAGGAGAGAGAGTGAGAGAGTAATTTGGTGGGCATCTAGCAGACAGCCCAGGTTACCCCACCAGAACACCATTGTGTCTTCCATGCTAAAGAAAAAAACAAAGCTGCACAGGTCCGTAGAAAATGAGGTTTACTCTAGATATGGCCTTAGGCCAAGAGAAGTAAAACTATTGTCAAAAAAAAAAGAAGAACAGATTAAAATTCAAATAGCAACTACTTTTTTTACTGCAAACCAAGTGAATTAATGCGTCCCATTCAATAACTCTTACCTTTTTAAGAGTTTAAATGCTCAAGTTTTTTTTTGGTCTCAAATTACTCCTACATATTCATTTCTGACAAAAATGTCTTCCCTTCCTTTTCCTCTTTTTGTAGCTTCTCCTCCATCCTGATATACAGAAAGTGACCTCACCTATGGGTTAACAAGCCCAACACCCTCTTTTTCTATTGGTCTGCTTCTTCCTCAGTCATTTTCAATACAGCAATTAAAAGGCTCAACCAGCTCATAGTGTTCTCCATCTGATTTGCTGGTAGCTTGGTGAAATGCACAGCAAGGGGTTGGCAGATGAATGTACACATAAGCTTCAATAGCACAAATTGCTGAGAAAACATTTTAATCTTGGATTATAATAACCATTTTGGGTTGAGCTGAGACTCTGTCCTAATCATTTCAAGCTGCATCAGTCATAAAAATGTCCATTCACTTGGGTGTGAGTTTTATGAAACCAGCCTATGATCTCATAATAAATCTCTTATAAACTATCTGAGGTTCAGCCCTGATTATGGACACAGGAAAGATTCAGCAAACACAAGACACGAGGACTTTATTTGTACTGTTCTTTAGTTAGAAGAAGATCAGCTGAAGAAAAGCTGAGTTGAGAAAGGCCATTTTAACCTTACCTGGGCAAAGAAAAAATATCTTTTCCTACAGCAAAYACATCAGTGCCAATAAAGAAGCCGGGTCTTCTCCTGTGTTATCTGACCTTATTGGCACTGATGTGTTTGCTGTAGGAAAAGATACTTGTCTAAAGCCTGACAGGATCCTCCTCTCCCAGCGCTGCTGGGTGGGTGTGTGCTCTTACCAGGGTAAATGAGCACCTTGGTTAACTATAAATTAACTGCAGACAGTTCAGCACCCTGCTTAGCTGTAATCCCCTATTTGGATTAGTATGTTGCTCCAATTGCATGTGCCATTTTGGGTGCTAATGAGTAAAATACAGTGTATTTTACTTAGACTGAATAAACATCTTGTAATTAGTACTAACCCACCTCATGGCAACGCTGTTCTCCCACAGATGCCCGTAGCTGTTGCTGGTGGATAATTGCAGGGGCATGTTTTGACCACAAAACAGCAGCTTTGGAATATGGTCCTTCTATTCACTTTTAACAAAGCCTGTTGTCATCACCAGCCTCCCACGCAAAAGATGCTTCATGGAGACTCCGTTGAGACCCTGGGGAATGGAGCAATGAGCAAAAATAAATATTCCTGAGGCAGCCTAAAACTGACCGACATATGATGTTTCTGAGGTATTGAAATGAAAAACTTGGGTGGAATTCAGTGAATTATGCAAGCTTAAAAATATCAGTGTGTCAAAACATCAAATTTACGTAATGCCATATTCTGCTTCAGAAAATTCCAGTGTGTCTTCTCTGGAGGCAAAATATTTCAAGGCAAAGTACTTAATGATTTAGAAACCACCAACCAAGGCAATTTGGAGGAACACACAGTAGCAGCTCCTGCTCCAGCAGTCCTGGTGTGGGCAGTGCTCCCGTGACAGCCAGAGACAAGTTGTGCGAGCTCCTTCCCACAAGGTGCTAATCCTAAAGCTCAGTGACAGAATTTTAATATCACTGCTTGTCACCTCAGCAAAGCAGCCACTAGCCTCATTGTAAAATAGATGTATTTTAAGTGCACTTTGTTCTGTCCAGGGAAGAGATTAGGAGTGGACCTGTAGCCAGACATTGCTCACGCTTCGTGGTGTCCTTTCTCTAGGAACCATTCTTGGTTTTCCATTATTTCTTTACGAGTGTAGTAAAAATGCTCTGGAGAGGCTCTCGTGTTTTGCAACGTGAATGAGCACAGCTGACACAAAAAGGTGAGTTTCAAGCTAGTTTAGAGCAGTGATAAAAACCACATTGCACTTCTGTCTGCTTTAGATGATGTCTGCTGTGCTCACAGATACAGGAAAAAACCCAGAGGGGAACAGGACAGAAATAAAAATCTGTTGCAAAAAAGATCTAAATTTGGTCCAGAGAATCAAACCCCCAATGTGTCAACATAAATTAAACAGGCCCTCTTCAGAGGTGGAGGATCCATAGCCATGCCACAATAAAGTTGTTGATGATGGGCTGAAAACAAGGTAAATTTGTCACCTTCATTTTCTTCCTGCTCAGGTAGGAAACAGGAATGCTGCAGCACTGGGAGATGACTCCTGTGGGGCTGTGGCTTAGCAGCTGRGCCTGAGGAAAGCCTGGCTGTCCTGTATGGGCTGGGAAATCCCAAGCTTGGAGCATTTTCCAAAGAGGCTGAAGGAATGACAAAATATGCCACCTCCCCATCAGCAGATGGTGCTCAGCTGTGCTCTGAGACCCAAAGTGCAATAGAGTCAGCAGAGGTATACATCCTAATTTTTATTTTTTAAAAAATATACATTAATGGCATAATTAAATACAGYAGGGCTGCCACTGATTTTTTTTCTTTATGGTGAATTCCTTGCTCCTCAGTTTCAGTTGCCCAGTTAGCCCAGGAATGGGTATTTCTCTGGAAACTCCACAGGAAACACAGCTATCAGCTGTCACAATTTCTGCATATCCTCCTCGGTGGGACACATGGCACAAGGGAGGCCGGAGCAGAGGGCTACAGGAGCGGCATGTCCTCCTGCAGAAGGAGCTGGACAGCAGCACCTGGAGCCCCTCGCTGTCCCCTGCCTGCTGCTGCTGTGCCAGCGCAGAGGAACTTCAGCCAGCGAAATGTGTGGAGAACATCCTTGGCAAAGACAAATGAGCAGGTCTAGGTGCGAATGGGTTTGTTGAAGTACAAGGGGTAGAAGAACAGTTCTGCATTCCCTGATGTGTCAGCAACGGCCTTCTAAGASGGAGAGAGTGGTGCTGGGAGAGGGGAGTTGGGAGGCAGCAGACTGCTCTGGTTGGAACTCTGGGAAGCAGGAATGGATCTAAACCTCTACTTCCATTAGAGACGCCCCAAGTGACCTTGAGTGTAGCATGTACTCTGAGTTTCCTAGCTGTAAGAATTCCAGATCACATGGTATATTCCAGCTTTCTGCCTCACCTGTTTAGTTTGTGTGCTTTTCTTGTGGGCAGCTGCACRGGGGCCACAGTTTCCGAGGGAACCTCACTGGTGCTGGAATACAAATAAACTTGGAAAGATTATTCTATGACTGCATGAATTGCTTTCCGTGCCATTTTGGTTGCAAAGTGCTAGCAGTGTGCAGTAGATTTTCAAGCTATTGTGTTTTTATTTTGGACTCAGACCTGCATCTTGTCACCTGCAAAACGCTGCACCTAATGCTTAGTAGGATGTGATATCCTGCATTTTGCACATCTGTWTCGTTAGCTGGAGAAGAGAGGGAAAAGAACAAAAAGATCCACCTTTGTGTAACTAAAAACCTCTCGGTGGTGTTTGTTTAGTGTGAAAGAATGATTAGTAATTTTTAGTGATTAGCAATTTTCTCCCTCAGGTGGCTTTTCTGCATTCCCGTTGAGCTCACAAACACAACCATCCTGGCAAATGGGAAGGAAAATCTGAGACAGAAAACATGATGCAGCAGTGAAAACACAAGCAGGCATTTAAAACAGAYATATTTACTATTTTTAAGCAATAGGTTTAATCAACAGAAGGAATATAGTCCTTTTTTTCCTAAATCACTCTGTGCAAGATATATTGTTATCTATAGAAATCCATATATTATATAGATTATAGATAAAGATACAGGGAAGAGGGGAAAGCTCATCTAGATATCTATATAGATAGAGACGGATGGAGATAGATATGGATATCTAGATATCTAGGTGTGTTTTCCCCTGTTCCCTGCATCATTTGGAACTGAACAGAGATGAAAGAAACCTCTTGGTTATGCTGATTCCCCCTCCTCTCCCCTCCCTATGACATGCTGAGGTAATTGTACTCTGGTTTCTAGGACTGGTTTTCTCTGCCCCATTGTGCAACAAAAAAGTGATTATTTTTAATGTGGTCAAGAAAGAAGCATTTTTTCCCTTCTCCTTTTCCCAATTGATTCTGCTGCAGGAGGGATCTTGCTTTATTGTATGAGTGAGGAACATGGGGCCAGATTCACGTGTGGGTAACTCTTACTGACAACGCTGGAGTTACCTCAGGGATGGATTTGACCCATGATCTCTTATTTTTTGCCTTAACTGCAGCTCTCCTGCAAAACCTCAGTCATTACACCTGGTTAGACTAGAGGCTTGACAACCTGTGTGGCCTCAGCATTTTCTTTTATGAATCATCCCTTGTCTCACATAAAGAAATCCAAGACAAGCTGAACGTGGCTGCTTAGTTTGATGGCAATCGCACACTTGGCCCACCTCAGGGCTGTGTGTCTAACCCTTTCCAGGAGCTGGGAAAATATTCTCAGCTTATACCATCTCATTTAGTGCTCCTTTTAGAACAGGAATAAGAATATTCACTGCATTTACTGTAGGGAAAGGTGCTGGAATGAAACCATTGTAGCCTGAAGTTGTACATGTACAGAAGTAGTGCCTCCTCTTCCTGGCTGCCTCATTAATTTCCTACCCTGCTAGTCCAGCCCAAGGAACAGGAGGGCAAATTAGAGTCTGTAGCCAGTCAGCCTTAAACCAGTAAAGCCAGCAGCAGTGGTGGGTTTTCACATGGTTGCTTCATGTGAAAATGACCTGAGATCTGCTAACATTTGGAGATGTCACTGAATGGGCTCTGAGAGCCAGCTCCCAAAACTCTCAGATGTTTTCTCATTGTGAGGCAAAAACTCCTCCAGGACTGGATGTGAACTGGTAATAGAGATAAAAAGCTTATTTCATAGCACTTCTGGAAAATCTGAATGGGCAGTTGGGCAGGGAAGCTGAGGAAACACGGAGTCTTTCATAGTTTCTCCCAGCCTTCTCTTCAAATTTGTTGAAGTCCTCAAGCCTCGCACCACCCGATGCCCTAGGCTGAGTCACTCTGAGAAACAGCTTATGAGATAAACAAATGCTACACAAACTGAAAAGCAGATTTAAACACGGAGCTTCGGAAAGATGCTGAGTGTTTTTTGTTTTGTTTTTGCTTTGCTGTTTTGCTTTTGAGTCAGAGGAAATGATTAGCTCTTCAAATTTCCCCAGTGCTCAGGAATGTGACAACTTAGCAGATGAGGCCACCTTGAAGGATGGGATGCAGACAGACAGCTTGGAAGCCTTGCATTTGGCTTTTCTTCATAATTTCTTTTCTAAATTATCACGGTGCTGATCATTTAAATGGGTAAAATATGGCATTGCACACACAGAGTTTTCCACGACCAGCCCATTTCCGGAGCTTGCTGCTTTCCCTGAATCTTCGTTTGCCCAGACAGCCTGAGGGATGGATGTTAATGTGATTGTATTTTTGTATCCTTTCCTGGCTGCCAGAGACTCTCCATCTATGTGGGCAATGCAATTTGCCTTTTTGGCTCAGTGTTTGCCCTCACAGTCGTCTTCTCCCACCTTTTGGCTCATGAGTGTACCAACGGATCTGAACGGGGCTTGGGAGCACTCGTGTGTGCCACTATCACAGAGGAAGGGAATTTCTTATGCAGGCAACAGCACACTCAGCTTTAGGCAAGCTGCCTGGAAAAACCTCTCTTTAGGCAGTACCTGCTACCCTGGGGAACCTGGCAGCCCACCTTGGGCTTGGCATCAGAGCACACGGATTTGGGAGCACGTGCAGCCGGGAGGCCAAGCAGGAGCCAAACTCCAAGGGGTTTGCTGACAGCAGGGATGGATCCAGCCTGGGAATGTTAAGATGTTTGGGCTGCACACTGTTACAGAAAATGCCAGCCCTCCTCAGACTTCAGACTAGATGTTCTTGGCTGAAGAAATTACGATTTCCTGGTGGAAAAACAGTTAGTTTTAAAAATTAATGTGAAATTTCTACAGGTGTCTCTGTATAAAGAAGCAAAAGAGGATTCCACAGAATAGGTAAATTTTGATTTGTTAAATATTAGAGTTTGCAGATATTTACAGGGGGAGGCCTCTCTTGAGGAGAGCAGTATTTTCCAGGTGCTACTTCTATTTCTTCCTGTTGTTCCCAGGAGTGGGATCCTTGATCTATTCAAGCTTTTCACTCACTGTTTTTTGCAGTTGTAACTCACATGGGAACATTCTGACCTCATACAGTGCTTTTACATCTCATAGTATCACTCAGCTTTATTGAGCAAGGAATTATTATCACCTTTCTTTGAGAGGGGAAAATGATAAGTGTCTGATTTAGCAATGATTTGACTATCTGAGAGAGGATAGCTAGGAAAATTGCTCTGAGGTCCCAAGAATAAAAGCACTGTGGAAAGTCAGTGTAGAAATTAGATTAACTGAGGAATAAACTGAGGCACAGACTAACCAAAGTGATGTAACAAAGTCTGTGCCTGCCAATGCCCACAGTAAGGACCAGTAGAAGATGGTGCCTTCCATGGATTCAAGCAGTGGGAACTGGTCCAAGAGGACTAGTGCAAAAAAGAAACGTTAAATAGTTTGGAGGAAGACTGCTTGAAACTCAGCAAATACAGTTATGCCAGTGTTTGTTTTGGAAACAGAGTGTAGTGTCCTGACTTGCAGCATATTTTTGCTTGCCTGTATACAGAGCTTCTCTGGGCTTTACACGATAGTCCTTACACTTCCCCCTTTTGGAGGAGAATGACAGACCATCCATTTGATACAGGACAAAAATGAAAAAAACAGAGGCCAAACACAAACTTAGCAGAACAACCTGCCATAGAAATCAATCACTATTTTCCTTTTACTTGGAAGGTAATTAAGTGCTAGAGCTCAGATTTCCTGACCTATGAAAATAAGATATTTATCACTTTGACTACAATTCTAACATGGATTCATACATTCTTCAAAATGCTCTGGCTTATTGCTTTTGACCAAATCCACGTCAATGTAAGAACTGGGTCTAAATGTTCAGTCTGAGAATGCTCACAGCCAGCCCACTGGAATCCAGTGATACAGGAATCTGCTCTTCTCCATGACTGGTGTCTATGTTAAGAGGAAGCTGATAATATCCTGACACTTTCACCTGGGTTTTCCCACCTGCTGCCGCTCGGACGGGGAAGGACCACCTCCGGAACCATGCTTTTGCTCTCCTTCATGTTCTTTTTCAATGTGAGGAAAGGAGTAGGGATATCAATGGGATTTTCAGAAAAAACCCAAATGTAATTGTAACAAAGTGCAGCGATGACCTTAAAGGAGGAGGAAGAAGGGGGATTGGTAGTGAGAGGGCAACATCCTGTACAAAGCCAGCTGAATGCCAGTATTTGAATTGTTTAGAAACCAAGTTACCTGAGTTCTCACCTTTGTTGCTTGAATTCTACCTTTATTTTTTTCCCCTAGGAGTTTCTAGGAGTCTGAAGAGCTCTTTTTCATTTTTGTTTCAATTCTGTTTATATTTATAACCAGTGCTTTGGTTCAAATTCACCTTGACTCCAAGGGATTTTGACAGCAGGTTAGTTACAAAGCAGAAACCTAAGTGCTGTAGGTGGTCTTCAGGATATCCAGCCTCAGTTTAGTTTTCAGGAGCACATCCTTCCTCATAGAGCACTTTACCCTTGGTTAAGGCTATCATTTTCTGACTTCCTAACCTGTTACTTCTAAATCAGAAAGCTTTTCAAGCCTTATCATACCTCCTGCTCTCTCTAGGCAGCTTTTCTCATGGATACCTGCCACTACATCCCCAAACTCATCATCCCAGACTCTCAGGAAGAGAGATTTTTCCATGGAGCTTGTACTCTTTCCCCTGCATTCAGATGCTCTCTGCCAAATCTCTCACCCCAAGGACTCTGCAGAGTTTTTATAACTTTTACTGCTCAGAAGCCTCAGCTAATTACATGGCAAAGGCACCTACTGACATCCTCTTGTTTTGTGTGCCTGRAGAGGGGCAGCTGATGGTGCAGGAGATGATGTGGAGCTCTGTACAACTTCACACATCCAGGAAAAAGATATTCCAGGATGTGCTGCTCTAACCTTTTGCTCTTCAGGCAGTGAGCTGGAGATTTGGTTCCTTCCCTTTACATCTGCTSATGGGACTGGATCCGTGCCCGTGCTCACGACAAATGCCCTGCTYAGTGCTGACCATCGCATTCCGTGCCTTTGGATTTGCAGCCGTTTGGCAGCGATCCCATTTCTCAGTACAGGGCTCCTTCCAATTTGAAATAATATTTTTTCTAGGACAAAATGGAAAAACCACACGGCCAAACTTCTGCCACAGTTTGG